>CM059186.1:10435959-11021703 GCA_030323885.1 Branchipolynoe longqiensis
CAGTGCTAATGCACTAGTCGTCCAGCGCTAATGACAATTGCCACTACACAGTCAACAAATCTACAATGATATCGATAGACAATTAATTACAAGGCAATAAGCAACACATTGATATTAATGACAGGTGAAAAACAAGATAAAAGAAAAGGAAATATATGGGAAGATGGCTATGTTAGACTAGTATGGTAAGCATTAGTACTCATAGCAGGGATAACTTGGTATCTTTCTAGAGGTGACATACTCGTTGAAAGGCTGATGGTGGGATGTAGGGTGGGCCTTTGTGTTTGAACTGGTCTTTATGGCAATCTCAGGTGGCGCCTATTGAGTTAGTAAGAAGGTTAATGTGGTTTAACCATGTATCTCAGTAGGATTCAACTAGAACCATTTCCAGGGTCATTTAGTTGGTAGGTGTGGGTTTTGGTCTAGTCGGCCGCTAGTAGTTGAGTGAGTTTAAAGTGCATGGTTGGTGGAGAGAGGGGGACAAGGAAAGGAATGACAACACCGACCCGACCCTGTTTTGGTTTAGAAAATTTGACGCTGACATCTGAATATACACCTCCAAGTAGGTATGTCATCATATATCCTAAAATACCAGGGGCGTGTCTCAAAACCTTAATATAAAGCAAAATTAGGAAATATAATATCCTTGTCATCATTTGACTAAATGATCATTACGTAAGTGTTTGAACAAAATTGATGCTGACATCAGAATAGTGGCCTATGACTATGTGGCCATATATCCTAAAATACCAGGGGCGCGTCTCAAAACTCCAAACAAGCCGCAGTTAATACAAAACTAAATTCGGAAATATAGTATCCATGTAATATTTTGAATAATTGATTACTTTGTAGATGTTTTAGAAAATTGGACGCTGACATCTGAATAGGGGCCTGTGCAGCTCCAAGTATGTGGTTATATATCCTAAAATACCAGGGGCCCGTCTCAAAACTCTGACAAGCCGCATCCGTCTCACCTCTTAAACTGTTCCAGCAGGAGAGGTAGACTAATGAGTCTGCAAACAACGCCCTTCAACGGTACAACACCCCCCCCCCCCCTCCTACGCCCCCCCCCCCCCTCCTACGCCCCCCCACCCCCCTTCCCCACACAGTGACCCAGTCTCTGACACTCCCTCACCTGAGGTTAATGTGATTACGCGCTGCTGTTTGTACGCCCACCCTCCCGTGTCGACATACATCACCAGGGCTATAACCTACTGGAGGTGGTCTGGCAATCACGTGACCTTATTGTTCAACCTTGTGAAGCCTGTGAGTCTCATTGGCGGAAAGTTCTCGACTGGGCAGTGAGTTGTTTACCCGATCGAACATCACAAGACGGGATGGCCGAATGAGTTAGAGTGTCCGTCTCCCGTGTTGGTAGATCGTGGGATCGTGGGTTTGAAAGCTGGTCGAGTCAAACCGATGACTTAAAAATTTATACTTGTCACTTCCTAGCCTAGTGCTCTGCATTTTTGGGATTGGGCAAGGAGCAGTGGAATGAGGAAGACCAATTGTCTGTGATTGAAATTTCCCCTAATCAACTAATGTATTAAAAGAAAAACACCCAAAAGACTGGCTATGTTCTAGCATTAGGTTGCATTATTTGGTAGGATAGAGCGATATGTATATTTTTATAATAATAATAAAATATTTATTTCCACACAACCAATGTACACACAATTTGATATTGATATCAGTAACATAGTTTTAATCTATATATAAAATCTATGGAGGTAAATTCTAATGTTGCATAGTCCGCTGAAGCATCAAACTGTCCAAACCAAAGTAATTCAATAGATCTGACTTTACATATTTAACTTAGATATTGATGCGCTTATTAAACATTTTTTTGCTCCTTAGAATGGAATACTGCGTCAATTTAATAGAAGCCTTTTCTGCAGAAGCTTATGATGTCAGAGTTTTTGTGTGCTTGCCAAAACTAATTTTAGATGTTTGAATTTCAAATATCTTAAAACTTATCCATTTAAAATAAAGGGTACTTCAACTTGAAATAAGGTAGATAATAACAATCAATTTAATATATTTATCTCAGAAAAATGACAAAAACTAAAAACTATCTGATTATGCAACTTAAAACTAAAACTAATCACCACTAAGACAACAAGGTGAAGGCAGTCAGGGAAAATAACTATTGATAACGGAACAACTAACCAGTTGTAGAATTAACAGACTCACAGAGGTAAGTAGGGAGATGTGGGAGAATGCTTACAAACAGGGACAGAATGCATGCAGTAGATAGCTGGATCATTCTTTAAAACTGGGCACCACATATTTGGTTTCCACATTGTCCATATTGCTGTGGCAATATGGGTAATTCGGGGGAGGCGGACGACCCTCCCCGGCCCTACTCCCCCTCTCCCCTCACCACTCCCCACACCAACCCTCCTCTACACTCCACCCACCTAGATGGCGCCACCACTCCCCTCCCTCACTCACACCACTCCCTCCAGGTGTCGCCACCACAACCTCCCTCCCCCCTACCGCCGCTGGTCCCGCCGCTGGTCCTGCCGCTGGTACCCCCCCCCCCTTCCTCCTTCCGGTTCCCATCACCTCGGCCACTTCTCCTCCTCCAACCACACCGATAAGACCTACTCTCATATCGCTCCATCACGCTCCACCACGCCGTCAGGCTGTTCACCAACCGTCACACCCAACGTTCACCACAACACACCGACACACAATGCCGGCACGGAAATCCTCACGACACGCCGCTGCCACAGATGCGGCACCCGCGACACCAAACGAACCAACACCACGAGCAAAAGGCAGGGGGAGGCCCCGATCAGTTATCACCAGGCCGAACCCCACGGCCCCACCTCGGGAAGACAGCGAAAACGAGATGTCTACACACGCACAGATATCGCTCCTCAGGCAGTCAGTGACTGATTCCATCCACCAGCAGTCAGAACTTGCAAAAACAGTCACCAGCAGGATACAAGCGTTGGAGGCAGCGGGCATGAGCAAACGTACAAGGAGCAGCTCAACGGAACGAAAATCACCTAAGAAAAGGAGACGCCGCACCACCCGAGACTCGTCAGAATTCAGTTCGTCACCATCACCACGTGGCCGTTCACCTCGACCACGATCAGACAAGAACAGATCACCGAGACCTACCCCACGCACCAACCGCCACCCAAGCGACGACCAAGACCGCAAGAGACACAGGAGGTCCCGGCACGCACAGCGAACACCGACCACATCCTCCACCGATGACGACGACCAAAGAGACGTGATCGACGCCATAATAGGAGCCAACAAAAGAGATGGACGAACAGTCAGCCGAGGTAAGGCGCAACTCCTACCACACACATATGTCATAAGGGAGGAGAAGAAAGGCAAGGTAGGGCCAGGCGAAAGCACATGGCATGAGTACTTCGCGGCACTCGCAAGGATGAGGAAGGACCCCAAGGTGCCGCACTCATGGACCAGGCCCATATTAGAACACCAAGACGACATCTTCGAGATGGCGGCCGAATGGAGGTGGGACACGTGCCTCGCCTGGTCCGAGAAAGTGTTCGCCATGGTGGACGACGGAAGGCTACCTAAGGCATGGAAGGACGAACAGGCCATTAAAGACCTGCAACGGGCAGCGTGCCTGGCCGGCATACAACGTGAGGAGAGAAACCGGTCTGCACGTGCTGCCCAAAGCAAAGGAGATGAACACCAGACGGCCCCTATAAACACCCCATACAAAAGGCCCGAGTTCAATCATGACACCGACGGCAGGCCGTGCCACAGGTGGAACTGGGGAACGGTCTGTGGCCACTCCACCTCGCACGGCACAGGCAGTGATCGACGCGCTCACGTGTGCGGGTGGTGCGCCAACAAATATAAAAAGGCGAACCCGCACAAGGAGCAAGATTGCAACAATAAACGACGACAAACTGACCGCAAGGCGGCGGCAACAGACACGGACGACCAGAGGGCGGATTTTCGCTGAATGGCCCTGGCCAGGCCGAAGAAATTGCCGAAACCGACGAACACTGGACTGACGAACCAACTGACGATCACCAGCCCCTATTAAAGATTGTATCAGTGACACTCGCCCTCAACACCCCACCCCGACCAAAAGGATCCCAGACACCCAGCAGCGCGGACGAAGGCCCCACAAGCGACTGCACATGCAGCCCTGCCGCCACCCGCCCGGGCAGCTCACCGGAATCAACCGCCACCTATGACCACGTGGCCCCAGATGCGTCAACCGACCCATCACCGCCGCCCGGCAAACCCGGCGCACACAGCCACCAAACCGTCCGCCAACGCACTGCACGGCGAACACAACCCCGCCCAAACAAACTCTCCCGGGCGGGAAACAACAAACACGCAGGCGCAGACGCACACGCGTCACACGACACCACAGACAGCCCCCCGCCCAAGCCGGGAGCAGCTCAGCGCCTGCATTCAAACCAACCGCCACACAAGGCCACGTGGGACGCGACCCAGCACACGACCCCCCACACCCGGCCCCCACCCGAGCCGACGACGCCTCATTACCCGCAGACAACCGGCCCCTGCACGATACAACCGACGAAACATCAGTCGCCACACGCACCGCCGCAGACACTGACGGCTCCCGTAATGCTCATTACGGCGCTCGCCTACCCGACACCACAGAACTGCCGACCGACGAACAATGGACCACACACGGCAGCCACAACCCGACCCCACCCATAACCCGAGCACCCTGGGTAGGAGGGGAGACATACGACTGTATCCAGCGATGCTTACTTCCGGTCTTCAGCCCCACCCCGCCCCCCACCCCGGCACACGGAACCCCAGCTCACACGCCCACGCCCACAGCTCACGGAGATGCCACCGACTACACTTCACCACCCACAAACCGAACACCTCGGGTGGAAGGGTCTGAACCCGACAACCCACCCACCCCCTCCCACGACCTAACCACACGCACCGCTGCACCCAACACCACCGACACCAGAGACCATACCCCTCAACGCCGCACCGGACCCGTCACATCCGTCACCGCCGACGTCATGGCCCGACACCCTCTGAACCGCCTAACAGTCGCATGCGTACAGCCACGTGTCGCCACACACACCAACCACCACCATACGACCCACACCGATGGCGACAACGACGAACCACCAGACGCACTCCTCACCCACCAGCAACGCGCACATGCGTCGGAGGACATTGACGACATAACGGACGACTGCGGTAACGTGCCCGCCCCCTCCTACAACCCACCACATACCCCACTGTCCTACAAGATCATACTCGACAGGTTCTGGCCTGTGTCGTCACCAGCGGCATGGGTCAACCAAGTATACCAATACATTTACAACCAGGTCAGGGAAACGGCACTCCCAAACCATGTCGTGGCACGCATCCCGGTTCCCTCGGGCCTCAGGATCGACCGATGGAGGGACCTGCTCCCCGACTATCACGACAAAGAGCTCCTCGACTTCCTGGAATACGGATGGCCAGTCGACTATACTGCAGACACGGCCCCAGTACCGTCGAAGGCGAACCACCGCGAGGATCCCCAGAACCTACAACGGATCGAAAAATACGTACGGGAAGAGACATCACGAGGAGCCCTCCTTGGGCCATTCACCCAACCACCCTTCCTCCCATGGGCGCAGACCAGCCCGATGATGACCCGAGCAAAAAAGAACACCACCGAACGCCGGGTTATCGTCGACCTTAGCTTCCCCAGGGGAGCAAGCGTAAATGCGGGTATAAGGAAAGGCCACTACCAAGGCCGCCCCGTCACCTACACCCTTCCCAACATAACTAACCTCACAGACGAGGTCACCCGGATCGGCCAAGGGGCATGGATATGGACCATTGACCTTGCCCGCGCATACCGACAACTACGCACATGCCCCCTATCGGTTCCCCTCCTCGGAGTGACACTAAATGACGGACTATACATCGATATCGCCCCTCCATTTGGGTGCCGCACGTCGTCCATGGCCTGCGCAAGGACCACCAACGCCGTGACATACCTCCTTCGCAAAAAAGGCCACTTCGTCCTTTGCTACCTGGACGACTTCGTCGGGGCGGCACCCACGGAGTACGAGGCAGTCGAGGCATATGTCGACGCCGTCCAGCTTGCCACTGACCTGGGGCCCGAGCTCTCCACCCACAAGTGCGTCCCGCCCTCCCAGAAGACGGAGTGGCTCGGATTCGAAGTCGACACCACCGACATGATCGTCCGCATACCGGCACCCAAACTAAATGAGGTCGTCGCCGAGTGTGCCGCCTGGACACCTGGATCAAAAGCCTCCAGGAAAGACCTTCAGCGCCTCGTCGGACGACTACAGCACATCGCAAAGTGCGTGCGCCCAGCGAGGAGATATATGAACAGGATCCTGGCGGCACTCAGAGCCGCCCCTTACAGCGGGAAGCACACGATAACGCACAAAATGACCCTCGACATCGAGTGGTTCAAGTCCTACGCCCACCTCTCGAATGGCGTCGTCCTCCTCCGCCCACCACCCAAACACGAATGGGTTATCGAGTGCGACTCTTCCCTCCTCGCTGGAGGAGCGCACTCCCCGGGAGGGTACATCACAGAGGAGTACCAGCCCGAGTACATCGCCGATGGCCACAACATCACACAACTCGAGGCGATAAACCTGGTGGTTGCACTCCACGCCCTCACCCCTCCCAACCCCCAAGACTACGCCATTGTCGTCAACACCGACAACCAGGCATCACAGATCGTCCTTGAATCCGGTGCCGGCAAGGACCCCACACTCTGCGCCTGCGCCCGAGCCGTCTGGCGGTTTGCGGCACTCAACTCCTGCGAGATCCGCGTCGTCCACAAGCCCGGCACTGAGATCGCGTTCGCCGACGCCCTCAGCAGGGCGCCCTTTGACCGAGCGGCCAGGCGCAAGGCCGACCGATTCGTCGACGACATGGATCTCGTCCGGGTGCACGTCGTCCATAGCACCTCCATACTCAACTCGGACGAATAGCCTGGGTCGAGATAACTATTTGCCTCTCTCTCCCCAGGCCATCACCAAGAACAGGACCGAGTCGCCCACCTCTTCAGAGCCGGCCTCGCGAAGGGCACCTGGAGAAACAAAACCCGCCAGATAACAACCTACCTGCGACATGCCATCGACAGACACTACGACCCTACCCGCCCAAGTCAGCTCAACATAGCCTCCTACCTCGCCTCCATCTCCGCCACACTCCGCTCACCTGGAGCAGTCATGAACCATCTCAGTGCCGCGCGGACATGGGTCAGGCTCAAGGACGGCCCAACAAGAGGTTTCGACTCATACCTCGTCACAGTCATAAAAAGAGGGATCATCCGCGAGTCCGACCATATGCCTCGACAGGCCCCTCCCCTCACCCCCGCTGACCTCCACGCCGTCACCGCCTACCTCCTCCGGGCTGGCAGCAATGCAAAGGTCCTCACAGCGGCCGTCGTCATCGGGTATTTCTCCCTCCTCCGACAAGGGAACCTCCTCGTTACCGGGCGCCCCGACGACCCGGGACACACTCTCAGGCACCGGGACGTCACCCCCCACCGCACTCACCTGACCATCACCGTTCGATCCACCAAGACCACCAGAGCGCGGTGCGACCAATATACGATAACGATCCCCCGGATCCCGACCTCCATCTGCTGCCCCGTACGAGCCTGGAGGCAGTACTCGACCGCCACTTCACCTGGGCCACTCGACCCTGCTTTCTTGACCCCGGACGGGTCCCCGCTGACAGTTAAGACCCTCACTACGGCACTGCGTGCCGCCTTACACTACTCGGGGTGCTCCGACCCCTCGGGGTACACTCTCCACAGCCTCCGTCGCGGTGCCGCGCAGGCATGTGCCGCCGCGGTCATCCGCGGTTCACTCCTACGTCCCCCAACAGGCCTTCACGGTCGCGACCCGGGCACTCTCAACTCTATTTGGTTGAGGCCCGGGTCACTTAAGACTCTAACTAACGATATCGACTTAAACTTATGACATTTGACTTGAACATTCACTACTCTATACATTACGCTTACATTGCTTTAACGACCTGTTTAACTTAACTTACTCTATACATTACGCTTACATTGCCTAACGACCTGTAACTTAACCTTGATCTACTCGCATATGATTACATTACCTCACTCTCACATTGCCTGTTCTTGAATAAATTGCCATACTATAGCGTCCGCCTCCTGTCCTGAATTGTCCATATTGCTGTGGCAATATGGGTAATTCGGGGGAGGCGGACGACCCTCCCCCGGCCCTACTCCCCCTCTCCCCTCACCACTCCCCACACTAACCCTCCTCTACACTCCACCCACCTAGATGGCGCCACCACTCCCCTCCCTCACTCACACCACTCCCTCCAGGTGTCGCCACCACAACCTCCCTCCCCCCTACCGCCGCTGGTCCCGCCGCTGGTCCTGCCGCTGGTACCCCCCCCCCCCCTTCCTCCTTCCGGCTCCCCATCACCTCGGCCACTTCTCCTCCTCCAACCACACCGATAAGACCTACTCTCACGGTCCCACCCACCCAACTCTCCATAAGGTTGAGGCCCGGGTCACTTAAGACTCTAACTAACGATATCGACTTAAACTTATGACATTTGACTTGAACATTCACTACTCTATACATTACGCTTACATTGCTTTAACGACCTGTTTAACTTAACTTACTCTATACATTACGCTTACATTGCCTAACGACCTGTACCTTAACCTTGATCTACTCGCATATGATTACATTACCTCACTCTCACATTGCCTGTTCTTGAATAAATTGCCATACTATAGCGTCCGCCTCCTGTCCTGAATTATGATGCTGATAATGTGTTCTTTCTTTTATTGATTGCAAGTCAAATAATTATTGTATCCTCTGTGTATTAAGTATGTTAGCAATGGTACATTTATTGAAGCTATCCCAAGAAAGAAATTAAAAGTTTACTTATATGATTTTGTGCTAATGTGAAAAGGTGAAAATTTACACATTTACACTATGCATGTAGCCAAACTTTTTTTCAACATATTTTTCAACTTTTTCTTGTAAGTCATCACCTTGTCTGCTTAGCAGTAATCAATCAAATCTTGTTTTACTAAGTTCTATATGTTAAAATGAGGTTCTGGATGTGTCTTTGATTTTCATGTTACACAAGTGATATTAAAGCTGCATAGTCCGATGAAATATCAAATTTTCAAAACCAAACCAATTATCTAGATTTGATTTTACATATCTAACTTAGATACTGATGCACTTATTAAGTATTTGTTTCTGCGTAGAAGGCAATACTGAGTCAATTAAACTGAACCTGTTACTGCAGAAGTCTATGGTGCCAGAGTTTTGGCAAGCTTGCCAAAACTAATTTTCCATGTTTGCATTCAAAATATCTCAAAAGTTTACCATTTAAAATAAAAGTAACTTTGAACTAATGTAAAGTAGATACTAGTGATCGATCTAATATATTTATCCCAGGAAAAATACAGAAATTCAAAACCATCGGACTATGCAACTTTAATGTATTGCTCAATTTGTATAAGATCTAATTCAAAAAGTGAAATTCATTTTTTCAACTCTGACATATGCACAACAATCAAACCGTTATAGGACATTGGATTAGGCTATTATTTGGAAGGTATTTTGCTATTATTTGGAAGGTTTTCACTTTTGGTTTCCGTGTCACACTTTCGTGCCCAGTTTTAAAGAATGACCCAGCTATGCAGAGTAACAACACAAGGGGAACCACAAGACTATTACTGTCTAGCGGCGAAAACAATCCATTAGTCTTCGCTGTTGTTGGCAGCGTAAATACACTATTACCAAAAACAACAAAAAATACCCCCCCAAAATCGATGTGTACAATCAATATATATTATCTATGTATTCAGTGAAACCCCGTTTTAACACGCTCTGATTTAATGCGAATTCTGATATAAGACGATGATTCATTGCACCCACAATTCCTTAATTCCAAGCTAATTCAGTAATCTGAACCCCGATTTAGCGCGAACCCACTGTTTTCCTGATGGCATTTTATAATATTAACCCCAACGATTGTGCTATAATGGGGTTTCACTGAATATCACATGTGGGTAATACTTTACCCTATATATATTTAATATATTTATTCTAGTAGTAATCTATGCATGGGTGTAATACTCTACGCTATATATATATATATCATATGGTTATTCCAGTGATACTAATAATAGTCTATATATGGGTGTGATATTCAAATCTATTTATATCGCATGCTTATTCTTAACTGTATAAAAGTATGAAATTGTTAATGTCAGTAACTCACTGGCTTAATGTATGACAGTTTAATGTCAATTACTGAATGAGTTCATGTATGACATGTTTAATTTCAGTAACTCAGTCACTTAATGTATGGCATTGTTAATGTCAGTAACTCAGTGACTTAATATATGACATTGTTAATGTCAGTAACTCAGTGACTTAATGTATGACATTGTTTATGTCAGTAACTCAGTACCTTAATGTATGACATTGTTAGTGTCAGTAACTCAGTGACTTGATGTATGACATTGTTAATGTCAGTAACTCAGTACCTTAATATATGACATTGTTAGTGTCAGTAACTCAGTGACTTAATATATGACATTGTTAATGTTAGTAACTCAGTGACTTAATGTATGACATTGTTAATGTCAGTAACTCAGTGACTTTATGTATGACATTGTTAATGTAAGTAACTCAGTACCTTAATGTATGACATTGTTAGTGTCATGAACTCAGTGACTTTATGTATGACATTGTTAATCTAAGTAACTCAGTACCTTAATGTATGACATTGTTAGTGTCATGAACTCAGTGACTCTATGTATGACATTGTTAATGTCAGTAACTCAGTGACTTACTGTATGACACTGTTAATGTCAGTAACTCAGTGACTTAATGTATGACATTGTTAATGTAAGTAACTCAGTACCTTAATGTATGACATTGTTAGTGTCAGTAACTCAGTGACTTGATGTATGACATTGTTAATGTCAGTAACTCAGTACCTTAATATATGACATTGTTAGTGTCAGTAACTCAGTGACTTAATGTATGACATTGTTAATGTCAGTAACTCAGTACCTTAATGTATGACATTGTTAGTGTCATGAACTCAGTGACTTTATGTATGACATTGTTAATCTAAGTAACTCAGTACCTTAATGTATGACATTGTTAGTGTCATGAACTCAGTGACTCTATGTATGACATTGTTAATGTCAGTAACTCAGTGACTTAATGTATGACATTGTTAATGTCAGTAACTCAGTGACTTAATGTATGACATTGTTAATGTAAGTAACTCAGTACCTTAATGTATGACATTGTTAGTGTCAGTAACTCAGTGACTTGATGTATGACATTGTTAATGTCAGTAACTCAGTACCTTAATATATGACATTGTTAGTGTCAGTAACTCAGTGACTTAATATATGACATTGTTAATGTCAGTAACTCAGTGACTTTATGTATGACATTGTTAATCTAAGTAACTCAGTACCTTAATGTATGACATTGTTAGTGTCATGAACTCAGTGACTTTATGTATGACATTGTTAATGTCAGTAACTCAGTGACTTAATGTATGACATTGTTAATGTCAGTAACTCAGTGACTTAATGTATGACATTGTTAATGTAAGTAACTCAGTACCTTAATGTATGACATTGTTAGTGTCATTAACTCAGTGACTTTATGTATGACATTGTTAATGTCAGTAACTCAGTGACTTCATGTAGGACATGTTTAATGCTAATAAACTTAACGTATGACTTTTTAATGTCAGTAACTCACTGACTTAATGTGTGACATTGTTAATGTCAGTAACTCAATGAGGTAATATCTGACATTGTTACTTGATGTTAGTTACACAGTTAGGACTGAGACATATAGGCCCAACAGACCTTTGAGGTGTTTACCCAGTAGTCATCTGTTAGAAACACCAGCTCCAAAGTACAACCTGCCATCCGTTCCCTGTCACTCAAACTGCCATAGCAACGTAGTACAAGCATTTATTTTGGTGGGTTAAGTATTTCATTTCCCGGAATTTTTATATTTATTTCCCAGCGCCAGGAAATTGCCCTTTGAGTCATGTAAATGTCTGTTGTTTACACACATGAACAGTGTTTTAAATGATATACCTGTCAAGCAAGATTAATGCCCGTACACTCATAGTCAGTCCTTTGAAATTGGAGAGCTTTACTAGTAAAAGTCAGTAAAAAAACCACAGAATAAACACTAGTAATACCATAGACAATTACATGAACTTGCAAAATTTAGATTGTTAATCATGCACTGCATATATACACAGAGTTAGAATATTCTTACAATGGTATTGTTGGGACCTAAATAAAGCGATCGATATAGGGGAGTGGTGGATCTGTGGAGGGGTCGGTATAGAGAGGTTTTACTGTGCATGTATATGATGCATAATGTATTATGTGATTATAAATATAGAGAAGGTAAATTAACCCCATCCTATACCTGCTTATACCAAACCGTACCGGTGGCGCCACCACCTGTCTACTTCTCGTACCACGTGCTACCCTTGTGTCACTCGCAGGGTAGTCATTTTTACTTCTTTTTTTCTCTTGATATAAATATATAGATATATGCATAGCATACAGAGGGTGAGGGGAGGTTAAATTTAAATTTCCCTTTTCAATGTGGGTGTGGATGGAGATGTGTGGGCATGGATGTGGGTGGGTGTGGATGTGGATCTGGTTGTGGATGTGGATGTGGATGTGGATGTGGATGTGGATGCACATGTGCATGTACATGTGGACGTGGGTGTGGGGGTGTGGGGGTGTGGGGGTGTGGGCATGGATGTGGGTGGGTACGGATATGAGTGTGGATGTGGATGTGGGTGTAGATGTGGGGGTGGATGGAGATGTGTGGGCATAGATGTGGGTGGGTGTGGATGTGGATCTGGTTGTCGGTGTGGATGTGGGTGTGGATGCACATGTGCATGTACATGTGGACGTGGGTGTACATCCGGTGTTGGTGCCTACTACTACCAGAAAACACCCATCACACAAATGTTGATGTGAACCATGTGTATGTGTTGCCCCCAGGTGTGTGTTGCCCCCAGGTGTGCGTTTACCCCAGGTGTGCGCGTATATCCCTCAAACCGTCTGGGACGCCACAAGGCGCGGACCGACGCAGGGAAGATGGATGCCAGCTGATGGAGAATGAACCCTATGTATAGCCCCCCCCCCGCGCCCCCGCCCCCCCCCCCCCCTCAAGGTTTCTTTCAGGGAGGAGGGTTGGCATGATTCGGAGTCATGTTTGTGGGTGGGGGGGGGGGCGTAGAGGTGTGCCATAGCATTGACCTTGTGATCACGTGGTGCGGTGAGGTGGGGCGATTTGTTTGTTTGTTTGTTTGTTGGGGTTTGTCTTTTAGCAACATATACGGTTATATCAGAATGGATACTGACTTGTGACGGTGCACACTCATGGCCACTTAATAGTGCTGCCCCACTGGAACTTGCAAGACCGGGCCATTCATGTTTTGTTTGTTGTTGTTTTACGTCCTAGCAACATCTATGGTCATATCAGGACGGGGGGTCATTAATGTGACTGAATATCCCATTCAATCGTACGGAGGTAATCAGTCTGTGATATTATCCTATTATTGGCAAGCGCCAGTGATTGGTTTGAATTGGTAGGGGTTCGAACCCACGTAACCCCTGCCGCATGAGAAAAGATGGGTACAGGGTGGCAACTATGCTGTCTCCCGTGCTGGTAGATCGTGGGTTCGAACCCTGATCGAGTCAAACCGATGACGTAAAAATTGATACTTGTCGCTTCCTAGCCTGGTGCTCGGCATTATTAGGATAGGACAAGGACTGGTTAGCTCAGTGTCAGGATAATGTGACTGAGTGGGATATTGGGTCATGGTGTCGGCAGCCTGGTTTCCCAGTTGGACAGTGCTATAAAGTCACCATGAGTGCGCACTGTCACAAGTCGGTACCCGTCCTGATATGACCTTAGATGTTGCTAGGACATAAACCAACAAACAAACAAACAAGCAACCATGCTGACCCCTGTTTGCAAAGAAGTAGCAACAGGTGGCAGCACGCTAGTAGGAACAGTCTCTAGGGTGGACTGTTTAACTCGTTGCTATTACATGTGGCTGGCTGGGGAGTGACATGTCGTTCTTATTCTGACCTTGGCGGAATAAACAAGGGAGCGCCCTGGGGTTTTAAGCTATCTCAGTGTTACTCCTTTATTCCTCAAGTGGAGTAGCACAAACCAACCTCATCACAGATTGATTGCATCAGATACCCTAGTTGGTCTAATGATTATATTGCTCGCTCTGGAATGGCAGTATTGTTGGTTTGAGTCTCGCTATAGATATGATGTGATGTTTGCAATTCCCTGAGGACTGCATATATATATATATATATATTTATATATATATATTTATATATATATATATAAATATATATTACCGTACATATATTGATTCCCATTCTAGACACAATATTTCCATTTGTTTGCAAGGCCTCCGACAACTATTGTCTAAAGTTGTCTACATAAATAACTTTATCCTCCGTTCAATCGTCCGTGTTGTCTTCACTTACTTACAAACACACACATATATATATATATATATATATATATATATATATATATATGTGTGTGTGTGCAGGGACAAATAGTTTTGCTCCTGTCTTGACATGTTCTTGCCGGTGTGAAACCTCTATTTGCTCCCTGAGAGAGTGCCGCTGGTAACTTGCAAAATCCAGCACCACTTCAACACTTTTGCAGGCAGCTTTCATGAAATGTGACTGACTCATGCGCACAACTCTCACAGCAGATAGCTAAATGGAGAGCGGCAGTCAAGTAAGGAAAGCAGTCTTTGTCGCAATGCGACCGACAGCATGATGATGATGATGATATATATATACATATATGTGTGTAAGTCTAAATAAACAACTGTATCCTCCATTCAGTCATCTGTGTTGTCTATGCTTACTTACACACAGTCATCTGTGTTGTCTGCAGTTACTTAGACACAGTCGTCTGTGTTGTATGCGCTTACTTACACACAGTCATCTGTGTTGTTTACACTTACTTACACACAGTTGTCTGTGTTGTCTATGCTTACTTAGATACAGTCATTTGTGTTGTCCAAACTTACTTACACACAGTCGTCTGTGTTGTATATGCTTACTTAGATTCAGTCATCTGTGTTGTCTACACTTACTTACACACAGTCGTCTGTTGGCTATGCTTACTTAGATACAGTCATCTGTGTTGTCTACACTTACTTACATAAATTCGTCTGTGTTGTCTATACTTACTTACACACAGTCATATGTGTTGTCTGCGCTTACTTACACACTGTCATCTGTGTTGCCTATGCTTACTTACACACATTCATTTGTGTTGTAAGTGCTTACTTACACACATTTATCTGTGTTGTCTATGCTTACTTACACACATTCATCTGTGTTGTCTATGCTTACTTACACACAGTCATCTGAGTTGTGTATGCTTACCTACACACAGTTGTCTGCGTTGTATGTGCTTACTTACACTCAGTTGTCTGTGTTGTCTATGCTTACCTACACACAGTTGTCTGGGTTGTATGTGCTTACTTACACACAGTTGTCTGTGTTGCATGTGCTTACTTACACACGATTGTCTGTGTTGTCTGCGCGTACTTACACACACACATATATATATATATATATATACATGGTGTAAATAAGTGCAGACAACACAGACGACTGAATAGAAGATACAGTTATTTATTTAGACTAGCTTAGCCAATAGCTGGGGATATATATATGTGTGTATATATAGCTTTCTGCAGAGCGTGGCAGATTGGCTAGGAGCGCGGTATACCTCAGAGGCAGTAGAACGCATCTGGATGGCGTTCACTCTGACCCTAACATGAATCATCAATGGCCATTCCAATTGGCAAGGGAGCCCAGGAGGCAGGCCTTAATAAGGGCCAAGTGCGACCTACTTGGTGGAGCGTGGTGAGGCTGAGGCGCAACATGGCAAAGGTGTAAAAGAACCCCCCAGCTCTGCCAATTTGGATTTCCACCGCTGTGTATAACTTACAGCTTCATCAAAGGCCGGTTGCTCTCAGACCATGTCTATGTGATGTGGGAGGTTAAAAATCCCTTGGGTTGGTAAAAGTGTAGGCTCGGGCTTTCTATCGACCAGCAGTGGAATGAGGAAGACCAGTCGTCTATGACTGAAATTTCCCCTGCTTAAACAACTAATGGACAAAAAAACAAAACAGCACATGCGGTATATCTGGCATCCAAAGGAAAGTTTGATTTATTTATTGACGTTTCTAGAGCCCATTGATTTTCATCATCGGCCATTGGATGTTAAACATATGGTCATTCTGACATATTTCTTTGGAGGAAACCTGCTGCCGCTATATAGGCTACTCTTTCCGATAAGTAGCAAGGGGGTCTTTTATATGCACTTTCCCACAGACAAGACAGCACATATGACAGCCTTTGATGAACCAGTTCTGGACCACTGGTTGTATATGGCATCCAATGCGTGTTAGCCAACATTCCATTGTCGCATTCCTCTGATGATCCCATAAGGAGGTTTTGCAACAAAACCGGACGCGTTGACCGAAATCGGTGGAACGCAGGCTTCCTGTGTGGAAGGTTGGGAGTTTGAAATCCGATCGAGTCAAACCAATGACTTGCAAAATTGATACTCATCGCTACCTGACCCGGTGCTTGGTATTACTAGGATAGGGCAAGGACCGGTTAGCTCAGTATCAGGATAATGTGACTGAGTGGGATATTGGGTCATGGTGCCGGAAGCCCGATCTTCCAGTGGGGCAGCACTATAAAGTCATCATGACTGTGCATTGTCACAAGTCGGTATCCATCCTGAAGTGACCATAGATGTTTCTAGGACGTAAAGCCCCAACAAACGAGGAGGCACTCATGTTGCGGGACATGCTGCAAACAGATGGAAACATTGGGCCCAGAGTGGGCGTGAAACCACATTTCTGCCGTTCTAGGGAGAACGTCTTAACCATTAGACTATCTAGGCCCCCTGAGGCAATCGATCCACACATGCCCACCTGTGGATGTAGACCAGACGGGATGGCCGAATGAGTTAGAGCGTCCGTCTCCCTTGCTGGTAGATCGTGGGGTCGTGGGTTCGAACCCTGGTCGAGTCAAACCATCATCATCATCATGCTGTCGGTCGCGATGTGACAAAGACTGCTTTCATTACTTGACTGCCACTCTCCATTTAGCTCTCTGCTGTGAGAGTGATGTCCATGAGTCGGTCTTAATGTCTCTCAGCTTCAGGTTTCTGTTGATGGTATCCTTGAACCGGAGACGAGGGTGCCCTCTCTTTCTGTAACCAGAAGACAGTTGAGGGTAGAGGATCTGCTTTGGTAGCCTGTCTGCTGACATCCTCATGAGGTGTCCAGTCCACCAGAGATTCTTTTTGATCAGAAGATCTTCCATAGAGGGCAGCCCCGTCCCTTTGAGTATTTCCTTATTTGTCAATTAATCAATGACTTAAAAATTGATACTTGTCACTTCCTAGCCAGGTGCTCGGCATTATTAGGACAGGGCAAGAACTGGTGTGCTCAGTGTCAGGATAATGTGACTGAGTGGGATACCAGGTCATGGTGGCAGCGGCCTGGTTTCCCAGTGGGACAGCCCTATAAAGTCACCCTGAGTGCGCACTGTCACAAGTGGGTACCCGTCCTGATATGGCCTTGGATGTTGCTGGGGCGTAAAACAACAACAAACAAACAAACCTGTGGATGTGGCATTTCACCTGTGAAGTTCAGTGCACCTCATTACATTCGTCCCCCTTATAATTGCAGGTCTCAACTATACGGGATGGTCGAACATGTTGAGCAGGTACTTTCTGTGTGGTAGGTCATGGTAGGGTTCAAACCATGGCCGAGTCAAACCAATGACTTAAAAAACTGATACTTGTTGTTGCCTAGCTTGGTGCTCGGCATTACTAGGATAGGACAATGAGCAGTGTAATTGTCTGCGAATGAAATTTCCCCTACTTAATCAGCCATGCCCCCAGCTCTGCCAATTTGGATTTCCACCGCTGTGTATAACTTACAGCGTCATCAAAGGCTGGTTGCTCTCATACCATGTCTATGTGGTGTGGGAGGTTAAAAATCCCTTGGGTCGGTAAAAGTGTAGGCTCGGGCTTTCTATCGACCAGCAGTGGAATGAGGAAGACCAGTCGTCTATGACTGAAATTTCCCCTGCTTAAACAACTAATGGACCCCAACAAAATGTAATTATCAAAGTCCCCCCCCCAAATCTCATACTTACAAATTTGTGTGTGTGTGTAAATATGTTTATTATGCTGGATAAGTCTTTTGTCAGTGCAAACACACTGGTCTTCTAGGTAATTTTCAATTCAGGAATATTTACACAAAAAAAGGTATATAGAATAAGGTATATAACCACTGTTGAATACACATTTTACAGGCATGTAACACAATGGAATTCTGTAACCCACAAGTTCCATAGCGAGATGGCAACAGTAGTGTCATATGACTAGATCAATATTAGTCAGATCAATGTGAGTATTTACATGGTATTTAGAATGTAAGCACAAATATCCAGGTCGTGCACTCCCATTATATACGGTACAGCATCCATACTATGCAATGTGCAACGTCTTGGTTACTGCATCTTTCTTGTGGAAGGTGTTGCAAACAAATGGAAACATTGTGCCTAGGGCAGGATTCGAACCCACATTCCTGCCATTATAGGGAGAGCATTCTAATATCAGTAGTAGTCTATCTAGGGTCCTGTGTCGGTGACATTTCACCTGCGGTTGGTTGGTTATTGGAGTTTTACGTCCTGGCAACATCTAAGGTCATATCAGGACTTCACTTGAGAAGGTCAGTGCAACTCCCTACAACACGATATATGATATATGTGTTGTCAGACAGCGCTAACTCTCCAGAAGCAAGAATAGGTGCCAAACAAATTAGCTGTAATTGCAATGGTTTTTGCTGCGGGAAAGTAGAATATATTGTATTTGCGTTAATTGTCAGATTTGTGTTAAATGACAGCAACAACAAAATGTCGATGCAATTTTTGAGTGTTTAAATTTGTGTCAAATGGCAGCAAAATTTAATTCATAAAACATAGATAAGAGTACAGCAGGCGATACAATCCAGTTGTTCTGAGGAACTGTAGAATTTGTTTGTTATTTACATCGTTAAAGAGGTCTCAGATGTTATTTCTAGTATGCTAGGCTAGGCTAGATAATTACAAGTATAATTTTGTGTTTATTTGTTGGGGTTTGGTGGGGGGTTTTCCCTATCCTAGTAATGCCAAGTTCCAGCCTAGGTAGTGAGAAGTATAAATTGTGTAATGCCCGGTACACACCTCTCGTATAGAACCTAAAACTGACTGTTTCGTGACTAAGTTTGAGTTTTAGTCGGTTTCAGTCTTTAGGTGTGTGACCCCCCTACCACACCTGAGGCTTCTGATTCGCGACTTAAAACTCAGTTTTAGGGCTTAAGACTGGAAACTTATACGATTCGAAAATTGAATCGGGCAGTTTTAGTCAGGAAACAGGACGGGTCGGGTTGTGACGGGCAGTCAGTTTTAGCGCGTGAATCATATACAGGAGGTGTGTACCAGGCTTTAGTCATTGATTTGATGCAACCTGGTTTCAAACTCCCGACCTTCTACACAGAAAGCTTGCACTCTATCGATTTTGGCCACTACGCCAGGTTTGATTGCATTTTTTTTAGGCGCATCGCTACCTGGACCGATCCAACTTTATGTACAAATTTGACACATCCAAGTTGATAAAAGTCACTGCGCATTGAGCGTCAGTGTCCACTGACACTCAGACACATTCTGCTAGAATGTGTACATTTCACGGCCTCAAATGTGTATATTTTACGGCCTCGAATGTGCAGATTTCATGGTTTAGAATGTGTAGACTTCATAGCCTTGCGTCAACACTGTTTTAATGTAAATAACATCTGAGACCTCTTCACCAATGTAAATAACAAACACAATTTTAGAGTTTCTTAGAACAACTTGAAGGTATCAGCTCCTGTAATCTTAGCTATATTTTGTGAATTAAATTTTGCCGTCATTTGACACAAATTTAACAACTTCAAAATTGCATCACAGATTTTGTTTCTCCCAGTCATTTAACACAAATCTGACAATTTATTGGGAATTTCTGTTAAACTGGAATTTAATAAGCATATTTCAGACGCCCCCCCCCTCCAGCCCCCGCCTCCATGCGACCTGGTTGGGTGATGTGTGGAGGAACTCAGAAGTGATGTATTCAGACCCGTCAAATGGACCTCCCATACCCACGGCCATTTTGAGCTTATTTACGCGTATCATGTGTCGTATATTACCCATAAAACCGCGCCCCCACCTCATACGTCATAATCCTAATATTAAAAAACACACCAGAAAATACAAAATAATTAAAAGGCAAGCTTCCACTTCACCCCTCCTCCTCTCGCCCTTGCCCTCCTCCTCCCCTTCCCCTTCCCCTCCCCTCATTCCTCCACCACCTTCGCTCCCCCAAACCGTCCTCACTTCCTCCCCCTTCTCTCCCTCCCTTCCTCCTCCTCCTCCCCCTTCCCTCCCCCTCCTCTCCTCACCGCCACCCCCCCTCCTCCGCCACCTCCTCCCTCCTACTCCTTCCCCCCAGCTCACCTCCTCCACCCCCTCCTCCTACGCCTCCTCTTCCACCTACCCTTCCTCACCCACCTTCTCCCCCCTTCCCCTCCTCCCCCCCCCCCCCTCACACTTCATGGTCCTCCTCCCCCCTCTCCCTTCTCCTTCTCCTCCCCTCCCCCTCCTCCTCCCCTTCGTCATCACCCCACCCCCCCCCCCCCATATTAGCCTCACCGTCCTACCCCCTCCTTCCCCTCACAATCACCCCCCACCCTCCCCTCACCGCCCCCCCCCCCATTCTCCCTTTCCTCCTCCACCCCCCACTCCCCCTCCTCTCCTGCTACATGTTTCGTCCCTAAAGCATATGATCTGACGTCATATGTCCTCAAACGAGAGCACCCCCTGCCGTGACCCCACACCCCCACGCCACCCACCCCCACCCACTTCCACCCACCACAGTCTCCCACAGTGTGGATACGGAGATATGACAGTCCCGATGGAAAGTGAGTATCTGTAGTGATGACATGTCATCATGCAAACTCGTTGTGACGCTCTCCTCTCTCTGCATGCGGAGGCGCCTTTCTCCTCGTTGTCTAGCCCAGTTTCTGGTTGTCCTTAAAGGGCCAGTAATACCCCTGTCACACTACGACGTAATGAGCGAACGTGAGCCTAACGTGGTGATCTTTCGTCATTACGTTGATGTACGTTGGATTACGTTATGATGACGTCATAATGACGTCATAATGACGTTAGAATGACGTCGAGCTACGTCATGTTACGTCGTGTTACGTCGAGTTACATCGAGGTTTTGGACATGTTCAAAAGTTTCGACGTAGCTCGAACGTAAGGGTTTACGTTCGCCGTACGTTCTGTACACGTTCGGCGAACGTCAATGACGTTAAACAAACGTTATTAAAACGTCGGTCACTACGTTCAACTACGTTGCATTACGTTGCACTACGTTGACCCACATTAATACCAGGGAAAACGTGCAGTCCACGTAGTGAAAACGCCGGGTTAACGGATGCCTAACGGACGTCCAACGTAAGTTTTACCGTTTTGCCACCGTTTCCTGACGTAAGTAACGTAAGGTAACGTAAAGCAACAGTAGTTCTGGCGATGGAATAACGTACATAACGTTCCCTGAGCGTAATTACGTTGTCCTCTCTCGTTGAATGATGCAATCACTACGCTTTACCGCCGTTGCTCTCTCGTCCACTACGCTGCATCCACGTTCAACTTGTGCCCAAATTTGCATACTACGCCGAGAAGTTCAACGTTCTTCACGTTCTCTCTACGCCGGCGTCGTTACGTCGTAGTGTGACAGGGCCATAACACGACCAACACAACTTTACTTAAAGGGCCAGTAACACGACCAACACAACTTTACTTAAAGGGCCAGTAACACAATCAACACAACTTTACTTAAAGGGCCAGTAACACAACCAATACAACTTTACTTAAAGGGCCAGTAACACAACCAATACAACTTTACTTAAAGGGCCAGTAACACAACCAATACAACTTTACTTAAAGGACCAGTAACACAATCAACACAACTTTACTTAAAGGGCCAGTAACACGACCAACACAACTTTACTTAAAGGGCCAGTAACACAATCAACACAACTTTACTTAAAGGGCCAGTAACACAACCAATACAACTTCACTTAAAGGGCAAGTGACACAACCAACACAACTTTACTTCAAGGGCCAGTAACACAACCAACACAACTTTACTTAAAGGGCCAGTAACACAACCAATACAACTTTACTTAAAGGGCCAGTAACACAACCAACACAACTTTACTTAAAGGGCCAGTAACACAACCAATACAACTTTACTTAAAGGGCCAGTAACACAACCAATACAACTTTACTTACAGGGCCAGTAACACAACCAACACAACTTTACTTAAAGGGCCAGTAACACAACCAACACAACTTTACTTAAAGGGCCAGTAACACAACCAATACAACTTTACTTAAAGGGCCAGTAACACAACCAACACAACTTTACTTAATGGGCCAGTAACATGACCAACACAACTTTACTGAAAGGGTCAGTAACACAACCAACACAACTTTGCTTATTCACAATTATTATGATCAACCATGAATAGTCCGAATGCTAAAGCTGTAAACAAGCTTATCCTTTTAGAATTATCTAAGGCCAAACCATGGTCTGAGCGTCTTTGTGTTCAAGCTGTGGCTACTTGGGCCATTCAGCCATCATGACTCTCCTCAGCTGTTAGAGTGATGTCAGGTAAGGAATATTCACAAAATTGTAAAGTACAGTAAAATCTCTCTAAATCAACCAACCATGGGACCGACTTTAAAAGGTTCATTTAGGGAGGTGGTCGGGTTAGGGAGTTATTTTGTATTGTTACAATGGTGTTGTATAGGCGATCGTTTGGGACCCAAATAAAGGATAGATATAGGGGAGTGGTCGATCTGTGGAGGTGGTCTATTAGAGAGGATCTACTGTAGCGCAAACCCTACTATCAATTAAAGTAAATTAGAACACTTCTGAGTACACCGTATAGCCTATGTAAGTCCACTCTTCCTTTCCCTGTGTGACGTCATAGAATAAATAATAATAATAGCCGTGAGGAACAATCTAATGGTGATGTCATATTATGACGTTTCTCGCTAACGCGCATCGACGTGTGTCACTGTTTGGCGAATCGTCGGCAGACGTCAGGAAGCGTTACACGCACGTTGGTATTAGTTGATCTACGGCACCGGTCGGCGGCGCGCGTCAGGCGATCGGCGAAGTTTTGTGCTTGCACAAAACTTTCGATGACTGACAACGTGTGACAACGCGCGGGTGCCAACATTATGGCGACGTCAGAAGCACGTCGACATCACTGGAATAACGTTATGCGAACGATATGCACAGGCCCCGTGCGCATGAGGCTCGTTCCCACACATTGCGCCAAACTGCTGCTTTTTTTGTCTGTTGTTGTTTTACATCCTACCAACATCTATTGTCATATCAGGACAGCGTGCCAAACTTTTTTTTTTTTTTTTGCACAACCATGGCTGCATGCTACCAACACGTTGCGCTGATGCCGAAAAGCTTGACGTTTCTCGACGATTAAAAGTGATTTTGCGCGTTGGCGGCATGCCGGCGAGATACGTCGTAGTGTGACAGGGCTATAAGAGTGCTGAGCAGATCAGTCTGTACCTATTGAGTTGAAGCTCAAATAGCCCATTCTAAATACAATGCAATTGATCTTTTGGGAATGTAAATATTATATTTAAGATACATGGAATATTCATGTAAAGAATACATTGTTAAATATTATATTTATAGCACATGGAGCCTGTTTGTTAGTGTTTTACGTCCTAGCAACATCTAAGGTCATATCAGGACTGGGTAGCACATGAAAGAGACCTAACACGGCACTGACAGAGAACTTGAGACAACATGGGATAACATTAAAGCTGCATAGTCCGATGAAAGCATAAAATATTCGAAATAAAAAAAAGAGAAGCCAAATTAAATCCTACATATCCAACCTAGATATCTTTGCACTCATTAAGCAGTAGTTACTGCACATAACTGAAAATACCAAATCAATTTGAAAGAACATTTCTGTGAACCATCCAGTGTCCAGCATTTTGATGTGCATGCCGAAATTAATTTGGTATTTTTTTTCACTTCAAACATCTCTAAAGTTAGCCATTTAAAATAAAAGTCACTTCAAACTTTAAGTAAGGGATATTATAACGATCAGTCTAATGTATTTATCTAAAACGGTATGACACGGACACAAAACCATCGGATTATGAAACTTTAATTGTGGAATACGCGCCACCCTCCCCTGTGTCTATATAACCTATACCAGAGAGCGTGTATATAAACAGATGAGAGGGACAACTCCCATACTAGAGCATGTAACAGATGCCGACTGTGGCGCTCCAAGTGGTGGTTGTTGAACAGTATATGACACAGCTGTCAAACTCAAGGCATTGTCAATGGTCGTGTGCAATCTTCATCCAGAAAAGGTGAAATATCTCTAAAACTACACCACCTAGAAACAAACCGATTGGAATACACATAGAAAACATGTTTACCAAAAACATTATATTAAATTGATATGGTTAGGGTTCTGGATTTCTATTAATTTGGAATAAAACTGACGTTTTTCACTACGCGTACGGCAAACTCAAGGCATTGTCAATGGCGGTGAGCAATCTTCATACAGAAAAAGTGAAATATCTCTAAAACCACATGACCTAGACACAAACCTCTTGGAACACATATAGAAAACATGTTTACCAAAAACATTATATTAAATTGATAAGGTTAGGCTTCTGCATTTCTATTAATTTTGAATAAAAACAAATGTTTTTCACTGCACGTACCAGCAAACTCAAAGCTTGTTCAACACTAACCGCCAGGAACGGCACTGTAGCCTGTGTTACCGTTTTTCGGGGGAGTTGTCCCTCTCATCTGTTTATATACACGCTCTCTGCCTATACATCGCTTCTTGGTGTGAATAATTAAATACTTCTACGTCAATTACACCACGGCCATGTCTGGTGGGGGGGGGGGGGGGGGGGGGGGGGGGGGGTTAGCAGAGCGGTTCTCTCTTACGACATGCATAATGTATGTATATGTTCCATAAGTCAAGTCATAACCACAACATACAGACATGTACTGTATATGTATGATATGATATGCGTACAGCTCAGATGTTGCTAGGGCGTAAACCCCTAAAAACCCCAGCTCAGGCAGGGTGTTTGTAATTGACTTATTTCTTAATACACGTATAATATATGTATATGTCCCATAAGTCAAGTCATAGCCACAACATATAGACTTGTACTGTATGTCGATGATATGACATGGATACAGGTTAGATGTTGCTAGGGCGTAAAACCCCCACAACAAAGGGTGTATGTGTCTGATGTCATGCATTTGTATCATAGTGTATGTCTCTGATATCATGCATATGCATCATCGGGTATGTGTATGATATCATGCATATGTATCATAGTGTGTGTATATGATATCATGCATATGTATGTCATAGCCACAACATATAGACTTGTACTGTATATCGATGATATTACATGGATACAGGTTATATGTTGCTAGGGCGTATAACCCCCAAAACAAACAGCTCTGGTACAAAGGTATTATTTTTGTCATTGATTCCGCCCTTAATATATGTATAATATATGGACATGTTCCATAAGTCGAGTTATAAACACACGCACACATGCACTCTACGTGTATTATATGATATGGGTGCAGCTTAGATGTTACTAGGACGCAAAACCCCAACTAACATCTCAGATACAAAGGTAGAATGCTTGGCATTGATTTATCGCTCAAAGCATAATGCATGTTTCTGTTCCATAAGTTGCATTATAAACACAACATGTGTATGATATCATGCATATGTATCATAGTGTATGTGTATGATATCATGCATATGCATCATATTGTATGTGAATGATCTCATGCATATGTATGATAGTGTATGTGTATGATATCATGCATATGCATCATATTGTATGTGCATGATAGCATGCATATGTATCATAGTGTATGTGTATGGTAGCATGCATATCTATCATAGTGTATGTGTATGATATCATACATATGTATCATAGTGTATGTGTGTGATATCACGCATATGTATCATAGTGTATGTGTATGACAGCATGCATATGTATCATAGTGTATGTGTATGATATCATGCATATGCATCATAGTGTATGTGTATGATATCATGCATATGCATCATAGTGTATGTGCATGATAGCATGCATATATATCATAGTGTATGTGTATGATATCACACACATGTATCATAGTATATGTGTATGATAGGATGCATATGTATCATAGTGTATGTGTATGATATCATGCATATGTATCATAGTGTATGTGTATTATATCATGTATGTGTATCATAGGGTATGTGTATGATATCATGTATGTGTATCATAGTGTATGTGTCTGATATTATGCATATGTATCATAGGGTATGTGCATGATATCATGCATATGTATCATTGTGTGTGTATATGATATCATGCATATGTATCATAGTGTATGTGTCTGATATCATGCACATGTATCATAGTGTATGTGTCTGATATCATGCACATGTATCATAGTGTATGTGTATGATATCACATAGGTGCAGCTTGATGCAACAGCAACAACAGCAGCATAGCCATGGACCAGTCGGGATGGCCGAATGAGTAGAGCGTCTGTCTCCTGTTTTGGGAGATCGGGAGATCCGAATCCATGAGTTCTTGGGTTCGAATGCTGGTCGAGTCAAACCAATGACTTACAAAATTGATACTTGTCGCTTCCTAGCCAGGCGCTCGCTATTAATAGGATAGGGCTAGGACTGCTTAGCTCAGTGTCACAATAATGTGACTGAGTGGGATATCGGGGCATGGTGCTAGTGGCCTGATTTCCCAGTGGGGCAGCACTATAAAGTCGCCATGAGTGCGCACTGTCACAAGTTGGTAACTATGCCGATATGACCTTAGATGTTGCCAATATGTGAAACTCCAAGAACCAACCAATATGCAGTGATTGCGCACTGTCACAAGGTGGTACCCATCCTGATATGACCTTAGATGTTGCCAGGACGTGAAACTCCAACAACCAACCAACCCTAATCGTGTGTACCCATGTGTTACGTCACACGGTGCCCGGCCGGGTCTGACCCGGCCCTATTGATCGACCTGGTCAGGGGGCCACCAGCCTCTCCACAGTGGGGGCGGAGGGTAGGGGGGCGTGGGGGGGGGGGGCGGGGGGGGGCAGGGGGCGGGGGGCGGGGGGGGGGGGGCGGGCAGGCGGAGAAATGAGTATCCGAGACTGGGATGACGGAGAGTGGGGGTTGTTCACTGAGCGGGGCGGTGTAGGGTATGGAAGTAAAGTTGGTTGTTGGAGTTTTACGTCCTAGCAACATCTAAGGTCATATCAGGACGGGTACCGACTTGTGACAGTGTGCACTCAAGGTGATTGTACAGTGCCACCCCACTGGGAGACCAGACAGACAGCACCCCTTGGCATTATATCCCACTCAGGCACATTATCCCGACATTGAGCTGACCAGTCCTTGCCCTATCCTAATAATGCCGAGCGCATGGCTAGGAAGCGATAAGTATCAATTGTGTAAGTCATTGGTTTGATTGGACCGGAAATTGGAATTCCAGACCTTCTGCACGGGAAGCCTTCGCTCTACCGATTCGGCCACCGCGTCCTGTTCAACTAGCGGAAGACATAACAGAGCAACTAAACTGGCGGCCGGCGAGCGGTGGGGGTGGGTGTGGGGGTTGAGGTGGGTGGGGGTTTAGGTGGATGGTGGGTGTGGGTGTGGGTGTGGGTGTGGGTGTGGGTGTGGGTGTGGGTGTGGGTGTGGGTGTGGGGTGGGTGTGGGGTGGGTGTGGGGATTGAGGGTGGGGTGGGGGTGGGGGTTGAAGTGGGTGGGGGTGGATGGTGGGTGGGGGTTGGTGGGGTGGGTGGATGGCTGCACAAACACAGTGTCCCTGTATGGTGGGGCTCAATCCTCCCCCCTCCCTACCCCCTCACACACACACACACTCTCGTGTCAGGCTCACTCCATCACCTGCTCCTTCCCATCCTTTATCACTGGACTACATGCATACATGTATGTGTCTATATATACAGTGAAATCCCGTTATAACGCGATCGCTGGGGGCCATTCAATGTCAACGCGAAAACAGCGGCGTCGCATTAAATCAGGGTTCAGTTCACTGAATTACCTTTGAATTAAAGAATGATGGGTGCAATGAATCATTGTGTTATATCTGAATTAGCATTAAATAGGGGTGCGTTATAAGGGGGTTTCACTATATCTATATATACCTACAGTACACCCTCTCTAAATCGATTGACGATGGGACCGACTTTAAATGGTCCATTTGGGGAGGTGGTCGGCTGAGGGAGTTTTTTGTTTATCGTTACGCTGGTATTGTATGGGCGATCGTTTGGGAACCAAATGAAGCGATTGATATTGGGGACTGGTCGATCTGTGAAAGTGGTTGGTTAGAGAGGTTTTCATCATCATCATCATACTGTCGGTCGTGATGCGACAAAGACTGCTTTCATTACTTGACTGCCGCTCTCCTTTGTGTGGTTGTACATTTCATGAAAGCTGCCTGCAAAAGTGCTGAAGTGCTGCTGACTTTTGCAAGTTACTAGCGGCACTCTATCGGGGAGCAAATAGAGGTTCACACCGGCAAGAACATGTCAAGACAGGCACAAAACTATTTGTCCCTGCAGTGGCTGGTCGGGAGATATTGGGAATTCCATACATGAACCACCCTTAATTCTGCCACAGTGACATGGTTTTCTGTTTAGGGTTTACTCCCTTATGGCCGGTGCACACCTACCGTTTACGACCTAAAACTGCCCGTTTCGCGCATAAAACTGGGTTTTAATCGTTAGGTGTGCGACCTCCTAGCACACTAGACGCATGCGATTCACGCATAAAACTCAGTTTTTAGTGCTAAAAGCGGCCGTTTACGATTGCGATTCGCGATTCGAAAAACGAATCGGCCCGTTTTCAGTTTTAAGCGGGTCGGGTCGAGTCGCGAGTTTTAGTGCGCGAATCGTAAACGGTAGGTGTGTACCGGCCATTAGCCTTCGGTTCTGTCAAGAACCTGTACCACAAGGCAGTGGTTTACAACTCTGCAGGGCAGGGGCGTTAAACTCACTGAGGTATTGCTATACCTGCAATACCTGCATACCACAAGAGAGGTTTTACTGTATATATATGTATGTATATATATATATATATATATATAGATATATAATGTTTGTTTATATAAAGTCTGCCCCTGGGTATGCAGGTATTGCAGGTATTGCAATACCTCAGGGAGTTTGACACCCCTGCCCTGCAGAGTTGTAAACCACTGCCTTGTGGTGCAGGTTCTTGACAGAACCGAAGGCTAAGGGAGCAAACCCTGAACAGAAGACCATGTCACTGTGCCAGCATCAAGGGCGGTTGTTGTATGGAACTCCCAACATCTCCCGACCAGCCACTACAGGGACAAATAGTTTTGCGCCTGTCTGGACATGTTCTTGCCAGGGTGAAACCTATATTTGCTCCCCGAGAGAGTGCCGCTGGTAACTTGCAAAAGCCAGCAGCACTTCAACACTTTTGCAGGCAGCTTTCATGAAAGGTGACATTAAGACCGACTCATGGACATCACTCTCACAGCAGAGAGCTAAATGGAGAGCGGCATTCAAGTAATGAAAGCAGTCTTTGTCGCATCTCGACTGACAGCATGATGATGCCCCTGGTAATGCACGGTGCATCGTGCTCAAGCTATTACACCGAGGTGAACTCACATCACCAGGTGCAATGGCACATACACAGGTAGGTGTGGGCAGCTTGACTGCATCATGGAGCTTAGCTGGCCTAAATGGTTAGCACGCTAGTCCCCGAATTGGCAGAAGTGACTGTTCGAGTCCCGCTCTAGGCACAATTAATGCCCCCTTCATTTGCAGCCCCCTCCCCCCTCGTCCCTGACCCTCCCTCCCCTTCCCGCTTTTCCCTCCTCCCTCGCCCCTCCATACCCTTGCCATATAATTACAGAACAGCAAAAGAACTAGTGGATCTGTGGTTTATGCAACAATAACGTTCAATACAGTATTTTTGCGTAATCCAGTGATTTTGAGTTTATGTCATGGGTCATTCTCTAAAACTGGGCACAAAAGTGTGAGATGGAAACCAAAAGTGAAAACCTTCCAAATAATAGCAAAAATCCTTCCAAATAATAGCCTAATCCAATGTCCTATGAAGGTTTGCATGTTGTGCATATGTCACAGTTGAAAAAAAATGAATTTCACTTTTTGAATTAGATCTTATACAAATTGAACAATACATTAATATCACTTGTGTAACATGAAAAGCAAAGACACATCCAGAACGTCATGTTAACATATACAACATAGTCAAACAACATTTTCTTGATTACTGTTAATCAGACAAGGTTATGCCTTACAAGAAAAAAGTTGAAAAATAAGTTGAACAAAAGTTTTGTACATGTATGGTGTCAATGTGTAAATTTTCACATTTTCACTCTAGTGCAAAATCATACAATTATAATTTTGATATCTTTTATGGGATAAATTCAATACATGTAGAACTGCTAACATACCTAATAGACAGAGGCTATAATAATTATTTGAGTTGCTATCAATAAAACAAAGACTTAATTATCAGCATCGTAACATGGAGACCAAATATGTGGTGCCCCTCATATTCTTCATAGACACGTACTATATTTTCGGGTGTAGTACAGGAGTATCAATCTGCAATAAATGTTTGAAGTTGCATAATCCGATATTTTGAAGTTTCTGCCATAATTCACCAAGAGGAGGCACAATTGGCATAAACTGTTATTTTATTGAGTCGTAGTTGGTTTGTTGTTGGAGTTTTACTTCCTGGCAACATCTAAGGTGATATCAGGATAGGTACCGACTTCTGACAGTGCACACTCATGGCGACTTTGTAATGCTGCCCACTGGGAGACCTGGCCACCATGACAAGTATCAATTTTGTAAGTCATTGGTTTGACTCGACTGGGAACCAAACTCCCGATCTCCTACATACAAGGCCCGCGCTCTACCGATTCGGCTACAGCGTCCGGTGTAATGGTTGTGCTAGTAGGGATCGTTACCTTATTTGCTAAGAGGGTTGAAATCTATATGTGGTGGTTGCTAGGCGAGGTCTCCTCAGTCACTGTCACTCCGCGAAGCACCATGCAACGGCCTATTAGAACACGCCAAACTGTCAAAACAACCCAAGGATTTATGAGAGAGAGAAAGACCTTGCAGAAATCGACTCTCTCGCACTGTGCAGTGCCGTATTGAGGGGGGGTTTCCGCGCTCCTGGAATCTCCCCCTCCCACCCCAAGTTCTAAAAACCCCACCAGAAATAAAATGAGTAAAATGTGTATCAAATGTCACTCAAATTCACCATTTTGATGCAATAAAAGCAAAATATGTTGAAATAAAAAGCAGAAATATAATACATTAATAGGCAGAAGTGACTGTTCGAGATGCTAAACCACTGCGAGAGTGAAGGCCCGGTCACATACTCGTTAGTGAACGTAGTTGAACGTAGTGGAGGCTAACCTAGTTGAACATAGTTGAACATAGTTGAACATAGTTGAACGTAGTTGAACATACCGCTTCCACACTTCTCCGTGATGAGAACGTGATAAGAATGTGTGTGGGCCATGAGTTCCGATTTGAGCTTTCGAAATGTTCAAAAGAGAGGTATGTTTGAGGCAGACATGGCCTCTGTGATGATAACATACTCTAGCATACTCTAGTGTACTCTAGCATACTCTAGCATACTTCTTCCTGTACTCTAGCATACTCTAGTGTACTTTGACCCGCACAACACCTTGGCCGTTCTGCCGTGGTCATATAGCCGTTAGTGGACAAAGTTGAACGTAATTGAACATAGTTGAACGTAGTTGAATGTACTTGGACCTACCGGGATCCGTACTGTAACGTACCGGGATCCGTACGGTAATTTTTTATCCGTACTATTAGATGGATGATCAACCAAAACCTGCTGTGCCTTAACATAGTTTAACGTAATGATAGCAAGTTTCGCTCACGTTAATCTATCCTACGTTCAATTACGTTCAACTACGTTCACTAACGTGTATGTGACCAGGCTTTTAAAGGTGTATAGTCCGATAGCTTAAACTTTCTGCTCAATGTTTGGCCGAATCGGTAGAGCACATGCTTCCAGTGCGGAAGGTCGGGAGTTCGAATCCGAGCCGAGACAACCAATGACTTATAAAATTGATACTTGTCGCTTTCTAGCCTGGCGCTCGTAGTATTAGGATGGGGCAAGGACTGGTTGGCTCAGTGTCAGGATAATGTGAGTTGGATATTGGGTTATGGTGCCAGCAGCCTTGTCTCCCAGTGGGGCAGCACTATGAAGTTGCCATGAGTGCTGCGCACTGTCACAAGTCGGTACCCGTCCTAACTAATATGACCATAGATGTTGCTAGGACGTAAAACCCCAACACACAACATTGTGTCTGCTTAGGTGTGGAACAACAAAAGAACCACCAGACTAGTTACTTAGGCCTACTCCAGAGCACGGTCTCAAGGACAGGGGTGTTAGTTAGGCCTACTCCAGAGCACTGTCTCAAGGACAGGGGTGTTAGTTAGGCCTACTCCAGAGCACTGTCTCAAGGACAGAGCTGTTAGTTAGGCCTACTCCAGAGCACTGTCTCAAGGACAGGGCTGTTAGTTAGGCCTACTCCAGAGCAATGTCTCAAGGACAGGGGTGTTAGTTAGGCCTACTCCAGAGCGCTGTCTCAAGGACAGGGGTGTTAGTTAGGCCTACTCCAGAGCACTGTCTCAAGGACAGAGCTGTTAGTTAGGCCTACTCCAGAGCACTGTCTCAAGGACAGGGCTGTTAGTTAGGCCTACTCCAGAGCACTGTCTCAAGGACAGGGGTGTTAGTTAGGCCTACTCCAGAGCACTGTCTCAAGGACAAGGCTGTTAGTTAGGCCTACTCCAGAGCACTGTCTCAAGGACAGGGGTGTTAGTTAGGCCTACTCCAGAGCACTGTCTCAAGGACAAGGCTGTTAGTTAGGCCTACTCCAGAGCACTGTCTCAAGGACAGGGGTGTTAGTTAGGCCTACTCCAGAGCGCTGTCTCAAGGACAGGGCTGTTAGGTAGGCCTACTCCAGAGCACTGTCTCAAGGACAGGGATGTTAGTTAGGCCTACTCCAGAGCACTGTCTCAAGGACAGGGCTGTTAGTTAGGCCTACTGCAGAGCACTGTCTCAAGGACAGGGGTGTTAGTTAGGCCTACTCCAGAGCGCTGTCTCAAGGACAGGGCTGTTAGTTAGGCCTACTCCAGAGCACTGTCTCAAGGACAGGGCTGTTAGTTAGGCCTACTCCAGACCACTGTCTCAAGGACAGGGGAGTTAGTTAGGCCTACTCCAGAGCACTGTCTCAAGGACAGGGCTGTTAGTTAGGCCTACTCCAGAGCACTGTCTCAAGGACAGGGGAGTTAGTTAGGCCTACTCCAGAGCACTGTCTCAAGGACAGGGATGTTAGTTAGGCCTACTCCAGAGCACTGTCTCAAGGACAGGGCTGTTAGTTAGTTAGGCCTACTCCAGAGCACTGTCTCAAGGACAGGGCTGTTAGTTAGGCCTACTCCAGAGCACTGTCTCAAGGACAGGGTTGTTAGTTAGGCCTACTCCAGCGCACTGTCTCAAGGACAGGGCTGTTAGTTAGGCCTACTCCAGCGCACTGTCTCAAGGACAGGGCTGTTAGTTAGGCCTACTCCAGAGCACTGTCTCAAGGACAGGGCTGTTAGTTAGGCCTACTCCAGAGCACTGTCTTAAGGACACGGCTGTTAATTAGGCCTACTCCAGACCACTGTCTCAAGGACAGGGCTGTTAGTTAGGCCTACTCCAGCGCACTGTCTCGATCAGGATTCTAATACCATGAATGGCAGACGGACGCTCAACTTATTCGACCCCCCCTCCTGCCTCGTGCACAAAAACGGCGCCTGTGGAATGTGGCCTTAACCCGAATCACGCTGTCAAGGTCAACAGCAGACCACCACCCAAAGTGTAATTCTGTTTGACCTTGGGCGTTCAATTAACCCGGTTGACTGCTGTAAACAGGGCATGTGGATGCTACTCGGCAACGCGCATGTCCCAAATCCCGCTGGTTCCCCAGGAAGGACAGAAGCACGCCGGGTCGCGGCTTCAGCATATCCAGCGAAAGGTTGTGTTGGTGGTACTCGCAGCCTTATCCTTCACCATAAATCACACTCATTCTGCACCCATAATCACATGCCTCGTGATGACCAAACCAGGGCCGCGTTCAGGGTGCGCCACCGAGATGTCTCGGGGAAATCCCTGATGTCACGCTAGTATGAATGGCAAAAGCAGTTGGTCGCCTCAAAAATGGCCGCCCCCATAGGCGGAAGCCATTTGCAATGAAAAAGAAGCGCTCAGGTTGGCTGAAACCACTGAATACGGCGGCCATTTTCTAGGCACTTTTTGTCTCCTGTCTGAAAAGGGAGATGTCTCGGAGACGGACCCTGAACGGAAATAAGCCAAAAAGCATCGCGGAGACGTCTCGGAGACGCCTCGGAGACGGACCCTGAACGCAGCCGTGGTGACCAGACGGGATCGCCAAATGGGTTGAGCATTCGTCTCCCATGTTGGGAGATCGTGGAGTTCGAACCCATGAGTTCAAACCCTGGTCGAGTCAAACCAATGACCAATTGATACTTCTCGCTTCCTAACGAGGTGCTCAGCATGATTAGGATAGGGCAAGGACTGGTTGGCTCAGTGTCAGGGTAATGTGACTGAGTTGGATATCAGGTCGTGGTGCTGGTGGCCTGGGTCTCCCAATAGGGCAGCACTATAAAGTCGCTATGAGTGCGCACTGTCACAAGTTGGAACCCGTCCTGACATGACCTTTGATGTTGCCAGGAAGTAAAACTCCAACAACCAACCAACCAAACTTGGTAGGATTCTTGCCACACATTTTTTTCTCATGTAGATTTTAGTGAAATTGCTTTAGCAAATATATGATGTAAGATAAAATACCAATATGTGGATATAATTATATTCACCACCTCCTCCCGCGCCTCCTGGTTTGAGAAGCTGAAGATGCGACCGGGTGTGATGGGTCGCACCTTCAGTCCTCACTGAGGGATAGATACTAGGGAAGTATATCTGAATAGTCTGTAGCTATTTGGAGAAGTTGGTTAAAATAAAATTCTGTCGATATCAAAGTATTAACACAATAACAGGGCTGTAGCTAGCAAGGGGAAGGAGAGGACCCCCCCCAAATGCCACACAAAAATTCCAGCAACAAACAACTCATGTTAAACTTAAACACAAATAGTTAAATAGATTAGGTTGATCATTATAATCTACCTCAGTTTTGTTTGAAGTAATTTATTTGATATTTTAAAAAGCTAACATTGGAGTTATTTGAAGTGGAAAGATGCCAAATTAAATTCAGTATACATGTTGAAATTCTTACAACAAAGGCTTCAGCAGTAAAATATTCTGTTAAATTAACTTACTATGATGCCCTTCTATCCAGCACAAAATCCTTAATAGGTGCACAAATATCTAAGTTCGATATGCAGAATCAGAATTAGATAAGTGCCTTGGTTGTGATAATTTGATACTACATCGGACCATGCACTTTTAAATTGACGCTCACAATAAATGCTTAATGCGTGCTCTACTACTTAAGTTGGACACGTTGGATTAAATCTTTGCTTCTGCAAACTGTATGCTTTCATCGGAATGTGGAACTTTAATCGACGAATGTAACAAAACAAAACACAAACAACAAATATAGACATGCCAAATTGCTATTTGTACATCTGTTGCGGTTCAGGTGTTTTTGTGTGTGTTTTTTTATATTTATATTTTGTTTGTTTTCTCTCTTGCCTCGTATCACCCATTTCATCTTCCATAAAATTCACAAATCACTTAGTTTGATATGTAAGTAGTTCTAAGCACCATCTGGGCTGGATTGTAGGGCATGACGACTCAGGTTGCATAAGTGACCTTGATGCTCTACAATTCAATGTATTAGCTTTCTTTTGCCCTCAATAAATACAAAAAAAGAAGAAAATAATAAATATGCCATTCATGAGAGAAAAGAGCTGTTGTTTGTAAATGATCTAATTGTCTGGGTTCTAGTCCTGGTTTAGGCGCAATGTTCCATTAATTTGCACTCCCCACCCCTACCCCTTCACACACAACAGTCGTACTATTGACAATAGTGGTAAACACAGTTTTGGATTCCCACCTTAGGGATATCGCATTATGTTGTAAATAGGAAAAACTACGCATATAATAATGTTTCATCATTGACTTCCTACAAATATAGATTCAAATAATTATAGCAGTGAGCAAAACAGTGAACGATATATATAATGTTTTCTGAATACGCTGTGTTGTGAATACGAATGGTAAATTTAGGCTTGTACGTTGTTAAATGATATATACTATTAGTCCACATTTGGATAATATTATATATATATCTGTTCTAATCTATCTATTAGGGTTATATGAGGTAATTGTGTTGTGGATATGAATACCTTATATTTCCCGTGGGGGCAAAGTAATTATTTGCGATGGTTTGTTTAAAATTAACATGTACTATGATTACAGATGCAGATATTGTGAAACATTCATCACTGTTTATTATTTCATGCATTTGTTTTTGTCGTGCCTCTGAAATAAAGTGGGATTGTCTTATTTTATCTGCATTCAGTCTGAATATGATCGTAAATTTGTGCGTGCTTTCAATCTTGAAATGGTAGCTGTGCTTCTATTGGGTAGCGTGCTCCTATTGTGACATATATGGTAGGAAGGAGGGACAGATTGGTTGATTGGTGATGATGATTGGTGATTGTAAGGAAGGAAGGGTTGATGGAAGGGTGGCATGAGGAGGAATAGAGGGAGGAAAGAAGTGAGAAAGGGACGGGAGGAAAGAAAGACAAAAGATGGGGGAAAGAAGGGAGGGAGGGAAGAAGGAAAGAAAGGAGACAGGGAAGAAGAGGGAAGGGATAGTTAAAGGGGAGGAAGGGAGGAAGGAGGAGGGAGAGGCAGGGATGAAAGGAGGAAAAGGGGGATGGAGACGCAGGGAGGAAAGAGGAAGGATGGGTGGACGAAGGGAGGAACGAATGAGGAAGTGGGGGAAGGAGAGGACGGGGTGAGATGAAGTGAGGGAGGAAAGAACGAGAGGAGGAAGAAAGAGTGAAAGAGAGGAAGCAAGAAGGGGAGGCAGGGAGGAAAGGAGCAAGGGATGTTGGAAGGGGAGGAAGGGAGGAAGGGGGACGAAGACAGGGAGGAAGGGAGGAAGTATGGAGGGAGGAAGCGAGGGGCGAAACGTGGGAGGATGTGGGGGGGGGGACGAATGAGGAAGGGAGGAAAAGAAAGGGTAATAGAGAGAGGGTGAGTGAAGAAGGGAGGGGGGAGAAGGGAGGAAGGTAGGGAGGTAGTGATGGATGGTGGTGTGCTGTGTGTACCACGGCTGTGGGGTGTACTTAGGGGACACAGTTCGGCTATTGGGGTAAGCACTGGGCCCCTTAGTGCCAGGCAAACACAACACACAATCGATGGCACACCGACTCTACTGCCTGCTTTCGGTGACATCCCCCCCCCCCCCCCCCCTCCCTCGCCCCTCCCCCCGCCACTACCCCACATACAGGTAGCACCCGCCAAGCACGCCACACACAAAGGTGTTGTACAGGAGACACTCCCACCCCCACCCCCAGCATCACTGAACCCTCCCAGGGGAGAGGTGGGTGAGGGGAAGGGAGGGAGGACGAGTGAGGGATAGGGAAGGATGGAGGGGAGATGGGAGCGAGGGGTGGGTACGAGAGAGCTGGGAGGAGCGAGGGGAGATGGAGGGAGGGAGAGAGCGAGGGGAGAGAGGGAGAGTTTGGGAGAGAGGGAGTGGAGATCTGGGAACGAGGGATGGAATGGTAATGGGATGGGGGAAAGATGGGAGTGATGGGGGAGGGAGTGAGGGAGAAATGGAGGGAGGGAAGGGATGTGGGAGTATTGGAGGTTGATTGATTGATTGGTGGTTGCTTTACGCCGTGTCGGCAGCATAGGCCATATTCACGGCAGCATAGGCCATATTCACGGCCGCATAGGCCATATTCACGGTATTGGAGGAGGGAAGGAGAGAGGGAAATGGGGAAAGGGAGAGGATACGGGAGTAATAGTGGGAAGGAAGGAGAGCGGGTAGAGGGAGGGAAGGGAGGGGAGGGAGCGGAGGGCGGGGAGGGGGGAGGGGAGATGTGATCGGGTGTGGATTGGGTGGCAAGCTATATTCAATTATCCGGCTCGCTATGCTACAACTATTGGCTCTTGGCTCAGACGAGGATGCCCCCCCCCCCCACCCACCCTCAACCCATGACCCCACCCCCTCAATACGCACACATCATCACACACACACACTCACTCACTCACAGCTTCACACACACTCACGCGCAAACACGCTCACATACACACACACGCGACCCCACCCCCTCATTAGGCCGACACATACCTACAGATTCACACACACAAACCCACACTCACTAACACACAGACACTCACACACCCGCGCTCTCACACACATACACACTCACACACACACGCACATATACGCACACTCACGCACTCATACACACAAACACACGCACGCACGCACTCTTCCCCCTTGATACTACGCCGGGCCAGCCCTTGACGGCAGCGGCTAGATGTCTACTACGGCGCCGACACACTGCCTCTCCCTCTGACTCACATCCGCAAGCGCCGTATCCGCTAATATCGCTCACTACGCGTGCGCCCAAAAGACAACCTGCGCGTAAAAATCAATAATTAGTTCAGCACATGCCAGGGCTGGTTTGATGGAGGAGCCTGCAGTGAAGGGGAATGTGGGGAGGTTGTATGTGTGTAATGTCATGTAGTATGCTACATACATATATGGACAGAGAAAGGCCTGAGAGAGTTAGGTAAGCTTGCCCAACAACTCTCCCCAACAAATCTACAAAGCCCCCGCCGCCTCCGCCAGCTCCAGCGCCGCTGAACTGCAAATATGCTGAGACTGCTGCAGGCCTGCTCGCGTATATATATATATATATATATATATATATATATATATATATATATATATATTTATTTTGGTCCATTAGTTGTTTAAGCAGGGGAAATTTCAGTCATAGACGACTGGTCTTCCTCATTCCACTGCTGGTCGATTGAAAGCCCGAGCCTACACTTTTACCGACCCAAGGGATTTTTAACCTCCCACACCACATAGACATGGTATGAGAGCAACCGGCCTTTGATGACGCTGTAAGTTATACACAGCGGTGGAAATCCAAATTGGCAGAGCTGGGGGCATGGGGAATCGAACCGCCAACCCTCAGATTAGGAGTCTGACCTAGAAAAAAGTCAGACACTCTAACCACTCCACCACAGAGAACGCCATGATATACACATTATACGTATATATATACATATACTGATATATATATATATATACACACATGTGTGTGAGTTGTAACGAACACTTCACGGGGTGAAACCAGCAGCTATCGCCATCAGTGTCTGTTTACTGGGCCTGTCCAGCAGGAATCGAGCAATCGGGCCGTCCTAGGTAGCTGGTCGGCCGGGGCCACGGTCTGAAGGTGCCGCCTGGGGGACTGTTGCTGCTGCTACTGTGTTGTTCCCCCGTGGTGTGTGTGTCTGTGGTACCGCCTGCTGCTACTACCGCTGCAAGCTACGGTCAGCAATGCCAATGGATGCAACGATGGCACTGCCTCTAGTCAGTCAGTCAGTGTCATGCAGGCAGTCAGGCAAGCAGTCCCAGCCCCTCCCCTACCTCCCTTTCTTCCCCTCCCTCCTCATCCCCACACTCTTTTTCATTCCCTCTCTCCCCAGACCTGTTTAGATTTGACTGACGCCCCACACTGACCCATAGTGCGACAGCCAATCAGTCAGTCAGTCCACGCCCCTCCCTCTCCCATCCCTCCCTCTTCCACAATCTCCATCCTCCTCTACACCATACACTCTCTTTCACATCCCCCTCTCCTTCTCCTCCTCCTGTCATACTCTCTTTCACATCCCCTCCCCTCCCCCTCCTCCCCTCCCTCCCTCACTCCTCATCCCTTCCCTCTTCCCCTTCCACCCCCTCTTCCTCAATCCTCCTCCTCACACACTCTTTCACATCCCTCCTCCTCCTCTTCCACACACTCTCTTTCACTTTCCTCCTCCCCTCCCTCCTCCTCCCTTCCCTCCTCCCTTTCGTCCCTCCTCCTCCCCCTGTTCCTCCTCCTGTTCCTCCTCAGTCCTCCTCCACCACACAGTCTCTTTCACTTTCCCCTCCGTCTCCTCCACCACTCCCTCCACACACTCTCTTTCAGATCCCCTCCCCTCCCCTCCCTCCCCTCCCCCCTTCTCCCCTCCTCCTCCTCCTCCTCCTCCTCCTCAACACACACTCTCCTTCACAACCCTCCCTCCGCCTCCTCCTCCATCCTCCTCCACACACACACTATCTTTCAACCCCCCTCTCCCCTCCCTCCCCCCAGCACCGTTCAGACTGACGAAACCCCCCACACTCACCCATAGTGCCTGTGTTTTGCAGCTCGCTCAGCGTGTCCGCATGACAGGCACTGGTCCGTGACGGCTCCGTTCTGCTCGGGTGACGCTCACACCTGCTCACACCTGCTCACACCTGCTCACACCTGCTCACTCGTCATGCCCCGTGCTCATTACGCTCCGCTCGGCCGCCGTCTGTCTACCTCCGGTCTCCTGCTCGCCCGGGTCTGTTCTGAGCTCCTCCCGATGGCGCTGACGACCACCACCAACTCCAGGTGGCGCCACAAGCCCATGCCACCCCCCCTCCCTCCCCTTCCCTCCCCTCCCCGCTGCCTGCTCACTCATGCAGACACACCACCGCCGCAGCTGCCGCCGCTACTCCTGCCAACTCCCCTTCCTAGCCACAGTTCATTGACCTTATTTGTGTAAAGCGCCATTGCAACATTTTAACAACAACAACAACCAAACCATTCGAACAGCCACGTTTGGCTATGCAGTGAAACCTCGGTTTTTTAAAACAGAATTCGTTTCTAACCTTTGTTCGTCAACCGATTTGTTCATAAACCAAAACCTATTTTTACAGAAGAAACAATGGAAAATGGATTAATCCCTTTCTGACCCCCAAATGAAAGTTTGTTTTATCTTGAATATGCATAAAATCTTGCACAAGATAAATAAACAATAATTATAAATAAATCAGACAATTTAAGTTCATCTTACATGCACAGAGGAGACTTGATAGCGTAAGTGGAAGGTGGACATGAAGATAGAGTAGAGGGATGTTACTGTTCGTAAGGGGAGTCTCCCTCCATAAGACCATCAGGTAACTGAAATTCTGGATTTTGTTCTCTAACATCTTGGATTATTTCTGTTTTCTGTTTCTTTGCAGTATTCGACTCAGTAAAGGTTGTCTGTAAACCGAGAATGCGTTCAGAAAAATATGTTAATGAACCGATTTGTGTGAAAAGTGAGCCGTTCGAAAACCTAAGTTGTTGTTATTTTATGTCCTAGCAACATCTAAGGTCATTTCAGGATGGGTACCGACTTGTGACAGTGCGGACTCATGGCGACTTTATATTGCCACCCCACTGGGAAACCAGGCCGCCAGCACCATGACCTGATATCCCACTCAGTCACATTATCCTGACACTGAGCCAACCAGTCCTTGCCCTATCCTAATAAAAGCCGAGTGCCTGGCTAGGTTTCGCTGTACTCATGAAACAATAGTTACTCATTCAGCGCTGTCTCTGCTACAGGGCTGCTAAACAACCGATTAAAAAAAAGTGTCAGTAGGCTGGTTCATGGAAATGACAACACGGTTTTGAAATCAATATGCTAAATATATTTTTCAAACATCTTTTTGTCGTAACCTGCTACTTTTAGGGTGAATAATTTATTAAATAATTTAGATTAATAGACCTTAACATTCAAATCGAGAGGTTCATGTGGCCACCATTAAATCTCTTTTTTTTCCATTCTCTTCCAATTTCTTAAAGCTGCATAGTCCGATGAAATATCAAATTTTCAAAACCAAACCAATTATCTAGATTTGATTCTACATATCTAACTTAGATACTGATGCACTTATTAAGCATTTGTTTCTGCGTAGAAGGCAATACTGAGTCAATTTAACAGAACCTGTTACTGCAGAAGTCCATGGTGTCAGAGTTTTGGCAAGCTTGCCAAAACTAATTTTCCATGTTTGCACTCAAAATATCGTAAAAGTTTACCATTTAAAATAAAAGTAACTTTGAACTAATGTAAAGTAGATATTAGTGATCGGTCTAATATATTTATCTCAGAAAAAATACAGAAATTCCAAACCATCGGACTACGCAACTTTAACTCCCCACCAATATTGATAAACACTACACACTGGAAGTACAACCTCTACAGCTTGTTATAGCTAAAGCAGTTTTTGCTCGCATTTAGGCACGGCTGCCATTCACATCTACTCTGAATAAGGGTTAATCTTTGATTTAACAAAGCAAGTGACACTAATGGAATTAAAGTTGCATAGTCCGATGGGTTTTGAGTTCCCTCCATATTTATTTTTCAGATAAATGAATCAGGTTGATAATTATAACAGACTTTTCATAACTTTGGGATAACTTTGATGTCCGATCCCTAAATTTGGAGATATTGAAGTGAAGTAAAAGCATGTAAGATAATTTGGGAAAGCACCCCAAAACTCCTGTAGTGTGACCCAGGCTCCAGTCTCGCTATGGTCACGTGAGAGATTAATATAGGGAGCCTGGTCTCCTAGTCCTAGGTTTTTCTTCTGCTTCTTTCTCCCACAGCATAATGCATTCTAACAAAATGTTTATGTTATTAATCGACATTCTGTATGTCTACGAACACCAACATATATTACTTATCATCGTGGATTCTAGGATTTAAACAAATTAAAGATGCATAGTCCGATGGTTTAGAGTTTTTGTCATTTTCTGATATAAATATAATAGGTTGATCATGATAATCTACCTTACTTTTGTTTGAAGTAACTTTTATTTTAAATGGCCAGCTTTTGAGATATTTAGAGTAGAAACATGCCAAATTAATTTTGGCAAGCATACCAAAACTCTGACGCCATAGGCTTCTGCTGTTAAAGGTTCTAGTAAATTGACTCGGTATTCCCTTCGATGTGGCAGCAAATGTTTAATAAGTGTGCCAGTATCTAAGTTAGATATGTAGAATCAAACCTTGATAATTGTTTTGGGTTAGAAAATTTGGTATTTTCATCGGACTATGCAGCTTTAATGAAGTAAATATATAGTGATCAACTACTGATTTCATATGACATAAATAAACCTTTTCCAAGAAGCATGCACAGCGAACTACTACCCACAGCATTAATTCATGCAACTTCCACCAGAGGCCATGTGGGTGGTCGAAATCCCCAATTGAGGATTTGCGTGTGCCGTAGGCATCACACTACTCCTGCATCGTGGTTGGATAGAAGCAGTTCATTCTGCTATCAAGTGTATGTAAATAAAACAAAAAGCACAAATTTATTTACTGCTACGATCTAATTCTGTTATTTAGAACCATGAATATTCAATTGGGGGTTGAAATAATGTTATTTATGAGAATAGCTTAATCAAAAAGTTAAATTTGGTCAAATTAAACCCAAAATCCAAGCGATATTAACACCGCCACCACATCGGCAGTGTTATGCTGTACTTTCTATCCAACCATGATGACCGACGAAGCACTGGTCACGTGGTGCTAATCGTTTGACGCAAATCCTCAAAAAGACCATCTTCACAAAGCAAGCTGCACGGTTCTTCCATTGACATCAAGTCAGAGAGTGCGTTGGGGGTGTAATTTGCCTCTTAGACCATTTAAAAAAAATACCTTGTTTACATGAAATTTTACTCCCACCGCTACCGGTGTTATTTTCAGCTTATAAGCAAATATAGACAACTATCGAAGGTTACCGACCATGGGTAGCTAATCTTAGGTATAGGCGCTGTTATTTTAGGCCTAATTGTTTTTCGATCAAACCTAAATATAGCACGGTGTATATTGCATCAGTAACATCTAATGGCCTCAATCAAAGAGATAAGCAAAGTTGTTGTATTTGTCATTTACACGATTTAATAACTTAGCACTATTAGTTTTAATTTCAGTTTCTTCTACAGTCGCAACAGTTTATGTCTATATATATATATATATATATATATATGTCATGGGGGTGGTGAAAATGGGAAATATTGCGCCTAGAACGGGACTCGAACCCACACCTCTTTGCATTCCAGGCCAGTGTCCTAACCATTACACCACCTAGGCTCCCTGATGTCACCACACTACCCATGCCTACCTGTCTATGCGGCTCCTTGCCTGAGACGTTAGTGCAGACCACTACGCTCATCCCCCTGGAATTGTAAGTCTTATCATGCTTACAATTACATACAGGCAATGCACTTACATACACAGGGTAGATTCACCAACTATACAGCCCATAGCTTGTACAGGATCATGGTCATGGCAACCAGTGTCGTGGGGGTGATGACAATGGGAAATATTGTGCCTAGAGTGGGACTCAAACCCACATCTCTTGGCATTCTGGGCCAGTGTGCTAACCATTACACCACCTAGGCTCCCTGATATCACCACACTACCCATGCCTACCTGTCTATGTGGTTCCTTGCCCGAGAGGTCACTACATATATTTATATATATTATGTACTTCGCTTTAATTTCTTTGCTATTTTGAATGTAATAAAAACAACAACGGCGATTTTAAGAGTAAATGAAGGCAATTTAATATAATACTAATGGATTGCAATATCTGCTTCCTGAATGGAAGACTTAAGGCCCAGTCACATACACGTTAGTGAACGTAGTTGAACGTAGTGGTGAACATAGTTGAACGTAGTTGAATGTAGTTGAACATAGTTGAACATACTGGCATCCATACTTCTCAGTCATGGTAACTTGGTAATAACGTGGGTGGGCCGTGAGTTCCGATTTAATCTTTGGACATGTTCAAAAGAGTGCTGCATTAGAGGCTAACATACTGTGGTGAAGTCTCCATACTCGTAATGGGCTCTAGCATACTCTAGCATACTTGGATGTAATTGAACGTAGTTGACCGTAGTGGAGGCTAACATACATTGAACATAGTTGAACATACCGGCATCCGTGCCATAACGTATTTATCCGTACCAAAACCTGCTATACCTTAACGTTTTTCACCATAATTTAACATAGTGACACCACGTATGACCCACGTTAATCTATCCTACGTTCAACTATGTTCACTAACGTGTATGTGACCAATGCTTCAAATACAAATTTAACTGAATACCAGGCATGCTGCACGAATATTGTTGAATTAAATGTCTAATTGTGGAGAGGAGAGGAGTAGAAGAAAATAACAATGTCCATAATAACTCGATTTTGTGTAATTTAATAATTGTTTCTAAGTGATCGTAAAATACAATACAATGAAAAGGTGATCACATGACTTATTATATGCAATAATTTCAAAATCCTTTAAAACTTCAGCAGCTATCGCTGAGAATAGTTATGATATAGTACAGACATGAAGTAAAGTATGATTTTGTAACTTTCACTATTTTCACCAGTGGAAATTAAAATTTAAAATGTTTTAGCAGCAGAGCTTGTTTGTTGGGGTTCATCTAAGGTTATATCTGGCAACATCTAAGGTTATATCAGGAGGTGACAGCAAAGTGAATAACAAGTTGTATCAGGCGATGGTCTGATTTCAAATCTTCCCTACAGGAAACAACATTTAAATAATTATACTATATTATATATTATTAATTGATATCACATTATATGGAGTTGGCATAGGTATAATTTGATAACGCAACAAGAAACTCATAGTATGGACATTTTATTAAGAATAAAATAAGATCAAATGGACAATCATGTTAAGGGTAATTAGGAGATTATGAGTACGGCAATGATCAAGTGTATGTCAAAGTTCACATCGAGGTCAAGTAATATACAGTGAGTAATTAGGTCAATCAAAGGTGAGTGATGTAAATGTATCATAGAGGTAATGAGTAACGAGGTCAATCACTCTATGTTCAATTAAGGTCAAATGGTAAATAGGTGAAGGTTGTATCAAGGTCAATCAGTAGGTAATGAGGTCAATCAATAGTGTGATAATGGTAGTGGTGGAGAGTGGGATATGTGAGTTTGTGTTTAATTAGGTCAAGTTCTAATGAGGTCATAGTTCATGGTCATGGTCGATTGATGGAGAGTTGAACCACACGCCTTCGGTTCTGTCAAGAACCTGTACCACAAGGGAGCAAACCCTAAACAGAAAACCATGTCACTGTGGCAGCATTAAGGGCGGTTGATGTATGGAAGTCCCAACATCTCCCGACCAACCACTGCAGGGACAAATAGTTTTGCGCCTGTCTGGACATGTTCTTGCCAGTGTGAAACCTCTATTTGCTCCCCAAGAGAGTGCCGCTGGTAACTTGCAAAAGCCAGCAGCATTTCAACACTTTCGCAGGCAGCTTTCATGAAATGTAAAGAGCTAAATGGAGAGTGGCAATCAAGTGATGACAGCAGTCTTTATCGCATCGCGACCGACAGCATGATGATGATGATGATGATGAACCACACGACCTGGCACTCAATCCTATCGGATGATTGTATTGATTGTAGGGATGGGTGGCGGCCGAAAAAAGGGGGGGGGGGAGGTGTTGAGGGTCTGGCGTCGGGTGAGAAGTGAGGGAGTTGGGGTGGGTTTGGTTCGGGGAGCGCTCACCAGTTGGGTCAGATTCGGTGGCGCCACCCGGAGTGGGGTGATGGAGTAATGGTTGGAGAGAGTAGTGGGAAGTGCCAGGATAGAGGGCCAGGTGGCCTGGTGGTGCTGTGGGAGTGATTGGTAAGTAGGGGTGGGGGGGTCGGTTCCTTGTTGCGTCCAAAATACCCATGTTGCTGACCCACATGACCAATGGGGGGAAAGTTTTGATCAATATGACATTATGCGCTTGGGGACATATGAGTATGTGTGGAATATTAATAGATTGTCGATCTTGTTGGTTGCTTGTTGGAGTTTTAATGTAATGGTTAGCACACTGGCCCGGAAAGGAAAGAGATGTGGGTTCGAGTCCCGCTCTATGCGCAATATTTCCCATTTTCATCACACCCACGACACTGGTTGCTGTGATCATTATCCTGTACAAGCTACACACTCAGTTTTTTCCCGCAGAAGCTACCACATCCCTTATATAATTCCCTACTCAATATGACATTGTTAGACTTTAACTGGAAAAGCGGGACAATAAATTCTATTTGATAGAAACCAACTAAAATGGATTTGTCAGTTTTTGTGCTTAGACCCTTCACATTTGTTCTATATTTATTGTGTAGCTGTCAACCAGACGGGATGGCCAAATGAGTTAGAGCATCCGTCACCCGTGTTGGTAGATCATGGGATCATGGGTTCGAATCCTGGTCGAGTCAAACCAATGACTTAAAAATTGATACTTGTCGCTTCCTAGCCAGACGCTTGGCATTATTAGGATAGGGCAAGGAGCCGTGGAATGAGGAAGACCAGTCGTCTGCGACTGAAATTTCCCCTGCTTAAACAATTACTGTACCAAAAAAAAGAAAAAAAAGTGTGTTGATTCTATATCTCGGTGTGTCCTGCCTTGGTTGTCGATCTGTGGACAGGTATAGATGATTTCAGCTTGGAAACCGATGTTTTCTTTTCCATTCAGTGGAGTGCCAGTCCGTCTTTGCACCATTCTTCTTCCCTCTGTTAAAGAACCAGTTGAGGGAAAATTGACAGCATGATAAATCTGTGAAATAAAAACCACATCACAGAGCAGCAGAACTCAAAACACACACATTGGTTCTAGTTTGTTTGTTGGGCTCTTGTATCATAGCAACATCTAAGGTCATATCAGGATGGATACCGACTTGTGACAGTGCGCACTCATGGTGACTTTTTAGTGCTGCCCCACTTGGAGACCAGGCTACCGGCACCATGACCCGATATCCCACACAGTCACATTATCCTGATTCTGAGCTAACGAGTCCTTGCTCTATCCTAGTAATGCGGAGTGCCAGGCTAGGTAGCAACAAGTATCCATTTTGTAAGTCATCGGTTTGACTCGGCTGGGATTCGAATTCCCGACCTGCCGCACGGGAAGCCTGCGCTCTACCGATTGGGCCACGAGGTCCGGGACACTGGCCCTATATTAAAGGAGGAATGTATGGTGTCCTAGTAATGCATGACTTTTTTGGTTCAATAAAATGTTGATATAACATAGATCTAAACCACTTTCGTATTCACCAACGAAATGTTGATGTGTACTCATTTGTGGGGGTGGGGTGGGGGTGGGGGTGGGGGTGGGGTTTAGGGAGGTCTAGAAAAGTAATACTCTTTATCTGACCATGAAAATGTTGAAAACTTTGGGCCTATTAGATGACTCCCTTTTTAGAAAGTATTCATAGATATCAATGTTCTTCAGAATCTGAACAATGCTCAAAAAGGGGAAGTAGTAAAAGCCATGTTTGAATTTTTTGTATGGATATATAATCGAGGGTGTGCACTGACGTCACGCTAAACGGAAGTGTGGCCATTGTGGCGATACAACCACAATAACAAACCCAACAAACTAAATGCATTGTCAATGGCAGTGAGCAATCTTCATGGAGAAAATGTGAAATATCTCTAAAACTACACCACCTAGAAACAAACCGCTAGGAACACATACAGAAAACAAATTCAACGAAAAGATTATATTAAATTGATATGGTTAGGCTTCTGCATTTCTATTAATTTTGAATAAAATTGATGTGTTGCACTGCATGTATCGACAAACTCATTGCATTGTCAATGGCGGTGAGCAATCTTCATACAGAAAAAGTGAAATATCTCTAAAACTACACCACCTAGAAACAAGCCGCTTGGCACACATGCAGAAAACATATTCAAGGAAAAGATTGTATTAAACTTATAACGTTAGGGTTCTGCATTTCTATTAATTTGGAATAAAACTGAAAGAATGATCTACCATGTTCCTGCAACTGGCAGGTTGTTTACTGGTTGATATCACCACAATGGCCGTGCTTCCGGTTGATGACGTCACGGGAATACCCTCTATTGGTCACATTTTACCATATCAATACAGCTTTTATTTGAAAATATTATTTTTGATGGGTTACACTTTCTTGATTAACAGATGATACTATCCATGTAACTGGTGATTTTAGTTCCCAAAGGATCAATTATAAAACATCTTATATTATTGGCATATTTGAAGTATAGTGTTGCTATGGCAACTGTATTCAGGTCTGATATATCTCTAACTGAAATATACAATCTAAATAGCTTACATAGCACATTTGACATATTATGATATGAGCATGTGTTACAAAGAAGATAAGAACATTAATACTAAATCACTGTAATTAATTGAGCTTATCTTAATATTGTGACCTCATCACACATTGAATTAATTCTGTATTAATGAAATCAAATGGTCTTATATTAATGTGGTGAGTTGGTCCTATATTAAAGCTGCATAGTCCGATGAAATATCAACTTTTCAAAACCAAACCAATTATCCAGATTTGATTTTACATATCTAACTTAGATACTAACTTGATGCACTTATTGAACATTTGTTTCTGCGTAGAAGGCAATACTGATTCAATTTAACAGAACCTGTTACTGCAGAAGTCTATAATGTCAGAGCTTAGGCGAGCTAGCCAAAACTAATTTTCCATGTTTGCACCCAAAATATCTAAAAAGTTTACCATTTGAAATAAAAGTAACTTTGAACTAATGTAAAGTAGATACTAATGATCGATCTAATATATTTATCTCAGAAAAAATACAGAAATTCAAAACCATCAGACTATGCAACTTTAATATGGTGAGTTAATCCTATATTAATGTGCTGATTTGGTCCTATATTAATACGGTGAGTTAATCCTATGTCCATGTGGTGAAGATGGGTATAGCGAGTTACGCTGGTCCCTCAGTAAGGACTGAAGCTGGGACCCAGCATGTCAAGTCACAGCTACAATTCATGCGGCAGAAGGTGAGGGGGGGGTGGGTAAGGGTAAATACACATGCACCATGATACACGAAGTGGTATTTTCGCTAATACACAATATTTGCTAGCACAATTTCACTGCAATCGACATTAGAAACAAGTGTATGGTAATAACCGTACCAACGCTGGCCATCAGGAGGCGTGTGGTTATAGGTGCAGAGTGAGTATAAAGTATCGGCTTTATTGTGAAGGATAAGGCTGGGAGGGGCACCAACCCACCTTCCACTATGCAAACTGTAGCTGTTACCCGGCATGCTGGGTCAAAGTTCAGTCTGTACTGAGGGACCAGTAGAACTCTGAACATATGTAACGGTTCTATAGTGATGCAATTAATAGGTCTCATATTTATGAGGTGATTTGGTCCTGTATTATTACTAGTGTGATGAATTGGTCCCATATTAATGTGGTGCATTGGTCATATTGTGAGTTGAGCCTATATTTATCTGGTGATTTGGTCCTATTTTAGTGGATTGAATTGGTCCTATGTTAATGTGGTGCATTGGTTCTATTACATATTTCCATGGTGAGTTGATCCTATATTTATCTGGTGATTTGGTCCTATTTTACTGGATTGAATTGGTCCTATATTAATGTGGTGCATTGGGTCTATTACCTGTTACCATGGTGAGTTGATCCTATATTTATCTGGTGATTTGGTCCTATTTTAGTGCAGTGAATTGGTGCCATATTAATGTGGTGCATTGGTTCTATTAACTGTTACCATGGTGAGTTGATCCTATATTTATGTGGTGATTTGGTCCTGTATTAGTGTGGTGAATTGGTGCTATTTTAAGGTGGTGCATTAGTCCTATTAACTGTTACCATGGTGAGTTAATCCTGTATTTATGTGGGGATTTGGTCCTATTTTAGTGTGGTGAATTTGTCCTCTATTAATGTGGTGCATGAGTCCTATAACCTGTTGCCATGGTGATTTGATCCTATATTAATGTGATCAATTGGTGACTTATTACGGTGGTGAATTGGTCCTATGTTAGTATGGTGGTTTTATCTTATGTAACCATGGTGAATTGATTCTGTATTAAAGTTGCATAGTCCGATGGTTTTGAGTAGCAATATACATGGATTATGTTGATCCTTACAATCTACATTCCATTAATTTGAAGTACCTTTTATGTTTTATGGCTAAATTTGGGGATATATGAAGTGAAGACATAGTAAAGGCCCTGTCACATTATAACGCATCTCGCAAGCGTGCGGCCAATGTGTAAAATCACTTTTTTACGTCGAGAAGCATCAAACTTTTTTGGCGTGGGGGCCAAGTTGGACGTATACATACCGTATACATAGCGTATGGCCAACGTATGACCAACGTATGGCTAACATACCTCTCAGTGAAAAATGCTCAAATTACGCTCGCGGTATGTTCACAGAACGCTGGTGAACATTATATACGTTATTCGATCACCAGAACTACACCACATACGTTACATACATCAAGACACGCTGAATAAATGGTAAATGTATGTTTTACGTATGTTAGGCCTACATTATCCATACATTGTCAGTACGCGGACTGTACATTCCCACTCCCTTTAACATAGGTCAACATAGTGTAATGTAGTGAACGTTTGTCTAATGTACGTCTAATGTACATCGACATATGCCTAATGCATACATAAATTACAGCGGGCGTAAAATCCACATGTTGTCAAACGGTGTCGTACGTCGAAAGTTTTGCTCATGCACAAAACTTTGCCGACCCCCTGACGTGCAAGGCCGTATCTCGACGAACATCGCGTACATTGACGTATACCAACGAGCGCCTAACACATACGTAATGCATAACGACGTATCCCGACGTAGCGGCCAAAAATCACATACGTCGGCGTACATTGGCGCGATGCGTCATAATGTGACAACCCCTTAAGGTAATTTTGGAATGTACATACACATATTGACACCATAGGCTTCAGCAGTAACAGATTCTAATAAGCAATACATGTTTAATGAATGCATTAGTATCTAAGCTGATAGATATATGTAGAATCAAATCTAGATACATGTTTTGTTTAGCAAATTTAACACTTTCATCAGACTATGCAGCTTTTCTATGGTGAATGGGTCCTTATCAACATAATGACTTTACACTCTACTAGCCCCACTGAGTTGATTCTATATTATTACCATGGTGAATCAATTCTATTTTACTGTGTTGACGTGAGCCTGTATTAAGGTGATGAAGTAGTCCCATATTAATCTGCTGGGTTAATTAATCCTATGATTTCCTGGTGAACCTATTACTATAATAAATCAACCTTACATTACTGGGTTTAAATTGATCCGAATTGACTTATTTCATTTATCAAGATTCTTTCCGAACCCAAAGTCACATTCAGTGATTGACAAAATGACTGTCCGCAGCGAAGTGAGTGATCAGGGGCCAAATGTATGAAGCAGGGTTAGCGCTCCAAACCTGTGGTTAGCGGGGATCTCCGGGTTAGTGGCGAAAAGTCGCAATGTATGTGGCCAGGTTAGGCAAACCCCGCAAGCTTAACGTCGCCGCAAAATTGAACCGATATTAATGCCGCAGCTAGATCGACGGCGATATTAATATTGTCGAATCGACGAATGTAAACTAAACCAATCGCCGCTGCCGCCGCCGGATAGGCAGCGATATTGTGAAATAGCGGTGCTCGCCGGGAACAGGCTCACCAGTAACAAGGCTTGCTGGTTCCTGGTGGGGGGAGAAGACAACCGCCGCATCGGCGGCGATATATCACGGCCAAATCTATTCAATGCTATCATATTTAACAGAATTACACACCCAATAAGTGAAATTTCATCAAATTAACCCTAAAATCGAAACAATATTAACGCCACCGCTGAATTTTGGTCAAATTAAACCAATAATCGAACCGATATTAACGCCATATTGTCAAATAGTGTTGCTCGCCGGCAACAGGCTCAGAAGGATTTCCCAGATCTATAAACAACTCATCGGTTAGCTAACCAAGCCGCGCTTTGGCCACCTACATTTCCTGTGACACATATTCCAACACCGGTCTTAGCTAACCAGGTGGCCGCCCTTAACACCAGGGCCGATACAAAGTTGTTCATACATTTGGCCCCAGAACAGATTAAGCCACACTGATTATTCAAGAATTGATTAAATCCTGTTATCAACAAACTGTTTATCATGGAATGCAAAGGCCAGGAGGGTATGGACTATAAACAGGAGGCTAAAATTAATAAATGAGATTTGGGATTTACAAACTATGATCGATTGATCGGTGATAGTATAATGCCCTGTCAGCAGCAAGGGCTATTTTCACAACGAAAAGTTAGTGGCATATAATTGTTTCATGAAAAAACTGTTAATCACATTTATTGCTTATTTTGAAATTTCAAGAAAATCTTAAATGGTCAGATATGTGGCAAATGATAACAAATATGATCTTGGATGTAATTTTGATGATCTTGTCGTGGGGGTGATGAAAATGGGAAATACTGTGCCTAGAGCGGGACTCGAACCCACATCTCTTTGCATTCCGGGCCAGTGTGCTAACCATTACACCACCTAGGCTCCCTGATATCAATACACTCCCCACGCCTACCTGTCTATGTGGTTACTTGCCTGAGAGGTCAGTGCAGACCACTACACTCGTCCCCCTGGAATTGTAAGTCTGGTAATGCTTACAATTACATACATACAGGCAATGCACTAACACATACATACACAGGGTAGGTTCAACAACCATACAGCGCAAAGCTTGTACAGGATCCTGATCACGGCAACCAGTGTCGTGGGGGTGATGAAAATGGGAAATACTGTGCCTAGAGCGGGACTCGAACCCACATCTCTTTGTATTCCGGGCCAGTGTGCTAACCATTACACCACCTAGGCTCCCTGATATCAATACACTCCCCACGCCTACCTGTCTATGTGGTTACTTGCCTGAGAGGTCAGTGCAGACCACTACAATCTTAATTTTGTGTCAAAGAACCTAAAAATTTAAGTCATAAAACATATCTAAAATAACAAGCGGTGATACTACCCAGTTCTTTTTTTAGGAACTATAGTTGTTGTTTGTTGTTGGTTTACGTCCTAGCAACATCTAAGGTCATATCAGGACGGGTACCGACTTGTGACAGTGCGCACTCATGGTGACTTTATAGTGCTGCCCCACTGGGAGACCAGGCCCCCAGCACCATGACCTGATATCCCACTAAGTCACATTATCCTGACACTGAGCCAACTAGTCCTTGCCCTATCCTTATAATACTGAGCGCCTGGCTAGGAAGCGACAAGTATACATTTTTAAGTCATTGGTTTGACTCGACCAGGGTTCGAACCCACGATTCCATGGTCTACCAACACGGGAGACGGACGCTCTAACTCATTCGGCCATCCCGTCTGGTTTAGGAACTATACAATTTGTTCATGCTTTACATTGGTAAAGAAGTTTCACATGTTATTTACATTAAAACAATGTTAGCGCACCGCCATGAAATCTACACATTCCAGTTGAATGTGTCTTAGTGTCAGTGACTTTTTAAATAGCATCAATATTCATTCCTTATCAGTCCCTGAAAATGTCAGATGCAGATACAGTATAACCCCGTTAAACCAAGCTCGGTTAAACCAAACGATCGGTTAATCTGGCACTCATTCGGCTATCCCGTCTGGCACTCATTTGGCTATCCTGTCTGGCACTCATTCGGCTATCCCGTCTGGCACTCATTCGACCATCCCGTCTGGCAGGAATGACCCCAATGTGCAAGTATCTATGCGTACCTGTTGCGCTTCATGTCGTCGATTGTTTCTGGCAGGTCACGACCCTTTGTCTCGGGCAGGAAGTAGGCGGTGAAGGCAACAATCAGCGACATAATGCCATAGATGGCGAACGGCAGAGGCTGCCACAGCTTCTCCTGTTTGAAGTGAACAGCAGCTACACTGTTAGTTAGTGGGGGCCATCTACATGAAATACCACATACAACCATTGTTCTGGTATGTCTAATGTTGCATAAAATCCCACTACGATTTGTTCTACTACAGTTAATACTGCATAAACTCCCACTACGATTTGTTCTACTACAGTTAATACTGCATCAAATCCCACTACTATTTGTTCTACTGTAGTTAATACTGCATAAAATCCCACTACGATTTGTTCTACTACAGTTAATACTGCATAAAATCCCACTACGTTTTGTTCTACTACAGTTAATACTGCATAAAATCCCACTATGATTTGTTCTACTACAGTTAATACTGCATAAAATCCCACTACGATTTGTTCTACTACCGTTAATACTGCATAAAACCCTACTACTATTTGTTCTACTACAGTTAATAGTGCATAGAATCCCACTACAATTTGTTCTGCTACAGTTAATACTGCATAAAATCCCACTACTCTTTGTTCTACTACAGTTAATACTGCATAAAACCCCACTACTATTTGTTCTGCTACAGTTAATACTGCATAAAACCCTACTACTATTTGTTCTACTACAGTTAATAGTGCATAGAATCCCACTACAATTTGTTCTGCTACAGTTAATACTGCATAAAATCCCACTACTATTTGTTCTACTACAGTTAATACTGCATAAAACCCCACTACTATTTGTTCTACTACAGTTAATACTGCATAAAATCCCACTATGATTTGTTCTACTACAGTTAATACTGCATAAAATCCCACTACGATTTGTTCTACTACCGTTAATACTGCATAAAACCCTACTACTATTTGTTCTACTACAGTTAATAGTGCATAGAATCCCACTACAATTTGTTCTACTACAGTTAATACTGCATAAAATCCCACTACGATTTGTTCTACTACAGTTAATACTGCATAAACTCCCACTACGATTTGTTCTACTACAGTTAATACTGCATAAAATCCCACTATGATTTGTTCTACTACCGTTAATACTGCATAAAACCCCACTACAATTTGTTCTACTACAGTTAATACTGCATAGAATCCCACTACGATTTGTTCTACTACAGTTAATACTGCATAAAATCCCACTATGATTTGTTCTACTACCGTTAATACTGCATAAAACCCCACTACAATTTGTTCTGCTACAGTTAATACTGCATAAAATCCCACTACTATTTGTTCTACTACAGTTAATACTGCATACAATCCCACTACTATTTGTTCTACTGTAGTTATTACTGCATAAAACCCCACTACAATTTGTTCTGCTACAGTTAATACTGCATAAAATCCCACTACTATTTGTTCTACTACAGTTATTACTGCATAAAATCCCACTACAATTTGTTCTACTACAGTTAATACTGCATAAAATCCCATTACAATTTGTTCTGCTGTAGTTAATACTGCACACACTCCTGCTATCATGTTTCTGCTACAGTTAATACTGCATACACTCCTGTTATCAGTGGTTCTACTACAGTACATACAATCCTGAGGCCATGAAATCTATACATTCCAGGTCATGAACTCCACACATTCTAAACCACAAAATCTATACATTTGAGGCCATGAAATGCATACATTCTAGATCATGAAATCTACACATCCTAGACCATGAAATCTACACATTCTAGACCATGAAATCCACAAATAGGAGGCCATTAAATCTACCAATATGAAGCCATAAAATATACATAATCGAGGCCATGAAATCTACACATTCTAGCCCATGAAATCTACTCATTCTACACCATGAATTTCATGCATTCTAAACCATGAAATGACATATGAGGCCATAGAATGTACATAACCGAGGCCATGAAATCTACACATTCTAAACCATGAAATCTACTCATTCTACACCATGAACTTCATGCATTCTAAACCATGAAATGACATACGAGGCCATAGAATGTACATAACCGAGGCCATGAAACTACACTTCAAACCAGAACTACCATTCTAGCCCATGAACTTCACGCATTCTAGACCATGAACTGACATACAAGACCATAAAATGTACATAACCGAAGCCACGAAATCTACACATTCTAAACCATGAAATCTACAAATTCGAGCAGAATATCTCTGCGTTAACAATAACAGGCACTAACACCCTCAAACAAGAAACACAACGGCATAATCTTGCGCTTAACAATAACAAGGCACTAAAACACCCTTCAACCAAGAAACCACAAAACAGGCACTAACACCCTCAAACAAGAAACACAACACAAGCAAGCCACAAACATAGGCCAGACGGGATCGACTCACGGTTAGGGTGATCTGCGGCTGGAGGAGCCCCCCCACCCGGGCCACCGTGGAGGAGGACCCGACGCCGACATTACGTAGGTTGGTCGGGAACACCTCAGCGGCGTATACGTAGATGAGCGCGAAGGTGCCAGCACTGAGGGCCTTGCCGGTCATCAGGAGTGTGGTCAGCAGCCAGTTCAGGTCTGTGGTAGAAGGGGACAGAACAACAATATGTTTAATTTAACGACACCTCTAGAGCACATTGATTTTTATCATCGGCTATTGGACGTCAAACGGATGGTCATTCTGACATATTTCTTTGGAGCAAACCCGCTGCTGGCACATAGGATTCTCTTTCTGATAAGCAGCAAGGGGTCTTTTGTATGCACTTTCCCACAGACTGGACAGCACATACCACAGCCTTTGATGAACCAGTTGTGGACCACTGGTTGGAACGGAAAATAAACCCAAACTGCAAATTGGGCCACTGAGCAGGATCGATAGGATGACCCACACCTTCATAGGTGGACACGCTACCGCCTGAGCTACATCCCGCTCCCCATAAGGGACAGACGGACAACTTAGGTTAGAGTGGGTTGTTGTTGTTTGTCGGGCTCCCACTGTCTGTCTCTCCCTGCTCCCCTCGACATCGAAGAAATAGACTGATAATCTTGTACCAGCTCAACATCTCATTTAAATAAACCCCCGGCGTACCTCCCACTCATGTTTCCGGCTTCCTCGGATAGCGAATAATTAAATAAATCAGTATGAATCCAACTAAAATCACTTCTAGACTCAGAATATTTGTTTAGAAAATGCTATGCTTTCATCGGATTGCACAGCTTGAAAATGGTGCGAAGCCATGACTACACACATGGGTTTGAATGAGTAAGTATGCTCATTCATGGTCATTGCTGGGACATGGAACCATAAAGTACTCCCCCTCCCCTCTCCCGGAGCCTGCCAATCACCCCTCATACATGTCATCGCTCCTCACCCATTGGCTGATCTCGCCCTCCAATCATATCTCCATTTTCGCATTCTCTACCATTTCATCAACTCTACCTCAACATAGATACAGACGGGATGCTGGAACCAGTAGTTCCACCTCTTATTTACAGTTGATTCGTTACCAAACCACAGCATTCATCGTGGTTTTTGTGTGTGTGAATTTTTGTGTGCATTCTCTCCCATCTGTGCATTTTCTCTTTCATCAAATGTACTTCAATATAGATAAATAAATCTTATATCATACCCCGTCCTGATATGAACTTAGATGGTGGTGAATGAAGTTTGACGTCCTGGCAACATCTAAGGTCATATATAGGACGGGGGTTGTGTGTGTATGGTGTTAGATGTTGCCAGGATGTAGAACATCAACTAAATACATGGTCCTTAAGCGGCTGTCACACCTCGCCGGATTGAGCAACAGACAGAATTGTCTAGTCTGGTGGTGTTCGGGCGTGATAAGTATCAAAATGTATTAAAATGTGTCAAAATGTTGCGATATCGGGTCAAAGGCTGCTGGACGAACGGACATGAAACGGACATGAAGCAGACATGAAACAGACATGAACGGATAGCCAACGGGCGGTAAGCGGACTAAACGGACTGAAACCGGACAAGAACTCTAGACGTCAATCCGGTGGCATCCGTTCCAAGTTTTGTGCATGTTCAAAACTTGTACCAGATCGGGCCGGATATCAATGGATATCAACGGATATGCAAAGGATATGCAACGGACACAAACTGGACTTTGCCGGATATCAACAGACTTTGTTTGGTTTCTTTCCATTTCCCCAATCCGGTGATGTGTGACAGCCGCTTTACCTGCGTTGCCGACGACAGGAATGCAGGCCACGGAGAAGGCTCCACCCAGCAGATACAAGAAGATTAAGGGCCACCGTCGTCCCAGCGTCCCCAAAGCCAGTGCAGTCAGGATGAAGGCGGGGATCTTGAAGCAGAGACACAGTTTTCAGAATTTCAAATAGAACACCCCGAGGTGAAGCTAAAAATACACGGGCCGTGTGCAAAACAATCCGACTCCAGTGCCCCACGTCTTGGCTGGGGTTGTCAGGAGTGTTTGTGCTGGTACGTGTGGCCGTAATCGATTAATATGGCCCGGACGACTCGGGTCACCCGAATCGTCAGAATTTCAAATTGAACACCGCGAATGGAGTCGACAAATACATGTGCCATGTGCAAAAAAAAAACGACCCCAGTAACCCATCTCTAGCCTGGGGTTTGCTAGGAGCGATGCCGTAACATCTGTGCTGGTACCTGTAGGATAACAGCTACCAGTACAACTCCTACGTGTTGTTTTAATGCTTTTAAAAAAGAATTAACCCAGATTGTCAGCTTCTACAATCATAAAATACTTTAAATCCTATTTTGCTGTACTTATATCGGTTATTGAAAAAAAATATTAAGTTTTAGATTAAGCCACCATTTTGTCCACCCGAAGCGTATTCTTTTATTCAAACCAAGTCTGTAGGATGTGCACATGCGCCAAAAAGTGGCTTGGGTGACCCGAGTGGATTAATCGATTACGCCCCCTGTGTGTCTTGAACTACAAAGCTAATTTTATTTTAAATGTACAAGACCATCCAGATTAAAATGTACATATAACTACATAATGCAATCATAAAATACTATGAATCCTATTTTACTGCAGATATATTGGTTATTAAATTTGTTTATTTTTTAAAATTAAGCCATCATTTGTTTTCACCCCGAGCGCATTCGTTTATGCAACTCGAGGTTGTAGGGTATGCGCATGCGCAAACAAGTGGTTTGGATGATCCGAGCTGTTTAATCGATTACGGCCACAGTGACGGGGTGTGAGAGATGAATGGGGTTTGACCACCATGGGGCATCGACTATTGCATCATATGTAGCCAAGGGTGCCCAGAGTGAGGCTAAAGCTTAAGATTCCATATATGCAGTATGCGGCATGCTAATGCATACGTGGCATGCGGCATGATATACCCATGCGATTTTCAGTCTTTCTTGCTCCAAATTTACAAAGGAAAGTCGAATTTGCTGGTTTCCTATGGCAAACAGAGCACCATTTGTATTTGCATTCGCACCGGTCGGTCCATAAGGTGATCCACTTGCCGCATTCGCATTTACATTCACATTCGCATTCACATTTGCATCCAGACATATGGAAGCACCACCGTGCATTTACATGCTTTTCCATTTTATATCGCATTCGCATACCGCATATCGCGTATATGGAATCTTAGCTTAAGGCAATTACAGGGTCAATAACTATATCAGTCCCACAAGTTAATCAACTTGTAGGACTGACCCCTGAAAGTCTTACTCTTAGTCTGATTGCAGTTATATATAATTATATATATAAATAGATACTTATCACTACCTAGCCAGGTGCTCAGCATTATTAGGATAGGGCAAGGACTGTTTGGCCCAGTGTCAGGATAATGTAACTGAGGGGGATATCAGGTCATGGTGCTGGCGGCCTGGTCTCCCAGTGGGGCAGCACTATAAAATCGCCATGAGTGCGTACTGTCACAAGTCTGCACCCGTGCTGATATGGCCTTAGATGTTGCAAGGATGTAAAACTCCAACAACCAACTATAACTGCTTACCCCGACTAGGGCAGATATTGTGTTGTTCATGAAGATGCTGCCCTGCAGGAAGCTCACCCCTAACGAGAGTCCATAGAAGACAGTGCATGTCACAAACCTGCAAAAGAACAACATACATAATACACGATTTCCGCGACGCATGCACAGAGCATAATCCAGACTGGACTTGTGGGTCACAGAGTCTGTGGAGAGGCAATTGAGGCTCTGTTAGCACTGGCTTCTTATTGAGCAACTGTCACAGTCTTTTTGGCACAAATGTGGATTTATAGAGAAAACATACTTCCCATTTTTTAATCATTTTTGATAATTATAGCTGTATCCTATTGATTGATTGATTGATTGATTGAAAAGCTTGATCATCAGAGTAAAACAACACAGTGACACACTGTCAACCCACAACACAAGTGTCGTTGCCTATCACCAGGTGTCATACTAGTCGTGGAAATCGTTTATTAGGGAGAAATAGTGTGGCCGAAGGGGGAAGGGTGCAGGAGGGGGATCACCCCCTCTGACAGGGGAGGGTCCTGGGGTCTCACCGGGAAAATGTTGAAAATAGATGATACAACATGGTGCATTCTGGTTCATTTTGACATAAAAATATGCGTAAAAATATTCCTTAAAAACAACAACAAAACAAGCTAAAGGGAGATTACAAATTTGTATAAAAAATACCCAAAAGAACTGCAACCATGAATAACTGGATGACCAATGATTCAGTGTTGACAAATGATTATAAAGAATACAATATTTTGACAAGTATTTTATAATTAATAGCCATATAAAAATAACCACTCCAAATCTTTAATCAGAAGCATTCAGCATATCTGATAACCCCCCCCCACCACCACCACCACCAGCAGTACCACCACCTGTATCAACCCTCCTTATCCCCTGAATCAGTGGTGTTCTCTGTGGCGGAGTGGTTAGAATGTATGGCTTTTTTATTAGGTCAGACTCCTAATCTGAAGGTCGGTGGTTCAATTCCCTGTGCCTCCACCTCTGCCAATTTGGATCTCCACCGCTGAGTATAACTTACAGCGTCATCAAAGGCCAGTTGCTCTCATACCATGTCTATGTGGTGTGGGAGGTTAAAAATCCCTTGGGTCGGTAAAAGTGTAGGCTCGGGCTTTCTATCGACAAACTGTCTAATGGTGAAAACAAGTCTATTCAGACTTATCCATGATAGGCAGTATAAATCTTCAAGAAAAAAGAGCCCTATTGGGAACACTCAAGCAGCTGGTGTTGTTCTAGTAGCTGCAGGGATCAGAGCGCAAGAGGAAAATGTCGATTAAGGAGGTGAATAATTAATCAATATTGAAGTGAATTGTGTAATTAACTTCTTACGCAGTGCGAGTGCTGCTTTGGCCAGGCTAAGGGAGCCCACTTCAAAGCAGATGTCTAATTAAAGTCGTCCTAATGAACCTTTACTGAAGGCCCGACGGAGAGGGGAGTATATGTGCACTCCAAAAGGTCACTGAGAATGATTAGTGAAAAACAATGTTTTCTTCTGTTTCCATATTGTTGGGTTTTGTTTTGGAAGTTCATAGCTTCTAGCCATGGTGTTTAGACTGAGTTTACCAGACGGGATGGACAGGTGAGTTGAGCGTCCGTCTCCTTATTGGTGGTTTAGAAAGGCACATTTCGGTGTGCATGCAGGAAGATTATCCCTTTGGGAAAATAAAATTAGTATTCAAAATGAATATTCGCTGTATCTTAAAACTTCATAGTCAGATGAAATATCAAATTTTCAAAACCAAACCAATTATCTAGATTTGATTTGACATATCTAACTTAGATACTGATGCACTTATTAAGCATTTGTTTCTGCTTAGAAGGCAATATTGAGTCAATTTAACAGAACCTGTTACCGCAGAAGTCTATGGTGTCAGAGTTTTGGCAAGCTTGCCAAAACTAATTTTCCATGTTTGCACTCAAAATATCTCAAAAGTTTACCATTTAAAATAAAAGTAACTTTGAACTAATGTAAAGTAGATACTCGTGATCGATTTAATATATTTATCTCAGAAAAAAATACTGAAATTCAAAACCATCAGACTATGCAACTTTAAGCAAAGCATTAAAAATATTAACTGCATTTCACTTAGAGAACTACTAAGAACAACCATAACATACTTGGGACTAATTCTCCTGAGCAGATTATTCCCTCCCGACTGGCGCATTCAAATAGCCCATTCTGTGACGTCATGCAGGGAAGGGATAGGTGAAATTACATGGATTATAAAGTGGAGGATTTCTATTGCAGCAAACTGTTTATTTATAACCCTCTATAATTGGTATGCAGGTATTGCAGGTATAGCAATACCTCAGGGAGTTTGACGCCCCTGCCGTGCAGAGTTGTAAACCACTGCCTTGTGGTACAGGTTCTTGACAGAACCGAAGGCTAAGGGAGCAAACCCTAACAGAAAACCATGTCACTGTGGCACCATTAAGGGCGATTGATGTATGGAACTCCCAACAACTCCCGACCAGCCACTGCAGGGACAAATAGTTTTGCGCCTGTCTTGACATGCTCTTGCCGGTGTGAAACCTTTATTTTCTCCCCGAGAGAGTGCCGCTGGTAACTTGCAAAAGCCAGCAGCACTTCAACACTTTTGCAGGCAGCTTTCATAAAATGTAACGAAAGCAGTCTTTATCGCATCGCGACTGACAGCATGATGATGATGATAATTGTTTGTTTGTTGTTGTTTTACGTCCTAGCAACATCTAAGGTCATATCAGGACGGGGAGCTGACTGTGCACACTGATGGTGACTTTATAGTGCTGCCCCACTGGGTGAGCAGGGCACCAGCACCATGACCTGATATCCCACTCAGTCACATTATCCTTGCCCTATCCTAATAATGCCAAGCACCTGGCTAGGATGCGACACGAATCAATTTTTATGTTATTGGTTTGACTCGACCAGGGTTCGAAACCATAAACCCATGTGTTTGGATCCCCCGATCTCCCAAAACAGGAGACGGACGCTCAACTCATTCGGCCATCCCGTCTGTTCCCCTCTATAATTAGTGACACATGATTCTAAACATGTTTCAGTTCGGTTTCATAAAATGATATCGCATAATGATATCGTATGGCATCGAAGGAAATACTCTGAGATGGATCCAAAGTCTTTTGACTGGAAGGAAACAGCAAGTCATAGTAAATGGTAGTAAATCTTCCTTCAAAGAGGTTCTCAGTGGGATACCTCAAGGGAGTGTACTGGGCCCTATTCTGTTCGTCATTTTCATCAATGACCTGCCATATATTGTACCATGTGGGATAAAATTATTTGCAGATGACGCAAAGATCTACAGAACTGTGAATTCCATGGAAGACTGTGCTGATCTGCAAAAGGACCTGCGGGAAATGGAGAACTGGGCCAAGCAGTGGCAGATGAAATTCCATCCGAATAAATGCCAGGTCATGCGAATAGGGAGACACCACCCAGACTATACATATGTTATGCATGAACATTCTACTGGCAAGCCACTAAATCTCGAAGAGAGTGAGGTAGAGAAAGATTTAGGAGTATTTGTAGACAATAGGCTAAGTTTCTCCCAGCACATACAACAAACCGTATCCAAAGCTAATAAGATTGTGGGAATGATTAGCAGAACCTTCAACTACTTGGACGAAAAGATGCTGATCACTTTGTACAAGAGCCAAGTACGGCCAATACTAGAGTATGGAGTCACTATATGGCACCCAACATTGAAGAAGGATATTAAATCCATTGAAACTGTTCAGAGAAGGTTAACTAAGCTAGTGCCACATCTGAAGGACCTTAGTTATCCAGACAGACTCAGGAGACTCAAGTTACCAAGCCTCACATACATAAGATTTTGTGGGGACATGCTGAGTATAATGTGGATGAGGCCTTGCTATTCAGACGCATACAGGGAAGCAATACCAGAGGTCACTCCAAGAAGCTTTTCAAGCCAAGGTACAACAGCTCACTCAGAGGGGCCTTCTTTTCACACCGAGTGATAAACATATGGAATGAGCTACCGGAAGAAGCGGTGGAAGCAGCTACCATGAATCAATTCAAGAATGCGCTGGACAGGGCCTGGGCCAGAGAAACATTCCTGTACGATTTCAAGGCTGCATACCATTAGAGCTGAGAGCTACAAGCTTTGTATAGGCTACCACAAGCCTGCATCAAAGAAGAGGATAATAATAATAATAATTAAAGGGCTTCAAATTTAGTGTTAATCAAAGTAGGCCGCATGATAGTTCAATTGAGGAACTCTATTGCAGTGAACTGATGTCGTTATGACCTTCATCTAGTACAATTAGTGACCCATGAGTCTAAACCTGTTTCCGTTCTATTTCATAGAGAAAGACGATTCAACTGTGTAAACATATCCCGGCGTACGTCACTCTGACAGCTGCTGAGGTTAATTAGTAATTAGTGCTGACTGACCCAAATACTCACAGGCCGAAAACAGAGGCGCCCAGTATTGATTGGGTCTTAAATAACTCCCGGTGAAAAGGTTGTTCTGCCAAATACAAACAATGTCTAGTCAGATGGCATCATGATCATTGATGTAGAAAAAAGTGGAAAACTCTTCCCAAGAAAACCCCAAAACACTAACATAGAACCTTAAGAAAACAACTAGCATAGTAATAAGAATAGAACAACAATACAATGCCAAGAGGGCCCACAAAAAACTAACATAGTCTACTAAACATACCAACAGACTATCTATCTGCTACTGAAATACAGACAATCAAATAACTTATCAGGAGCTACTGTTTGATAAGATAACTCCAACACTAGAGCTGGCCAGCATTGAAAACAAGCCTGGGTACCCAGGCTTACATGCTATGGACAGAATAAATACAGCCTCAATAAAAAAAAAATTAAAAAAGAAATTGTGAATAAGTAAAGTTGTATTGGTGACGTAACCTCCCCAATAAAACCCAGCGGATTCATTAAAAGAGGCACTATCCCGGACAGCCGATACTGGCCAAACACAATAGTGGAAAAGGGCGAATACATTAAAGTTGCATAATCCTATAAAAACATCAAATTTAACATAATAGTCAAAAAACAGTATATACATTAAAGTTGCATAGTCCGATAAAAGCATCAAAGTCTATAATGAGCGAGGTCGCTCATTCGGTGTCATTGCTGGACATGGCAGGCTCAAGGCCGAAGCCCTCCCCCCCCCCCCTGCCACTACTGTGGTGGTGGTGGTGGTGGTGGGGGGGGGGGGAGTGAGTGATGAGGGGGGGGGGTAGAGGGGGGGAAGCCATCTTCCCCCCTCCAGCCTATATAACAACTCCTGCCAGCCATCATGGCCAAGCACTTGCTATCCGGACCGCACCTCGTCCACACCTCTCTCTATCACCTCTCCGCCGGCCGGACACCTCCTTGATATGTCTGAAAAGAGTTCCAGGAGGGGGTGCCTGCCGGCATTTTCACTTTCTACCCTTACTCTGTCCGTGTCTATGGCTCGCCGGTTGGTTACCATAGGGCAGATAGGCACGGGCCTTTGACTCAACTCTCCTCATTTCTCTTTCCTAGATCTGCCCATTCGATTTCTCCCAGGCTCACTTCTTCCCCTAACCAGGGTTGTTGTGTTCTTGGGGGGGCTCTTGACCTTTTTGCCATTTCTCTGACTGGTTCTTGTTGCTGGAACGACCGCTGCTCCCACCTTTTCCCGCCTTCCTCGAACCCCTGCTGACCGGATGCAAGTGCTGCACTACAGACACCATACAGATTACTACAAACAGACGGCACGGAGAGATCCGCTGCCACCCGGCGCCCCGTCGTCACCACGTCTTGAAGGATGTCCCCAGCCTTCACAACACTTCCTCTGAGACCACTTCACCCGCAGAAGACATGTCTTAACCAAAGACTGGGCCGATTTATCGGAGCCTCTCTATAAATGTTGCAGTTCTGCAACCGGTAACCGTCGTAAGGTTACGAACACCCCACACCATACCATACCATACCATCATGGCCAGGCACTATCCTGGGGTCTTCGGGAGCCACCGAAGCTGGTCAGTCTTCTCCAAATGCCCGCACTGACCACTTCCCACCTCCAACTTTATTTAACACAATAGTAGAAAAGAGTGCATACATTAAAGTTGCACAATCCTATAAAAACATCAAATTTAACACAATAGTAAAAAAGAGAGCAAATACATTAAAGGTACCTAATCCTATAAAAACATAAAATTTAACACAATAGTCAAAAAGAGGTCAGACATTAAAGCTACATAAAGGGCGCATTCCATATACGCGTAATGCGTAATGCGAATGCGAATGCAAATGCAACAAAAAATCGAAACGCCTTGAAACCTATGAGCTACATTCCATACACGCGTAATGCGAATGCGAATGCATCAGAAATTCATTATCCCGATCGGTCCCTGTAGCGATCGGTACGTAATGCGTTATGCGTCAAGCTGGATATGAATAGAAACCTGAGTCTGATGTCTCCATTAGTTTAACACCAGGAGAGGCGACTGAGCATTACGGAACGGCCTCACAGAGGGGTGCTAATTGGAAACACATGGTGAGCTAGGCACCAGGGAGACATAGGGTTAGGGGAAAGCTAAAATTGCTACCATATGCACAGAAATATGAATACTTATCTATAATTTGGTTATAATAAAGGTAGGAACCCCCATGTGACATACAAAAAGTTACATAGATATACATGCAATATTTGGTCACATACAGAGCAGTATGGAGAATAATTGTTTATTTTTATTTTTTAAATATAGCCAGTCGTGCGCCACATAACGCATTACGCATTACGCGTATATGGAATGCTGGCATTCGCATAACGTATAACGCGTAACGCATAACGCATTACGCATTACGCATTACGCGTATATGGAATGCGCCCTTAATCCTATAAAAACATCAAATTTAACAGAATAGTAATGAATGAATAAATGCTTAACGGCATATCAGCACACTAAGGGCTATACAATGCCATCAAAATGTCTTAAAACCGGTTAAACAGTCCAATGTGCTTTAAAAACGATAAAACTAAGGCAGTACTAACAGTGTCAAATAAACATTTCATACTTGCTACATTAAAATACTGTGCTCGAACATTTGCAAAGTCAATGCATTAAATCAAAATTGAATAGTAAAAAAAAGAGTGAATACATTAAAGTTACATAATCCTATAAAAGCATCAAATTTAACACAATAGTCATAAAGAGCGAATACATTAAAGCTACATAATCCAATAAAAGCATCAAATCTTCACATGCAAAACACTACCTAGATTTGAACCTGATAATCCAAGTTAGATACTGGAGCTCTTATTAAGTATGTGTTGGTATATAGAAGGGCGTACTAAGTCAATTTAATAGAACCTATTACTGTTGAAGCCTATCTGGGTCAGAGTTTCAACAAGTGCGCCAAAATTAATTTGACATGTTTACACTTAAAAAATCTCACCAGTTAGACATGTTAAGGCAAAGTTATTTCAAATTAAAGTAAGGTGTATTATAACAACCAACCTAATATATTTTTCTTTAAAAAAGTTTGTTTTATTTAATGACGCCTCTAGAGCACATTGATTTTCATATCATCAGCTATTGGACGTCAAGCATATGGTCATTCTGACATATTTCTTTGGATGAAATCTCCTGCCGCCATATAGCCTACTCTTCCCGATAAGCAGGAAGTGGTCTTTTATATGCACTTTCCCACAGACAGAACATCACATACCACAGCCTTTGAAAAACCAGTCGTGGACCACTGGTTGGAACGGAAAATAGCTCAAACTGCAAATGTGTCCACTGAGCAGGATCGATCGCATGACCTACACCTTCACAGGTGGACACTCTACCGCCTCAGCTACGTCCCGCTCCTTATCTCCGAAAACTGCAGAAATTTAAAACCATCGTGTCCTCAGAAAGGGTAAATAAGGTTTTAAATGTTGGCTCGGTGAAAGTAGTTGACAGTTATTTGAAATTCAAAACCATCGGACTGCACAGATTTATTGGCGGCGACTCACAGAGTTGATTACTGAACTAGACACATGTTTGGTTTCACATTATATTGTGCATTATTAGTTAATGGGGGGAAAACATGGATGCACCTGAATATGGAACTGTTATACTCGCATAGTTAATTATGCATGACATAATATATAACTATGGAAACATAAAATCATGTACTGATTATACTAGTGATATTGACCGGATGTGGCGGCTGATCCGTATTAGCACAGGCTCACATCCCAGCTGAGTCAAATTAATGACGTACAAAATTGATACTTGTCGCTACCTAGTCTAGCGGTTGGGATTAATAGGAATCGGCAAGGACTGGTTGGCTCAGTGTCAGGATAATGTGACTTGGTGGGATATTGAGTCATGGTGCTAAAAAAGAAACAACAAAACTAAAATGATTATTGAAACAAACTTCAAGATTTTAATCAAATTAGACTAGTGCTGCCCAGCGGTGAAAACAAGTATTAACACACTTAACCGCTGTAATAAATTCATCACAAATAAAACCCCCAAAAAACCCAACAAACTGAAACCAGTTTCAGTTGCGCTACCAATTTGTTTCTCTATTTACTAACCAGACGGCCGAATGAGTTAGAGCGTCCGTCTCCCGTGTTCATAGATCCTGGAATAATGGGTTTGAACTCTGGTCGAGTCAAACCAATGACGTAAAAATTGATACTTGTTGCTTCCTAGCCTGGTGCTCGGCGATGCTAGGATAGGGCAAGGACTGGTTGGCTCAGTGTCAGGATAATGTGACTGAGTGGGATATCAGGTCATGGTGCTGGCAGCCTGGTCTCGCAGTGGGGCAACACTATAAAGTCATCAGGAGTGTGCACTGTCACAAGCAGGTACCCGGCCTGATATGACCTTAGCTGTTGCTAGGACGTAAACAACAAAAAACAAACAAACTTCTCTGTTTACTGACTCCCTGAGCACAAAAAGTAAACATTGTGTAAAGACTAGGTCTCCATAAGTAAAGTTGAATGCTTCCTCCAACTAATAGTTTTACCATCTGTCGTGGTCACCAGTATGTAAAGTCTATGGCTCGAATCTGTGGTTGTGTAGGCAGGCTATAGTGAAATCAATACAGGCAAAGAGAAAGGAAGAGTATAAAGTGTGAAAGAAGAGAGAGTCAAGCCCCCTGGTTTATTATTTATATGGTACATGGATTCAGTATAGAGTATCACCCAACCCTATTCCCCCAATGAGAAACAAGCATTCTTAGCTCAACCAATAGGGATCCAGCATTCCTGGTCCCAATGGTCACCAGTGATCTGCCCACCACCACCAAGCTGTGTGGTTCCCCTGGCCACCACCCGCCATGAGCCTGAGTGTGGTGATCCTGACTAGCAGAAGGGGGAGGGGGTAGGCTCTGAGTGCCCCTTACACACAGCCCCGACAGCACTACTATGTCTATTTACCAATCAATCAAGCACCACCAATGCCTACATATACACATAAATGCACCTGGTCACGTATACCCGATTCATAATAGAACATTTGCATTCCCCCACTAATGCTGTAATATCGGAATATTTTACAATTGATTATTAGGGGCGGGGGTCATACAGTGGTTAAACATAACTGACTAAAGAATGACATTTCAAACAGATAAAATAGAGCACAGAAAGGTATGCCCCAAAAGAGCATACAACTGTGGTAAAATCACATTTGGTAAAAGGCCTATGATAAATAAAACCAACAGTAAAAAACCTCTTCGAAGTTAAAAATGGAAAAAGAATTTTTGGTGAAAAAAAACCCAGTTTCCATAAAAATAAAATAATTCAATAATTCACTTCACTCGGCATAAGGAATAACAGTGAGGAAATAAGTAAAGTTTAAATTTGTTTATTTAAGAAAAGTAATCATCGCCTTATGAAGGCTGAGCATGGGTAGTTCAGTGGGTGACTAGGACCCACATGTTCTGGAATAACTTCAGCTTGATCGATTACGTGACCAGGGACCACAGTTTCATGAGTGAATCGAGCAGTGACATCAGGAATCAGGTTGAACGGTAAGGAGGACAGCGCTCACCCCCCAGTAAGAGGATGGTAGGTGGGTGGGGAAAGTTGTGGTCAGGAGCGAGCACCAAGGCAGAGTGAGCATAGAGTGTAAACAGAGAAACGAGGAAGACAACAATATCAGTGAAGCAGGTAGGGACATTGACTCGCTCACAAATTATTCATGTTAGCCTCGGGTCAACATGCGTAACGTGAAAGAACAGTATATAAGGGGTGATTAAGGGTTTTATTATTTGAATGAATCGAAGTATCTCATGGGTATATTGTCTTGTTCAGTCTAATCATCATAATTGTATCGGCTACCAGGATGCTCAACACTAGCCCATAGGTCTTTCAGATGCGAGGGTGGGTGGCTGAGAAAAGGCAAGACAGCTCCATGCACCACGCGGGTTCGGATGCTGTGGAGAAGTGAGCAGCTCGGCCGGCTCCACATGGTGGTTGCTGGAATTTACGCTAGGTGGCATGGGAGTGCAGGGTTCGGTCTCTACCCGTAAGGTGGCGCCAGGGGAAAGTGTCGGCAGCGTGTTGGTCATATGCTTTCACGCCCCGAATTATCCATGTTGACTTCAACATTATGAGGCAATGAGTTGTGGATGGGATCGGAACGATTCCATCACACCCTCATTTCCAAACACCTCATCTCTAATCGGCTGTAGGTGAGGACATCTCACCAGAACCTGAACCGGAACCAGAACTTACCAGCTTAGCCACATGTTGAGAGTTAGCAAAGAGATGTAGCGGCCACGAAGTAGATCTAATACAGAGACCTTTTTAATGGGCTTGTCACCATCCTGCAGAATGAAATCAAATGGAAGGGAATCAGCAGACTGAGCAGTGCAAATCATCGATTACCGGCTCTTAAAATATAAACACATCACGAGGAAATCCCTCAGTCGTATAAATATGTGTGTAATTGGTAATTTAATATAAATATTATTGCTTGAGGGTGTTGCAACAACCAACAAGATGATCCCTAAAGTATGACTCAAACCCATTTTCATGCAATTCTTCGAGGCAAGCACCCTAGCCATTATGCTATCTAGGCTCCCTGTAGATAAAAGATTCACCCGGTACACGGGTGAACGACAATGTAGTGTACATACGGGCGAAAATAGCTTTAGTATGGGACAGGAAATGGTTCCAGGATCAAATGGCTACATATATAGGCACATAGTTTGTGAACTGTGAGAGAATGCAAAAAGACAAGATGGCGGCCATAGAACGCCGTCGATTTCACTTGTAAATCTTATTAAACTAGATATTTTATTATATTTTTCAACTCAAAGGTAGTGGGGAAATATGAAGGCATATACAAAGAATAAATGTTGCTTCTTAGATTGTGAAATTAGGCTCTCATTTCATTTCCCCGCTTTTTCTACCAATTTTATATAGGGCTGGTATTCACCCGTGTATTGCGAGTACCGGGTGAATCCTTTATCTAGGCTCCCTGATGCAATTAATTCACATGGCATTTCACCTGGGGAGGTGAGTTTACATCATAACACTGAAGGGCATACTAAATCAATAATGTAATAGAACATGTTACTGCTGATGCCTATGGTGTCAGTATTTTGACCTGTTCGCTTATGTTTTCACTTCAAATATCTCCAGAGTTAGCCATTTAAAATCAAAGTTACCTCAAATTAAAGTAAGGTATATTATAATGATCAATCTACTGTGTTTATCTCAGAAAACGGTAGAAACTCAAAAACCATCTGACTATGCAACTTTAACAAATATATACATATTCTAAAGACACTCTTGATCCAATGACGCTGTGGCCGAATCGGTAGAGCGCAGACCTCCCGTGCGGGAGATCAGGAGTTCGATTCCCAATCGAGTCAAACCAATGACTTACACAATTGATACTTGCCACGTCCTAGCCAGGCTTTAGCATTAATAGGATAGGGCAAGGACTGGTTAGCTCAGTGTCAGGATGATGTGACTGAGTGGGATATCGGGTCGTAGTGCTGGCGGCCTGATTTCCCAGTGAGGCAACACATCATCCTTGTGGTGTTCTCTGTGGTGGAGTGGTTAGAGTGTCTGACTTTTTTCTAGGTCGGACTCCTAATCTGAAGGGCAGTGGTTCGATTCCCTGTGCCTCCACCTCTCCCAATTTGGATTTCCACCGCTGCGTATAACTTACAGCGTCATCAAAGGCTGGTTGCTCTCATACCATGTCTATGTGGTGTGGGAGGTTAAAAATCCCTTGGGAAGGTAAAAGTGTAGGCTAGGTGCGGAGTAGTGAGTTCAATTCCCGGTCTAGCTAAACCGATGACTTACAAAATTGACATTTGTCACTATCTAGCCTAGTGCTTGGCATTCCTAGGATAGTGCAAGCACTGGTTAGCAGAGTATCAGGATAATCTGACTGAGTGGGATGTCAGGTCATCAGTCAATCAATCAATCAATCAATCAATCAATAGGATACAGCTATAATAGCCCTTGGACCTGTTAGCTACTCTTACTTAATAGAAATGGAGACAGTTCTTCAGATGTGGTGGATCATAGCAACTGTCACTGGCTCCAAGATATATGTAATGCTTGACCAGTATGCATCCAGTCGGGACTTGAAACAGTTCACAGATTCCGCTGCCAAGACACTCTCCGGCAGGTCATTCCACATGTCAACCATCCTAAAGACGAAAAGTTGTGTCACAGGTCCAGTCTGGAGTACCGCTTCCTCAGCTTCAGCGAGTGTCCCCTGGTCCTGGTGTTGGAATCTCTGATAAGGGGGTTGCCTGTCTTGTAGATACCATGGAGATATTTGAATACTTCAATCATATCCCCCCGGGCCCGTGCCGGCGGCCTGGTCTCCCATTGGGGCAGCACTATTAAAGTAACCATGAATGCGCACTGTCACAAGTCGATGCCTGTCCAGATATGACCATAGTTTGTTGGTTGTTTGTTGGAGTTTTACGTCCTGGCAACATCTAAGGTCATATGGATACGGACTTGTAACAGTTGACACTCATGGTGACTTTATAGTAGTGCCCCACTGGGAGACCAATCCACCAGCACCATGACCTGATATCCCACTCAGTCACATTATCCTGACACTGAGCCATCCAGTCCCTACCCTATCCTAATAATCCCGAGCACTTGGCTCGGAAGCGACAAGTATCAATTTTTAAGTCAGGGGTTTGACTCGATCAAGGTTCGTACCCATGGGTTCGAATTATGACCATAGATGTGGACAGGACGTAAAACCCCCAACAACCAAACTGCATGTAGACTATTGATCACTCACACTTTGTCGGTTGTCCTCCAGGTTTAGGTTTTCTGGCAGCTGCGTCCCATTGACATCCGCCATTTTCTGAAGGAGTTGCCTCGCTTCTTCGTCCCTACCCACACTGACCAGCCAGCGGGGAGACTCCGGAGCCACACTGTAATCAAGGTGATCTGTTGTTTTATATTTTATATACCATACATTGTTGGAAGGGAAGGTGAATGGCAGCAGAGGGAGAGGGAGACCAAGAATATCATGGTTTACAAATATTTCAGAGTGCACAGGCTTGAATTATTCACAGTCTATCAGAACAGCACACCATCGGGACAAGTGGAGAACCATTGCATCCAACCCTCGACTAGAGGACGGAACTATTGATTGATTGAAACCCCGTTATAACGCCATCATTGGAGTCCATATAAAAACAAATTTAATCATCGCAATAAAAAAAGTGGGGTGGCGCGAAATCGGGATCAGTTTGCTGAATTATTTTTTAATTAAAGAATTCTGGGTCCAATGAATTATCGCATAATATCCGAACGCGCATAAAATCGGCTTATGTAAAATCGGGGTTTCACTGTGACATAGTTAACCAATAATTTATTAATGGTTGAAATTTAAATTGTGTAGATTTGGTCTTGCTTCTTCTGCTGTTCTTTACATGGATACATCTGGTTTATGAAATTTCATATGCGATTTCCTCTCTTTTTGATGATGAACATTACTTATTCTAATGACTTACAACAATGCTACTTATCGCTACCTAACACCCCCATCACACCAAACTAGTTCGCACAATGTCTGACCACATTCTAAAAGAGGCTGTGGTCAGGGTAGAACGTGGCTGCAAGAAAATGTTGGGTATGCTCAAAGTTCTGGAGCACCATTCCGTTCTAGGCCATCAATTCCATTCGTAAAAAGACCGTAAAACGTTGCTACTACGTCCATTCCATTCACACACAGTTTGAGTACATTCAGCAACATTTTCAAGAACATAGTGAGAACTACTTTGGTGTGATGGGGGTATTACCTGGTGGTCAGCATTAATGGGATAGCGCAAGGACTGGCTAGCTCAGTGTCAGTATAATGTGACTAAGTGGGAAATTGGGTCATGGTGCTGAGGCCTAGTCTTTCAGCGGGGCAGTACTATAAAGTCGCCATGAGAGCGCAGTCAGAAGTCGGCACCCATCGTGATATGACCTTAGGTGTTGCCAGGTAGCAAGACCCCATCAAGCAACCAAACAAACTATTATGGGCGATGAATGACATTATCACGATGTGGCAGTATGTAAAATGCTTGCATGTATATCGGCATGCAGGAACATATCTGATTCTATGTACAAAAAAAATAACCCACAATACAAAAAAAATAACTTACAATCGCTGATTTTTTGTAATAATGTATCTTGTATAAAGGCCCTGTCACACTACGATGTACGGCGTCAGCGCGTGCTCAAAGTTCGAAAATTTTACAGTGCATCGGCACTCATCAAACTTGTCAGCGGCAGGGGATAAAAATGGGCGTTAAACAATGTACAGACAATGTATGTAGCATATGCAGAACATATCTCTGACATATTGCTAGCATATGAGAGTGTTCATGTGCCTCGCAAAACGTTTGCAAAACGTTCACAAAACGTTCGCAAAATGCTCGAATGCACTAACAGAACCCTGACCAACGTTACATACATTACTCCATCACTAGAAGTACGGCGTATATGTTAAATCACTGGAGATACAGCAGGCATGCGTTTGAAGTATGTTAGGAGTACGTAATGCATCCATATATATCCGTTGGCAGTATGCAGACTGTATGCAGACTATATGTTGACTGTACGAGGATTGCACGTTCCCACCGGCTGAATGTAAGGCTAACATGCAGCAACATATACCAACGTATCCCTAATGTACTCCCAATGTATGCCGACTTATCCTGAACATACATGCAGTGTAGGTTCAACATACAGTCCACAGTCGACACATGTTGGAAATTTTGAGCATGCACAACATTTTTTCGGAGCCTCGACGCACGCGACGTAAGACGACGTATAACAATGTATCCGGAACATACCCGACATATGCCCAACATATATGTAATGCATGACGACGTACGCCGACGCGTTGGTCGAAAATCAGATATGTTGGCATATTCTAAGGCTATACATCATAGTGTGACAGGCCCTTAAGTAGAAAAATTACAGCGATGAATGCCTCCTAAAATAGGAACAAATTGGGGAGAAGGCTATCCATGGTGTCACTATTGTATAACTTTGGACCTGTGGCCATGTGTATATATATATGCATGTGAAATGCTTACATGTATATGTATATATACAAGGACATCTGATTCTAGGTAAAGATTTGTTGCAACGATGTGTTTTGTATTCGTGTGAACTTTAATTCATGGCAACATTGGAGGCATTCGACTGGGCCTCTCTATGCGAATATCAAAATATTTCCTGACAAATTCCCATTCGACTGGGACCGGAAGTGTGTTACTATACGTATGATTCGGATGTGTGTTGTGGCTCCATCCGATTCATCTGTAAATCTTGCGGATAGAAAGAGCCCAGTCGAATGCCTCCATTGGTCGCTCGGCTGACGAGGCTTATAGTTACCTTAATAAATGGTTGTATTTAAATAAAACTCAACTCAGCATATAATCGTGGGCACAGTGACTGAGCATGGTGAGACAAGTTACCGCAGACAGGGGACGCCACAACCGGTCCGGTTGCATAGTTGATGAACAATTAATCGCAAGAGCAGTACAATGGATGAGCTTGGATAAATAAATAAATAAAACATTTATAGAGCACCCGATCCAGCAAGCCGTTCTCAGGCGCTTTACATAAACAAATATACAGGAAAATAAATCTCACCTAGTTAAAGCAGATTTATACAAATATGTCTTAAGACCTTTTTTAAAAGCACCAACAGATTTACAATCTGTGATATATCCTGGCAGAGCATTCCACAGTCTCGGGGCAGCAATACTAAAAGCACGATCCCCAAAGCCTTTGAGTCTGCTCCGAGGAACTGCTAACTGGCCGGAGACTGTGGAGCGCAGTGTTCGTACATTTGTTCTCTCCTTGAGCATATCTCTCATATATTCTGGAGCCTGATGATGCAAGGCACGATATACAAGAAGCAGCACCTTGAAATCAATTCTCTTCTCCAAATAATTCAAAGGAGTGAAAGCTTCTGATTAATGATAGTTGTATAAGGTTTATACATCATATATATCTAAAGGGAAGGTGACCTACATTCCAACAAGCAGGATGCCGAGTGTGAGGCAGGCAATGAGCAGCTCGACCTTAGCCGTGTCTCTGATGGCCCAGCAGAAACCTGACATGCTGAGCATGCCGATGGCGAAGAAGTTATGGCTCATGATGCCTGCCACAACGCGATACCTGCTCCCGATTAGCTCCATCACTGAAACAACGCGGCACAGTCTCACGCCTCCGAACATCACTGATTGATTGATTTGATTGATGGCTTAACGCCGTGTTGGCAGCAAGGGCTGTGTTCGCAGAGAAACGTTAGTGGTATTTATTCTGCCAGTTTTGATAATCGCATTTTTATGCCTATATTGAAATTTACGCGAAATGGTCAGATTTGAAATGGTCAGAAATGGTCAGTGACTATGCTGACCCCTGTTGCTAAGAAGTAGCAACAGGTGGCAGCAACGTCAGAATAGGATAGACTACATCACTGTTCTAGCAGCGTGGTGCATTGTTTGATGCGACAGAGCAAAACAAACCCGCGAGATCACATGGCACATGCTAATACACAGGGTGCAGCTATGAAATGTGCTAGTTTCAGCTCATCTCAGCTCTTGTTTGGTACATAGAATACCAACTAAAAAAATATATATAATAAATTAAGATATTAATCTTTTATCCAGCATTGCATTTACATCAATATAATCAGCACATCTTATGCCATGTGCATTGGATTTAGACAAATCTGGGCACTCAGATTAGTGTTAGAGCCATAGCCAGAGTCAGTTTTATTTATTTTATTCATGTTTTTATTTATATCCTATGGTTAATGACATATGTAGAACTAGAAAATTAGTAGGGTTAATCAGATATTGGTTATATATTTCTCTGAAACAAGTGTATGTTGACACATTTGGCATTTTAATATTTAGAACAAGAATTAATAATGGTGATGTGGATATCACTGATTGTTTTGTGTGCAATTGTATGTTTCTTAGCTCAAAATGTTTAACTATGGTTAGTTTTGTCTTAGCTATGTTCATCAGATCATTATATTGCATGTGTGCATACATGTTTATGCCAACTTGTTATGTATTTCTATTCATTTTGAATAAAATCAAAGTTTTTCCCTACTCGTATCGACAAACTCAATGGCCATTCGCATTTGCTTTGCTGCCAAGGCTGTTTTCAGTGCATGCGCAGTCGGAACCGTGATCCCGTCTATAGACATGTCACTGCCCAGTATAACCTTCCTTCAACGGGTGGCCGATAGCAATAGGTGGAACAGTCCACCCACCACTTCGAGGGGTGGCCACTAGTAATAGGTAGTACAGTCCACCCAAGGTGGACTGTTCCATCTATTGCTAGGTTACTGGACAGTGACAGGTCACTTCTATTCTGACATTGGCGGAATAAACCAGGGAGCGCTCTGGGGTTCGAAGCAAGGTCAGTGTTACTCTTTATTCCACAAGGGGAGTAGGACATGGTCCATCACACAAGCTTGTACAACCTACCATATTCCACAAGGGGAGTAGGACATGGTCCATCACACAAGCTTGTACAACCTACCATATTCCACAAGGGGAGTAGGACATGGTCCATCACACAAGCTTGTACAACCCACTATATTCCACAAGGGGAGTAGGACATGGTCCATCACACAAACTTGTATAACCTACCATATTCCACAAGGGGAGTAGGACATGGTCCATCACACAAGCTTGTACAACCTACCATATTCCACAAGGGGAGTAGGACATGGTCCATCACACAAGCTTATTCAACCTACCATATTCCACAAGGGGACTATGACATGGTCCATCACACAAGCTTGTACAACCTACCATATTCCACAAGGGGAGTAGGACATGGTCCATCACACAAGCTTGTACAACCTACCATATTCCACAAGGGGAGTAGGACATGGTCCATCACACAAGCTTGTACAACCTACCATATTCCACAAGGGGAGTAGGACATGGTCCATCACACAAGCTTGTACAACCTACCATATTCCACAAGGGGAGTAGGACATGGTCCATCACACAAGCTTGTACAACCTACCATATTCCACAAGGGGAGTAGGACATGGTCCATCACACAAGCTTGTACAACCTACCATATTCCACAAGGGGAGTAGGACATGGTCCATCACACAAGCTTGTACAACCTACCATATTCCACAAGGGGAGTAGGACATGGTCCATCACACAAGCTTGTACAACCCACCATATTCCACAAGGGGAGTAGGACATGGTCCATCACACAACTTGTATAACCTACCATATTCCACAAGGGGAGTAGGACATGGTCCATCACACAAGCTTGTACAACCTACCATATTCCACAAGGGGAGTAGGACATGGTCCATCACACAAGCTTGTGCAACCTACCATATTCCACAAGGGGAGTAGGACATGGTCCATCACACAAGCTTGTACAACCTACCATATTCCACAAAGGGAGTAGGACATGGTCCATCACACAAGCTTGTACAACCTACCATATTCCACAAGGGGAGTAGGACATGGTCCATCACACAAGCTTGTACACCCTACAATATTCCACAAGGGGAGTAGGACATGGTCCATCACACAAGCTTGTACAACCTACCAAAGTAAGAGTGGATAAGTACTTACTTAGCACAGTATAAATGGTGAATCCACCAGCTACACCAACTCCAACTAAGAAGCGACACATACAGTACAACCAGAAGAAGGGGGCGAAGGTGCCCGCCAGACAGAAGATGGCCTGAACAAAGATGGCTGACAAGAATGTCTTCCTGCGTCCTATGCTGTTACATACAATAATAAAATGACAAAACGTAAGACACATGTGTGATTATTTATTTATACCGGACCAACTATCCGGCAAGCTTGGGACCGGAAGTGGCCCGGATTTCTGGATTGTTTAGCGGTTTTCTGGAGATGGCCCAAATATATACTTAAAATATAAAATATACAACGACAAGTAAATAACTAAATTGTATTTAACCAGTTTTTTTTTAAATAGCCGGTTTTATGGTAATTCTTGATTTGTGGAAGCTAGATAAGAGGTTTGGTACCTGTATTTGTTATTTACATGAATATGTCACCTGTCATATCATAACGGATATTAATTAGTTGAAAAGTGTACTATTGGATAATCGGTCACAATATGAGATTTAGATAATTGTGTTGTTGTTGAAACATTAGTTGAGTAAGCAGGGGGAATTTAAATCGTGAATTATGAAGGTAATTATTTTTAGTACATAAACATAATGAATATAATATATAACATATATTATATATTATATAATGTTTATGTAGCATCTTTTGTGAATATTCACTAAAATAATCTAAAAAATGTATATTCTATATGTACATTATATATATTATATTGTATATTCTATTATGCATACCAAATAGGTACAAAGCAACTTCTTAAAAACTTATATCTGTGTCATCGTCTCACATATATGCTATTTATTTATATTATATAATGTATATGTTATATATTATATATATTATGTTTATATACTAATATAATAAACAAAATATATATTCTATATATATCCTATGTATTCTATTTATAGATTATATATATTATATTATTTTATGCTTACCAAACAGTTACAAAGTAACTTCTTGAAAAGTTATAGCTGTGTCCTCATCTCGGAATTATACACATTTTTCACATTATATTATATTAGTATAATATTATATAGGCAGAGCCAGGATAACTGAATAGGCCAGGTGGCAGCACCAGGCGAGGCAGGAGGCCTGACCAGTCGCCTGAGTAGTTGAGTGTCATTAGTCGTGTAGTGTCATGTTGGTGTCAACTAAAGACGAAGGGTTCATGCGCAAAACCACCTAAACACCAATCCAAAAATGTAGTTTAAATAAAAGATTTGTACCTGAAAATAATTTTAATTCTCACTAAGTCCACTTTTCACATGATCATATGGTTATTGAGCAATGAACAAACATGTAAGAATATAACAAATATATACTTTTTGTAGGTTTGATTCCAATGTTTATCGCCATTTTTGGATTGGCGTTTACGTGGTTTTGCGCCTGAACTATTCAGACACAGTTCATGGGTAATCAGTTTACGGATAATTATACTTGTGTAATTGCTTATACACCACATATTTAGCTCTATATACATATATTATATGAGCATTAATTAGCTCACCGATCTGAGAGTTGTCCAAAGATGGCGCTTCCAACTAGGAAGCCCGACATGTAGCAAGTCTGGAGGATCTGAATGAGGTGGTCACTGGCACACACCAAATCCCACTGAAAGACACATGTGTAAAATATTCTGATTTAATGCATTGGCGTGGGAATGCAAATGTTCTATTACTGATCGGGTATACGTGACCAGGCGCATGTATGTATATATGTAGGTGCTGGTGGTGCCTGAGTGAGATGTAAATAGACATAGTGGTGCTGGCAGGGCTGTGTGTAAGGGGCACTGAGAGCCTACCCCCTCCCCCCTCTGCTGGGTAGGATCACCACGCTCAGGCTCAAGGCAGGTGGTGGTCAGGGGTGCCACGCAGCTTGGTGGTGGTGGGCAGATCACTGGTAACCATGGGGACCAGGAATGCTGGATCCCTATTGGTAGAGCTAAGAATGCTTGTTTCCCATTGGGGGAAAGGGTGGGGTGATACTCTACAATGAACCCATGTACCATATAAATAATAAACCAGAGGGCTTGACTCTCTCTCTTCTTTCACACTTTATACTCTTCCTTCCTCTTTGTCTGTATTGATTTCACTATAGCCTGCCTACACAACCACAGATTTGAGCGGTAGACTTTACAACGGCGTAAAGCATGTGGTATTCTCTGTGGCAGAGTGGTTAGAGTGTCTGACATTTTGCTAGGTCAGACTCCTAATCTGAAGGTCAGTGGTTCGATTCCCTGTGCCCCCCACCTCTGCCAATTTGGATGTCCACCGCTGTGCATAACTTACAGCATTATCAAATGCCTTGTCTATGTGGTGTGGGAGGTTAAAAAACCCTTGGGTTGGTAAAAGTGTAGGCTCGGGCTTTCTATCGACAAGCTGTCTAATGGTGAAAACAAGTCTATTCAGACTTATCAATGATAGGCAGTATAAATCTTCAAGAAAAAAAGGAACCACCATTCAATCAATCCAAACTAATAAATGTTACTTCACAAAATCAAGTAAGGTAGAGTAAAACCATCAACCTAATACATTTATCTAAGAAAAATATAAAATATAACGGAAACTCAAAACCATCGTGCATCTTTAACAGAATTAGGAGAAAACAAACACCACATCAAAGAGATTTTGATGATTCCCACATGTCGGCGGTGATGCTACCAAGGCCAGAGTGTTAAATATTTGGGAATTTTGGGGTTATTTATATTTAGTGCTATGCAGCCAGCAGGCTGCAGGGAACCAGCTAACTAGGTCACCTGACTGGCACCATGAGTGTGCGCTGCCACAAGTCGGTACCCGTCCTGATATGACCTTAAATGTTGCTAGGATGCAAAATAACAACAAACAAACAAATGTGACAGTGCACACTCATGGTGACTTTATACTGATGTCACACTGGGAAACCAGGCCGCCAGCACCATGACCTGATTTCCCACTCAGTCTCATTATCCTGACACTAAGCTAGCCAGTCCTTGCCATATCCTAATAATGAAGAGTGTCTGGCTAGGAAGCGACAAGTATCAATTTTGAGATTCATTGGTTTGACTTCGACCAGAATCGAACTCCCGACTTTCCACACGAAAATCCTGCGCTCTATCGATTCGCGCCCGGCAGGTAGATGGTGTATTCCATGTACCTCCCTGACCGGATGGCAGGACGATTCGGGAAGAGCGTTTGCTGGCTTCCTCTGTGGGAGGTCCATGGTTCGAACCCCACCTGAGTCAAACCACTGACTTACAAAGTTGATCAAACCTGTCACTACCGACATTAATAGGATACGACAAGGACTGGTTCGTTCAGTATCAGGATAATATGATTGGATGGGATATCAGGTCATTGTGCCTACTACTATTGACCCTGACTTCCATTGCAGAAACCAGACAGGATGGCCGAATGAGTAGAGCGTCTGTCTCCTGTTTTGGGAGATCGGGAGTCCCGAATCCATGAGTTTGTGGGTCCGAGTCCTGGTCGAGTCAAACCAATGACGTAAAAATTGGTACTTGTCACTTCCTAGCTTGGCATTATTAGGATAGGGCATTATTAGGATAGGGCTCGGCATTATTAGGATAGGGCAATGACTGGTTGGCTCAGTGTTAGGATAATGTGACTGAGTGCGATATCAGGTCATGGTGCTGGCGGCCTGGTTTCCCAGTGTGACAGCACTAAAAAGTCGCCATGAATGCGCAGTGTCACAAGTCAGTACCCATCCTGACATGACCTTAGATGTTGCTAGGACGTAAAACAACAACAAACAAACAAACAAAACCCATTGCAGGATGATTATGAAGTCACAATGAGTGCGTGTACAAGTTGGTATTTGTTTTGATATGACCTTTGATGTTGCTAGGATGTAAAGCACCAACAAACAAATAACACAATCAACGTACAGTTCCTTTTCTCTTCATCTGTCAGACGCATCTGTCTTCAACAAACACAGATCTATGAGCGCATTGAATGCTTTACTATCCATGAGATCAAATTAAACAATAGTGTAGCGTAATAGTTCCATCTCCAATCGATGAATCCACTCTATTTATATCCTTATGGGAAATGATAACAAACAGAATTTCCTATTTTTAAGTCAAAAGATGCATATTCATCCCAGACTACATGGATAGTCAGAACACTGGCGACACATGCACACATATGTAGATGCGATCTATAACAATTAACATATGGCCAAATACAATTGATAAAATTGATGATCTTCCCCGACCATGCCTGAAAAATCTCCCATCCTTGAATTTAAAATTGTTTAAATTATTTTTAAGACTGTTAGAAATGGTTCGGGCTAGCAGCAATTCAATTAATTGTTGTATCAATTTTGAAGTCATTGGTTAGACTCAGTCAGGGTTTGAATCCCAAAAACCTTCCAGAATGGGAATCGGGCGCTCAACTCATTCGGCAATCGCGTCTGGTTACCTATTTATTACGTCTACTTAAAAAATAAATTGTGAAAAATAAAAACCGCCCGCCGACCTGGATTTGTATTTCAAAATTGACGATAAGGGGGTCGTGGTGGAGGCTGGTGGTGGTGGTGGTGGAGGCTGAGGGGGTGGAGGTGGAGGCTGAGGGGATGATGGTGGTGGAGGCTGAGGGGGTAGTGGTGGTGGAGGCTGAGGGGGTGGTGGGTGGAGGCTGAGCGGGTGGTGGTGGAGGCTGAGGGGGTGTGGTGGTGGAGGCTGAGGGGGTGGTGGTGGAGGCTGAGGGGGTGGTGGTGGATGCTGAGGGGGTGTGGTGGAGGCTGAGGGGGTGGTGGTGGAGGTAGAGGTTGAGGGGGTGGTGGTGGTGGAGGGTGAGGGGGTGTGGTGGAGGCTGAAGGGGTGGTGGTGGAGGTAGAGGTTAAGGGGGTGGTGGTGGAGGTGGGGGCTGAGGGGGTGGTGTTGGTGGTGATGGTTGAGGGGTGTGGTGGAGGCTGAGGGAGTGGTGGTGGAGGCTGGGGGGTGGTGGTGGAGGCTGAGGGGGTGGTGGAGGTGGAGTTTGAGGGGGTGGTGGTGGTGGAGGCTGAGGGGGGGTGGCGGAGGTGGAGGCTCAGGGTTGGTGGTGAAGGCTGAGGGGTGGTGGAGGTGGAGGCTGAGGGGGTGGAGGTGGAGTCTGAGGGGGTGGTGGTGGTGGTGGAGGCTGAAGGGGTGGTGGTTGGGGTGGAGGCTGAGGGGGTGGGTGGTGGAGGCTGAGGGGGTGGTGGTTGGGGTGGAGGCTGAGGGGGTGGGTGGTGGAGGCTGAGGGGGTTGTGGTTGGGGTGGAGGCTGAGGGGGTGGGTGGTGGAGGCTGAGGGGGTGGTGGTTGGTGGTTGGGGTGGAGGCTGAGGGGGTGTGGTGGTGGGAGACATATGACAGCATTCAGGCACATTTGGCCTCAGTACAAAGGCTACCAGAGACTAACCACCAAAGTCTATATTTACCACGTACCTTGGTGCGGATGTTGGAGATGAAGACAGACCGGTCGTACTGCCACGACTCACAAGGAACAGTCGGGGTCGAGGCGTTCACCATGACCGACCTGTTCCAGTGCAGCAAGTCAACCGTGCTGTATGACGCGTAGTCAAGGTCATACCGGAAGCATTGGCTGCGGGACGCCAGGGGTTGATCACGTGTCATTATTTTGTTAACTCCTGAAACAGTCCCCCTTTACTCGCTCAATAGATCCAGAAAAAAAAACAGTTTAAAGTTTCATAGTCCGATAGTTTTGAGTTTCTCTTATTTTCTGAGATATATATTTTAGTTTGATGGTTGTAATATACTTAACTTTAGTTTGAAGTAACTTTGCTTTTGAATTTCTGTCATTTTCTGAGATAAATATATTAGGTTGATGGTTATAGGGTTATGCAGGAACCAGTTATATTAAATTGACTCCCCATGCCTTTCTATGTGACGACAAATGCTTACTAACTGAACCAGTATCTAAGATAAATGTGTAGAATCAAATCTAGGTAAGTGTTTTGGTTTTGAAAATTTGATGCTTCATCAGCCTATGCAACTTTAAAAGTAACTGGCTACCGGATCCAAGGGGTTAATCAAATGTCTTTTCTTTTTTAATCTTTTTTTTATTCAGGCTGTATTTATACTGTCCATAGCATATAAGCCCGGGTACCCAGGCTTGTTTTCAATGCTGGCCAGTTGTAGTGTTGGTGTTATCTTACCACACAGTAGCTGCCGATAAGTTATTTGATTGCCTGCATTTCAGTAGCAGATAGATTATTTTGTGAAGTCATGAAACGGTCCGCTAGACCCAATAGATCCAGAATAAACAGTTTGAAGTTGTATAGTCCGATAGTTTTGGGTTTCTGTTATTTTCTGAGATATATATTTTAGGTTGATGGTTGTATATGTTAGAGGCAACATGCGTAATTTACGGGGCGGAGGCGGCCCGAACCCGAAAATTAGATGGTGGCGTCACCTCTCGGAATTCCCGCGAACTAAGCCACCAGCGCCCCTTCCCCACGCCGACTGGCGGGCAATGACAAAACTAGCCGGCCGCCTCCAGGGCTCTTCCATCGATATATAGCGATATAGCGATATAGCGCATGGTAGACAGGAAGTGTGAACACTTATTTGTCTCTCATTTTTTTTCTTTTGGTACATTAGTTGTCCCAAGCAGGGGAAATCCCAGTCACAGACGACTGGTCTTCCCCACTCCACTGCTGGTCGATAGAAAGCCCAAGCCTACACTTTTACCGACCCAAGGGATTTGTAACCTCCCACCCCACATAGACATGGTATGAGAGCAACCGGCCTTTGATGACGCTGTAAGTTATAGACAGCGGTGGAAATCCAAATTGGCAGAGCTGGGGGCATGGGGAATCGAACCGCCGACCCTCAGATTAGGAGTCTGACCTAGAAAAAAGTCAGACACTCTAACCACTCCGCCACAGAGAACGTCACCGCCCACCCACGAATGAAATTTCCCGCCAATCCCGGCCATGTGACCCCCGCCATCTTTAAAATACACAACTGCTGAACCCGCCGCCCTGGAAGGACCTGCGCCTTCTTCCCCACCCACCCACACCGCTATTAAGACTAGACACGGGTAGGGTTGAGCGTTCGAGTCCCGCCCACCTGACACTGACCTTGAACCATTGAACTCATGTACAAATTGATTGATACTTAAAGTTGCATAGTCCGATGGTGTTGAGTCTCTGTAATTTTTCTGAGATAAATAGATTAACCTGATCGTTATAATCGATGTTACTTTAGCTTCAAGTCCTGTTTATTTTAAACAGTTATGTTTTGAGATATTTGAAGTGCAAACATGTCAAATTAGTTTCGGCAAGCTTGCCAAAACTTTGACACCATAGGCTTTAGCAGAAACAGGTTCTATTAAATTGTTTCAGTATTCCCTGCTATTTGGCAATCCTTTGTTCTCCACACATGCATCAGTGTCTAAGTTAAATACGTAGAATCAATTCCAGATAATTGTTTTGGTTTTGAAAATGTGTGCTTCATTGGACTATGCAGCTTTAATACAAGTAACACTAACCCTTCCACGATGTTCGTAAAAAAATAAAAAAACCACTATACCCTACTATCGCCTCCACCTCCATGAATTATAATCAATCTTACTTTAATTTGAATTAACTTTGTTTTTCAGTTTCTGTCATTTGTTTTAGATAAATAATCAAATATATTAGGTTGATGGTTACAATCTACCTTACATTAGTTTAAAATAACTGGCTACAGGACAGGAAGAGTTAATCAAATGTCATTATTTTGTTAAATCCTGAAACAGTCCCACAGACCCAATAGATCCAGAATAAGCAAATTTAAAGTTCCATTGGCCGATAGTTTTGAATTCTCTCATTTTCTGAAAGAAATATATTTTAGGTTGATGGTTATAATATACCTTACTACCTTACTAATACTGCTTTTGAGTTTCTGTCATTTCCTGAGATACATCTTTTAGGTTGATTGTTATAATTGAAGTAACTGGCTACGGGATGGCAGGGGTTAATCAAATATCTTTATCAGATGAAGCATCACATTTTCAAAACCAAAACAATTATATAGATAAATATATTATTAATATATATATATAATTCCGTAGCATACATGAACACACCTGTATTGAAGTACAGTCAAACCTCTCTAAATCAACCAACCATGGGACCGACTTTAAGTGATCCATTTGGAAAGGTGGTCGGCTTAGCGAGTTAGAATATCCTTGCAATGGTTTTGTTGGGACCCAAATAAAGCAATCGATATAGAGGAATGGTCGACCTTTGGAGGTGGTCGGTTTTTAGAGAGGTTTTACTGTACTTGTCTAACCTTAACATCACTTGTCCCGTGGCCATATGTATATGTGCATGCGATCATATGTAACTATATATGTGTGTGAAATGCTAAGAGTTAAGGTCCAAAACCCCGTAAACGCCATTACAAAAATTGAGATAAACATTGGAATAAAACCTTCAAAAGGTTAATTTGTTTATAGTACTATTTTTTAGTTCATTACTCCATAACCATGTGATCATAAGAAAAGTGGAATTAGTGAGAATACAAATTATTTTCAGGTACAAATCTTTTATTTAAACTACATTTCGGGATTGCCATTTACGGGGAGTTGCGCCTGAATTCGTCATGTCTACATACAGGGATATATCTGCTTCTAGGGGAAGTTTTCAATTGCCGAATATAATATGTATAATATATATAATATATATAAAAATCTATCAAATCTATACTATATTATATATATAATATATATAATATATAATATATATAATATATATAATATATATAATATATATAATATATATAATATATATAATATATAATATATATATATTACATATATTATATATATTATATCTGTATAATATATATATAATATATATATTATATATAATATATTGTATATATATTATATATATAATGTATATAATATATAATACAGTAAAACCTCTCTAACCGACCACCTCCACAGATCGACCACTCCCCTATATACATCGCTTTGTTTGGGTCTCCAGAATACCATTGTAACCATATTCTAACTCCCTAAACCGACCACCTCCCTTAATCGACCACTTAAAGTCGGTCCCAAGGTCGGTCGATTGAGAGAGGTTTTACTGTATACATAATATATATAATATAATTGCATAATACATATATAAAACAAGTTTGAGTTCAATTGCAGAGTACACAACCGTCCCAATGAGAAACCGTGAATGCAATTTCATATCAACCAATATCATTGCAAAGTTAACAAGGTTAAAAAAGAAAACATCCACAGGTCACAATACATCTTAAAAGTGCCTGTCACACTATGCCGGATTGAGCAACGGACAGAATTGTCTAATCCGGTGGTGATAAGTATCAAAATGTAATAAAATGTGTCCAAGTGTTGCGACATCGGGTCTACAAACGGACATGAAACGGACATGAAACGGACATGAAAAGGACATGAAACAGACATGGATGGATAGCCACCGGACTAAACAAACTCAAACTGGACAAGAACCATAGACGTCAGTCCGGCAGGATCCATTCCTAGTTTTGTACATGTTCAAAACTTGTGCGGCCACAAAACGGACTTTCTTCGGTTTCTGTCCATTTCCCCCAATCGGGTGAGGTGTGACAGGGCCTTAACACGCAACAACAACAAAAAGCACAATTCACCCCAGCTGCGCTTAGTGTAAGTACCTGTATTTGTGTCGCTGAAGCTCATCGGGTGGTGCAAGGATTAGTTTCTGCTGTGTGAATGTGAGGTTTGTGAGGACAGGTACGGTGCACCAGTGCTCCATTTTGGCACCAGTGAATGTGACAGCCATATTGTTCCAGCCTGCAAGAAGGGTGCAGTCAAAGTTGTCAACAACTCAAAAGTTGAGGCGCCAAAACAGATCAATCCATTTGTGTTGCTTTCTGTTAAAGTTGCATCGTCCGATGAAAACATCAAGTTTTCAAAACCAAAACACTTATATAGACATAATTCTACGTATTCAACTTTGACACTGGCGCACTTATTAAGCATGTTTGCTGCATAAAAGGTCGTAATAAGTCAAATTAATAGAACCTGTTACTACTGAAGTCTACAGTGCCAGAGTTTTGGCATGCTTGCCAAATTAATTTAGTATGTTTTGACGTCAAATATCTCTAAAGTTAGCCATTTAAAATATAAATTACTTCAAACTAGACTAATATAGACTAATGATTAGTATAGTGTATTTTGTCAGAAATTCAAAAGCATTGGACTATGCACCTTTAAATGGACTTTACTGCTGTGATTTCCAGTTAAAAGTTGCATGGTCCGATAATTTTGAATTTCCGTTATTTTCTGAGATAAATATAATAGGTTAATCATATAATCTACCTTAAATTAGTTTTAAGTAATTTGATTTAAAATGACCAACTTCGGAGATATTTGCAATGTACACACGCAATATTAATTTTGGCATGCTTGTCAAAACTCTGACCCCATAGGCTTCAGCAATAACAGCTTGTATTAAATTGACATAAAATTGACTATGCAACTAAAGCTGAGATTCCTTATATGTGGTATGCGGCATGCGGCATGCAAATGCAAATGCGAATAAAAATCGAAAAGCATGTAAATGAATAGTGGTGCTTCCATACGTCTGAATGCGAATGCGAATGCAAATGCAGCAAATGGATCGACCCATGGACCGATTGGTTTGGCATGCGAATGCAAATACTGTTGCGTTTGCCATAGAAAACAATACTGTTCCTTCACAAATTTGGAGGAAAAACCCCAACAACTGTTGGGGGTTGGCATATATCTATGCCACATATACAACATTCGCATGCCACATGCCGCATGCCGCATACCGCGTATAAGGAATCTTAGCTTTACTTTAAAATCTATCAAATTCACATTGCGTAGTGTAAATTTCTGCGAACAAATTTGTCTATCAGCTCAAAGATGGTAGTCATGGTTTCATTTTGGCCTGAATGGCGTTTATCGGTTTTTGCACCTGAACTCTTCACTTTCATCGTAGTACAAAAATGTACTACACTGTCTTCTCCTCTACCCAACTCTGGGACAAAGTACAGTATAACCCCGTTAATCCAAACTTGAAGACACCCTAGAAATTTGTTTGGATTAACCGATCATTGGTTTAACCAAGCTTTGGCTTTGACTTTTACTTGGCTTTGGCAAAAACGTGGATGCATTCAATTCTTTTATTTTAACTCTCTGCAAGGTATGTTTACAATAAATTGAGGTGATACAATAAATGCATACAAATTCCTTACAGACAGAAAGGATCCCAGAAAAGCGATGCTTATCTAGCTGGTCTCCATGATGTGAATGAACAAGTGATGACAATAACAAATTATTAAACTTAAGCTACATTTTTAACTAATGATTATGATGAGATACTGATGCGTCTCTTCACAGTTAGTAAAAAACAAAGTAATGATAGGAATATTATATGGATATTGTGTCATGGATTCATGTACTTACATGCAGTATCAGTAGTTATTTTGCATGTATGTTAATAGGGGTATTATATATATTCTTTACTGGTAATCGATTTAGTATGCATTGAGATAGCTTATCTTTAGTTTTTTACAGAAGTTTTTCAAAGTTTGAAGGTTTCTAATCTCTACTGGTATTGAGTTCCAGATATTGGTTCCTTGGTTTTCAGTTGTTATTTTGCCATATTTGTTTCTAGTGTGTTTGTGATGTATGTTATTTATCTGTCATGTGTTATGGGAATGGACCTGATTGTTTTCTTTGAAGAGATTATCAAATATTTCAGGGAGGAGGCCATTCTTTTGCTTGTAAACAAATTTTGCAATGTATATTTTATAAATGTCAGTTACCATAAGTAAGTCCAGGTCTTTATGAAGTGATTTAGTTGGGGTGAGATAGTCTTTGCTATATAGTATTTTCAAGGCTATGTTTTGTTGTGTCTGTATCTTTTTTAGGGTTGATGATTTGGCTCTCCCATACACCTCTATACCATACTGAATTTTGGAGTAAACGTATGCATAGTATAGTAATTTTGTATTTTCCTCATGTACCCGTCGTCTGATTATTTTAAATGAGTTAGCCGTTTTAATTATTGAATTATTTAAGTTATCAATATGTTCATCCCAGTTGAGGTTCTCATCTAGAATTATACCTAGGTATTTCACAGAAGGGACTCTCTTTATTGTGTTATTGTTTATCTTTATGTTGTTTAGGTAATCAGGAATGGTTGTACCTCTGCTTTTAAATATTGTGTAGCATGTTTTGTTCAGGTTTACTGTTAATTTGTTATCATTGCACCATGTAAATATATCTGAAAGGAATGTTTTAATTGAATGTTTTAGTTGTTTGGGTGAATTTGAGGTTTTGAAGCCGTTGGTATCATCTGCAAATAACCTTGTTTTGACATCTTGTTTTGTACAGTTGACTATATCATTTGTGTAGATCAAAAATAGGAGAGGTCCCAGGACAGAACCTTGGGGGACACCATTGCTGATTGAGTTTAGCTTGGATCGTTTACCGTTTATGTATGTAAATTGCTTTCTATTGCTTAGGTAACTCTCAAACCATTTAAGTCCCTGGCCTCGAATTCCGTTGTGCCTAAGTTTTGAGAGTAGGATGTCATGGTCTACGGTATCAAATGCTTTGCTCAGGTCTAAGTAGACTCCTGCAACATGTTTCCCATTTTCAAGATCTTGTAGTATATTGTCTAAGATTTCAATCAGAGCCATTATTGCTGAGTGATTCTCTCTAAATCCAAATTGGTATTTGTATAATATTTTGTATTTGTTAAGAAATTGGTAAACTCTTTTGTACATTACTTTTTCCATTAATTTGTTTAAGGTACTTAGTAGGCTGATTGGCCTGTAGTTATCAACTAGGTATTTCTCATTTTTCTTATGGATGGGTATTACTTTTGCAACTTTGAGATTTTCAGGAACAGTAGCTTTTGCAAATAATAGGTTTATTATGTGGGAGATTATGAATGTAATATACAATGTATGTGAACAGTTTGATTATTGTTTTTTTTATGTATATACAGTATAACCCCATTAAACCAGGCTCGGTTAAACCAAACGATCGGTTAATCCAAACTTTTTTTGGCGGCCTGGCAAAATACTACCATTTATCATATAAAAATGTTGGTGGGGTCTCAGTTGATCTTATAACCACAAGACAGTTTGGTTTAACCATACTGGAAGTGGCCTGGGCCCGAACATTTTGTTTGGATTAACCGATCATTTGGATTAACCGACTCTGGTTTAACCAACTTTTTTATATGTGTTGTGGGGGTGATGAAAATGGGAAATATTGCGCCTAGAGTGGGACTCGAACCCACATCTCTTTGCATTCTGGGCCAGTGTGCTAACCATTACACCACCTAGGCTCCCTGATATCAACACACTACCCACGCCTACCTGTCTATGCGGCTCCTTGCCTGAGAGGTCAGTGCAGACCACTACATATGATAAATGGTAGTATTTTGCCGGGCCGCCGAAAACGTTTGGATTAACAGATCTTGGTTTAACGGGGTTGTACTGTAGTGGGCAGGTATTGCAGGTATAGCAATACCTCAGGGAGTTTGACGCCCCTGCCTTGCAGAGTTGTAAACCACTGCCTTGTGGTACAGGTCCTTGACAGAACCGAAGGCTAAGGGAGCAAACCCTAAACAGAAAACCATGTCACTGTGGCAGCATTAAGGGTGGTTGATGTATGGAACTCCCAACATCTCCCGACCAGCCACTGCAGGGACAAATAGTTTTGCGCCTGTCTTGATATGTTCTTGCCGGTGTGAAACCTCTATTTGCTCCCCGAGAGAGTGCCACTGGTAACTTGCAAAAGCCAGCAGCACTTCAACACTTTTGCAGGCAGCTTTCATGAAATGTACCCGTGAAGAAGGGACCTGTTCACCTGAAATCAACAGATGGAATGGAGACCTTTTCCGACAGCAAGAGAGTTGTGGCAAGATGGAGCGAACACTTCCAGAAGCTACTCAACGTCCCTGGTGACATAGATCATGAAGCTCTGAACAACATCCAGCAGCGCATTACCAAAACATGCCTCGATGAGATTCCAACCATGGATGAGATGGCTAGAGCAATTGCCAGCCTGAAAGATGGAAAAGCACCTGGGGGTGATGGAATTCCTGCCGAGGTATGGAAGCATGGAGGAGACAATCTGCTCAACAGACTGCACCAACTAATCACCAATGCCTGGGAGGAGGGTTCTGTACCCCAAGCATGGAAGGATGCCAGCATTGTAACCATCTACAAGAAAGGTGATCGAACGGACTGTGGGAACTATAGAGGAATCTCTCTTCTTTCCATAGCAGGGAAGATCTTCGCCAGGATCCTATTCAACAGACTATCTATTCACATAACACCTGGTGTAGTTCCGGAGTCACAGTGTGGCTTCAGAGGTAACCGGAGCACTGTGGATATGATATTTTGTCTCCGACAGCTACAAGAAAAGTGCATTGAGCAGGACCGACCACTGTACATGGTATTTGTCGATTTCACTAAGGCATTTGATACAGTCGGGAGGACCGGGCTATGGCAGCTACTGAGGAACTATGATCGAGGCTCTACATACAGGAATGATGGCGAACGTTAGTTCTGGAGGGGAAGTCTCGGAATCGTTCGGGGTTACCAATGGGGTCAAGCAAGGTTGTGTACTGGCCCCCACGCTCTTCTCCATCTTCCTATCAGCAATGCTAGACGAGGCTTTCCGAGACATGGGGGATGGCATCTATATACAGTCCAGACAGAGCGCTGACCTATTCAATGTCGCACACTTCAGAGCGAAGACCAAGACTACTCAGATACTGGTGAGAGAGCTACTATTCGCAGATGACAGTGCACTGGTTGCCCACTCTGCTGAAGAGACCCAGAAAATAGTGGACGCTTTCTCCGATGCATCAAAGAAGTTTGGCCTGAAAATTAACATCAAGAAGACGGAGGTGCTGTACCAACCCAACTCTACAAGAACCCGAGAGGAGGAGATCATGGTTGACGGAAACAAGCTGAACTCTGTTCCGGAATTCACCTATCTCGGAAGCACTATATCAAGTGATGGACGCATTGATGCTGAGATACAGAGGAGGATGGCCAAGGCTAGCGCATCTTTCGGCCGACTACGCCAGAGACTCTGGAACAACCACCATGTGTCCATTCGGGTCAAAGGTAAGATCTACCGCGCAATCGCGCTATCCACCCTACTATACGGAGCCGAGGCCTGGACAGTGTACAGACAGCAGGTGAAAAAGCTGCATGCCTTCATGATGCGACATCTGCGTTCAATCATGAGGCTAACCTGGAAGGACAAAGTGACGAATAAGGAAATACTCGAACGGATGGGGCTGCCCTCTATGGAAGATCTTCTGATCAAAAAGAATCTCCGGTGGACTGGACACCTCATGAGGATGTCATCAGACAGGCTACCAAAGCAGATCCTTTATTCTCAACTGTCTTCTGGCTACAGAAAGAGAGGGCGCCCCCGTCTCCGGTTCAGGGATACCATCAAGAGAAACCTGAAGCTGAGAGACATTAAGACCGACTCATGGACGCAACTCTCACAGCAGAGAGCTAAATGGAGAGCGGCAGTCAAGTAATGAAAGCAGTCTTTGTCGCATTGCGACCGACAGCATGATGATGATGATGATGATGACTGTAGTGGGCTACACATTAGCATTTTATCGCAGACCAAGCCCATTTTTTGTGTCATATAAATATTATATTGAAACATAATGTGCTATTTGACTGACGCCCTTTCTTCCCTGTTATACGTTTTGTATTATTGTTTATTTGTTAGGGTTTTACGTCCTTGCAACATTTACGGTCATATCAGGAGGGGTACCGACTTGTGACAGTACACACTCATACTCATAGCAACTTTATAGTGCTGCCCCACTGGGAGACCAGGCCGCCGGCACCATAACCCAATATCCCACTCAAAGAAAAGAAAGCTTGTTTTATTTAACGATGCCTCTAGAGCATATTGATTTTATCATCGGCTATTGGACGTCAAAGATATGGTCATTCTGACATTTCTTTGGAGGAAACCTGCTGCACCACATAGGCTGCTCTTTCTGACAAGCAGCAAGTAGTCTTTTATATGCACTTTCCCACAGACGTGACAGCACATACCACAGCCTTTGATGAACCAGTTCTGGACCGCTAGTTGGAACGGAAAATATCCCAAACTGCAAATGTGTCCACTGAGCAGGATTGATAGGATAACCGACACATTCACAGGTGGACACTCTGCCGCCTCAGCTATGTCCTGCTCGCCCACTCAGTCACATTATCCTGAAGTCACGCAGGGTGTCGATAACTCCCGCTGTTGGCGCTTCGATCGCCCCAGGAATGCAGCAAACAACCAACTGGGCAACGAGTGGACAATTATATGTCCAGTATAGGTATAGTCAACTTGTCAAATTCCCGCCAATATAGATAACTGTACTGTGCATTGGAAGCACCACCTCCCCACATTATTTATAGCTAATTCCTGCTGAAGCAGTTTTTGCTCAGACTTTGGCAGGGTTGTCATTCACCCCTGCTCTGAGTAGAGATGAACCTTGTATGGATAGATCGGTCATTCTCTAAAACTGGGCACCAAAGTGTGACATGGAAACCAAAAGTGAAAACCTTCCAAATAATAGCAACAATCCTTCCAAATAATAGCCTAATCCAATGTCCTATGAAGGTTTGCATGTTGTGCAGATGTCAGAGTTGAAAAAAAATGAGTTTCACTTTTTGAATGAGATCTTATACAAATTGAGCAATACATTAATACCACTCGTGTAACATGAAAATCAAAGACACATCCAGAACCTCATTTTAACATATACAACATAGTCAAACAAGATTTTATTGTTTACTGTTAAGCAGACAAGGTTATGACTTACAAGACAAAAGTTGAAAAATAAGTTGAAAAAAGTTTGGCTACATGTATAGTGTCAATGTATAAATTTTCATATTTTCACTCTAGCGCAAAATCATACAATTATAATTTTGATATCTTATGTGGGATAAATTCAATACATGTAGAACTGCTAACATACCTAATAGACAGAGGCTACACTAAGTATTTGACTTGCTATCAATAAAACAAAGACTTAATTATCAGCATCGTAATGTGGAAACCAAATATGTGGTGCCCAGTTTTGGAGAATAACCCAGATACCACCATGGATGCGTAGTTATTGCTAAATAGGTTAAGATGACAGGTAAATAGCTGTATTAGTTGGATGGCTGTTACAGTTTTACATCCTGGCAACATCTAAGGTCATATCAATACGGGTACCGACTTATGACAGTGCACACTCATGGTGACTTTATAGTGCTGCCCCACTGGGAAATCAGGCGGCCACTCAGTCAGATTACCCTGTCACCGAGCCAACCAGTCCTTGCCCTATCCTAAGAATGCCGAGCGCCTGGCTAAGAAGCGACAAGTCTCAATTTTGCAAGTCATTGATTTGACTCGACCGGGAATTGAACTCCCGACCTTTCGCATGGGAAGCCTTCGCTCTACCAATTCGGCCATCGCGTCTGGTGCGGTATTAATTGACCAATTTCATATGACGTCAGCACATGTATTTAGGTCAGTGCGCGCGCTGCTTGGCTGTAGTACAACATCCAGGTCACACTGCAAACTCAATGGCTATGGGCAATCTTCATAGAAAAAAGGTGAAATATCTCTAAAACCACAACACCTAGAAACAAACTGATCGGAATACACATAGAAAACATGTTTACCAAAAAGATTATATTAAATTGATAAGGTTAGGGTTCTGGATTTCTATTAATTTTGAATAAAATCGACGTTTTTCACTGCGCATACCGGCAAACTCAATGCATTGTCAATGGCAGTGAGCAATCTTCATACAGAAAAAGTTAAATATCTCTAAAACCACCACACCTAGAAATAAACTGATTGGAATACCCATAGAAAACATGTTTACCAACAAGATTATATTAAATTGATACGATTAGGGTTCTGGATTTCTATTAATTTTGAATAAAACTGAGGTTTTACACTGCGCATACTGGCAAACGTAGTGGCAGTGTGCATTCGTTCTGCAGCCAAGATGCGCGTGTATACACAATGTTTACAAACATTGAAAGGGGTCTATAGGGTGACTTACCGTTGAGTAGTCCGCTGAGACCCAGCACACAATAGACTCCGATTTGGTAAACACCAAACTCTCCAATATGGGTGAGAATCTCGTCGAATAACATGATGCTTGAAGGCCCTTGAATCGCTATCTCAGTGAAAACGGCAGAAACTTGCTAATAAAGTTGCATAATCTGATCGTTTTGAGTTTCTGTAATTTTTCTGAAATAAATATATTGAATTGATTGTCATGATCTACCTTACTTTAGGTTGAAACAACTTTTATTTTAAATCACTAACTGTTGAAATATCTAAAGTGCAAACATGTGAAATTAGTTTTGGAAAGCACGTCAAAACTCCTGACAGTAACACCATCGTCTTATGCAGTAAGAGATTCTATTAAATTGACACAGTATTCACTTTTATGTGGCAGCAAATGCTTAACAGGTTCATCAATATCTAAGTTGGATATGTAGAATCAAATCTAGATAATTGTTTTGGTTTTGAAAATCTGATCGTTCGTCGGACTATGCAGCTTTAATAGATTAGTTTGTATTACAGCGTAATCTAATGTATGGTGGTCGTTCGTTTGAATATTGCATCCTGGCAACATATAAGGTCATATCAGGTACCGACTTATGGCAGTACGCACTCATGACGACGTTATAGTGCTGTCCCACTGGGAGACCATGCCACTGGCACTATGACCCAATTTCTCACTCAGTCACACTATTCTGATACTGAGTTAGCCACTCCTTGCCCTATCCTAGTAATGCCGGGGGCCAGGCTTGTTATCGACAAGTGTCAATGTTGTAACTCATCGGTTTGACTCGACCGGGATTCGAACTCCAGACGAACTGCACAGGGAGCCTACGCTCTACAGATTCGGTCACTGCGTTCGGTCCCAGTGAATTATAAGATGTATATGTACATATATATATATAAATATATATATATATATATAAATATATGTATATATAAATATATATATATATATATATATATATATATATATATACCGTAAAACCTCTCTACCAGACCATTCCCACAGATCGACCACTCTCCTATATCGATCGCTTTTTTTTTTATCCCAAACGACCGCCCATACAATACCATTGAAACAATTAAAAATAACTTTTTATTTTTATTTTTTTTATAAATTGACTCGACTAAGCTGGAAAGATTTCCAGTGGAGACACTTTATCTTTAGCATAACTGTGTTATTCATCAGGGTCCGTATGCATGGAGCGGTGGTAGCGCTCTACCCCTGTGGGTAGAAGGGATATCCGGGGTAGCGGCGAAAAGTTGGTATGCATGGGGCAGTGTTATGGAAACCCTGCGAGTTAAAAGTTGGGTAAGCGACCCCTACTCAGTAGCAGGTATAAGGGTGGGGGTAGGGACCGACTCGGGCCAAATCTATCGAATACGATCATATTTAACAGAATTACATATGCAATAAGCGAAATTTTATCAATTTAATCCTAAATTCGAAGCGTTATTAAGGCTACCACCGCATTGGCGGCGATATTAATAGTTATATTTTCGAATCGACGAACGTAAAGTAAACAAATCGCCGCCGCCGCCGCATCGACGTCGCTTTCCATACTGGCGGCGGCGGCGGTTTGTTTACTGTTCGTTCGTCGATTCGAAAATATAAATATTAATATCGCCGCCAATGCGGTGGTAGCCTTAATAACGCTTCGAATTTAGGGTTAAATTGATAACATTTCACTTATTGGGTATGTAATTCTGTTAAATATGATCGCATTTAATATATTTGAGCCTAATATATGGCTACAAACGCAGAGGGATTTCCAAAATCTATAAATAACTGCTAGGGTACCTACCTCCTCGCCGATTTGGCTCCATGCATAGCCCGTAACCCATTTCCTACCCCAGGCGATAGCTACCCCGAACTCGGTCCTTACCACCGGCGGCGATAAATAATCCTTCATGCATACGGGCCCAGACCTCCCCATTCATCGGCACCAAAGCACTAAGTGGTGAATATTATTCACACAGTTCCTTTTGATAATGTTGATAATAAATTATGGGAGTATAAACGAAGGACAATGTCCCTGAAGTGTCAGTTATATTATTCCATCGTGGCCAGATGCTATTTGTAATTTAGTACTGTTGTGGGGCTGATGAAAATGGGAAATATTGTACCCAGAGCTGGTTTTCGAACCCCCGCTTGCTGCCATTCCGCGGCAAATATGGCGATCATTGAACTAGCTGGTCTCGATGTTCGATTCAAATCGATCAATCTCTGATTGCATATAAACTGTATATAAAATTTAAAACGTGGTCCATTTATATAATATTTAGATGATATATATATATCATTATATATAATGGCACTGTTTTTCATACATAAACATACATTAGATATGAACACACATATATAAACAAGCATATATACAGTCAAACCTCTATAATCAGACCCCTCCACAGATCGACCACTGCTCTATATCGATCGCTTTATTTGGGTCCCAACAATATCATTGTAAGGATATTCTAACTCTCTAAACCGACCACCTCCCTAAATGGCCCACTTAAAGTCGGTCCCATGGTTGGTCGGTTTAGAGAGGTTTCACTGTATGTATAGCTAGTATATGGATATATGGGTATACATATTCGGTATGAAGTTTATTATTATTATTACGTTATAATATTAGTTATTGTCCAATAAAGGACGAATCTGATTTAGCTGCGGCCTGCTGGCCTACGGTGGCGCCGCCAACGGCAGCTCTTGGTACTTCTGCGCACTCGATGTATGAATCACTTTGCTCCGAAAAGATATAGATATATATGGATAGTGATAAACCCTTTATCATATGTAAAAATGCCTGTAGGGTCCTGCACTCCCCCCCCACCCCCCTACCTATCCGGGGTGGGGGTGGGGTACCAGCATGCACTGCTCCACCTCCTGCATAGGGCCAATCCTCCACTCGTTCGGAACAATTTTATATGTATATGAGTCAGCCTCACGAAAATGGGCCAATTGGTGGTCAATTGAAGATGTCGGCATCGCAATTCTTAAAAGTGTAGTGCATTTCTTTGTTTCATATTAAATTATCCTAGAAACAAATAAGGTTGTTGTATTTTCTCGACCTTTACATACAGGATAAATTTAAGGACTTTCCAACACCTCTGTTAATACTAAACTATAATTATACCAATCGACGCCGACATCCAATGATCGATGCTGACAACTTTAACAGATGTCGGCATCGCAATTCTTAAAGTGTAGTCCATTTCTTTGTTTTATATTTAATTATCCTAGAAACAAATAAGGTTGTTGTATTTTCGCGACCTTTACATTCAGGATAAATTAAAGGGCTTTCCAACACCTCTGTCCATGCTAAATTATAATTATACGGATCGACACCGACATCCATGCTCAACGCCGACAACTTTCCCCAATTGGCCTCTTTTCATGATCCCGACTCACATATATATATATGTCATTTACCTCTCTAAATCGACCGACCTTGGGATCTACTTTAAGTGGTCCATTTAGGGAGGTGGTCAGTTTAAAGAGTTAGAGTATGGTTACAATGGTATTGTTGGGACCCAAATAAAGCGATCGATATAGGGGAGTGGTCGATCTGTGCAGGTGGTCGGTTAGAGAGGTTTTACTGTCTATTTATATATATACATATATATATATATATATATATATATATATATATATGGGCCACATGTTTCAGACAAATACATACAGTATATATAAAAACACATATTATATAAACAAACACATATATAAACACATATATTATATATAAATAAACATGAAATAGACATATAAGCATATACATATATAAGCATAAATAAGCACATGTAATTATAATATAAATAAAACATATATAAAGATACGCGTGTCGCTCTTTTCCTGTGTGAATATACATGTGTGTGAATTTATTATACTGTATATTATACATACAGTATATATAAAAACACATATTAATATTATATAAACAAACACATATATAAACACATATATTATATATAAATAAACATGAAATAGACATATAAGCATATACATATATAAGCATAAATAAACACATGTAATTATAATATAAATAAAACATATATAAAGATACGCGTGTCGCTCTTTTCATGTGTGAATATATCCATACAGGGACATACTTATAACCCAAAACAACAGGCACACACCCACAGAGCATTAAAGTGTCTGCTTGCAAAAGATGCTTTGAAATTTGAGCATTATCATGCGTTGTACGATACACGCACCCACAGGGCACATAGTCTACACACAATCAAGACAAACCCCCCATCTCCCAATAGAGTCAGCCATAAAACAAACACCAGCAACAAAAAGGCTTGAAATGAATGGGATTTTGGCAGCGACTGAATCACCAGTGAATTATTAAATGAGCAGACTTACCTACAGGAAACGCGAACTAGTCTCAGGAGAGATTGTGGAGACAAAAAAAACACACACAAAAAACCCCAGCAAGTCACGATGCTGTGTGGATGGACATTGGCTGAGCGCTGTATCTAATCATTGTCAGGGAGGTGAGGTGTGTGTGTGTGTGGACTGCCACATACTCGACCGATGCTATCATTGGCTGAGATAATAAAAAGGAGATGAGAATGCATTCCCGTCGCTGTAATCAGCTGCGTTATCAGGTGAGTGTGTCACTGACAGTAACTTTAACACCGACGAGTTGCGTCGGTTATCTGGACGTCCAACCATCAGCCATAGCGATTGGCGGTTCGAGTTGCGGTGGCGCCATCTGGTAGGAAATGTCGGAAGTACGCAACTGACGATTTCAGATTACCAATGACTTATAAAATAGCTACCTGTTGCTGCTCGGCGCTTGGCACTATGAGGTCAGGACAGGGACTGGCTGCACAGTGTCAGGATAATGTGACTGTGTGGGACATCAGGTCATGGTGCCAGTGGCCTGATTTCCCAGTGGGGCAGCACTATAAAGTCACCATGAGTGCGCGCTGTCACAAGTCGGTGCACATCCTGGTATGGCCTAGGGTCTTACTGGGGCATAAAACTACACCAACCACCCAGCCTCCCCCAGCCCTCTCAGAGGACTGGTTGGGCTCTTAGGCTGCCTTTTTCCTTCCTCCACCCCACCTCCCCCCCCCCTAATTTCTCTGACCACACTACCCATTGGAAGGCAACTCCCGACCACATGGGACCGCTTTCAGCGGTGCCCATTCAGTGCTGCAGATTTGCAGCGTTCAGTGCACCAATGCATCTGAAAACTCCCCAAAAACAACGCTGGTATTATTCATTTCAATTCAATACTTTATTTCAGACTCAGCATTATGGTAGTTATATAAATTGGTCCATAGTAGGTACATATACAAATAAATGTGAATAAGATACAAGTACTAGTATGAATACAACAATACTAACCAGTATCAAAATGTTGGTCTACATACAGTAGTTTGTACCTATGCCTCCATATCGCAGACGTAAATCTGAGATCACTGTCTCCGATTTTCACCAGTCCCTGAATTATAGCATTTTCTGACTTGTCAAGAATAGTAATAAATTTGAATATTAGATTCCTGATAACAGCCTGGAAGGTTGGCAGATCAATATTGGCAAACAGCTGACTAGCATTGTGATACCTAGGTAGACGGAGTAGCCTAATAACCTCATAATGTCATTATATGCTACATTCAGTTGTCTAATGCTATACATTCTATAGTTCCATCAAATCTGGGCAGCATACAAGGGAGTACAGAAAGTCCTAAATAAATTGACCTTGACAATGGCTGTACACATAGGAAATTTCCCGATGAGTATAAATAGTCTCGTTCTTACTTCAATCCCCTTCTTTCATCTGTCTTTGTCCCACTGTCTCTCACGCTCACTACATCTCTCTCACCCTCACTACCACTTTCTCACCCTCTCTCTCTCTCCTCCCTCTCCCCCTCTCTTTCCCTCTCCCCCTCTCCCCCTCTCTCTCCCCTCTCTCTCCATCTCATTCCCTCTATCCCTCTATCCCTCTCTCTCCTCTCTCTCCCCTCTCTCTCTCTCCCCTCTCTCTCCATCTCGCTCATGTCTCTCCCCCTCTCGCCCTCTCCCTCTCTCCCTCTCCCCTCTCTCCATCTCTCTCCCTCTCTCCATCTCTCTCCCTCTCTCTCCATCTCTCTGCTCTCTCTCCTCTCTCTCTGTCTCTCTCATGCGGGCGTACACTGTGATGCTTTCGCTCTTACTCAGGTCTTTCTCGTGACAGCGTGAGAGTGCGAGAGCACAAGAGTGTGCACTCCGCACTCCCTCTCTGATTCTGAGCAGGATAATCTGACTGAGTGGGATATCAGGTCATGATGACGCCTGCTGGTCTCCCAGTGGGGCAATACTGCTATAAAGCTGTCATGAGTGCACACTGTCACATGTCTGTCTCGCTTTGCTTCTCTCTCTCTGTCTCCCTCTCTGTCTCGCTTTGTTTCTCTCTCTCTATGTCTGTCTCTCTCTGTGTCTTCCAGTCTGTAAATACTCAGCTCTCTCCTTGACTGCCTGATATGATAGAGACTTATAAGATTATAACTATCAGTATCACATTCAGAGGCGTAGCTAGGCATACGCGCGTATGCCAAAACGTCCACATCGTTTTGTCAACAAACAAACAAAAAATAAATAAATGAAGAGAGAGAGAGAGAAAGAGGAGGCATGTAGTAGTCCACAGTGTCGAAAACTCAAGTCTAAAATGTGTAAAATCTGCCAGCTTAAGCTTAAGTGGCCCCCGAAACCCCCAGCCGAAATTAGGAGTACACATCGTTAAAGGTCTAGCTACGCCCCTGACATTACAGTGATGCCACAACAGGTTTATTCAACGTCAGAATAGACAGCAACACTAGAGGCCAATGGGATAAGATCTTCAAGGAGAAACCCAGACTTGAGATTAGGAAATACTCATTTTTCTATTGAGTGACAGATCCATGGAATAGTGTTCCACGAGAAATGGTTGAGGCACCAACGGTGGAAGCATTTCAGAGAAGGCTAGATAGACATTGGACAGGACACCGACAACTATATGACTTCAGGGATCCATCCACCTCCACAGATGTACAAAAAAAGGATAGATCTAATTCGTTCCCCCATAAATAGCTGGCATTAGAGGAACAATAGGGCCTAGATCAGCCAGAAGAGGATCTGTAAGTTGATTTGTAAGTTAGCTCGGTGACTTCTATCAGACTTGACTGGTAGCATCACCAATTCGTGGGCACCTTACCAAACGCTCCTCACTGCCTGTATTAGTTTCAGGAGGGGGGAGTGTAAAATATCTTATAGTAATACTGTACTGCATGGAAAAACTTAACAATTATTTTGTTTTGATTGCATTTTGTATCAAAGGCATGCAACGTTGACAGATTGTATTAACTCGGCTTAATGTTCCTTCCATGCAGCACTATATGGTTAATAAGTGCACCAGTATCTAGGTTCGATATATAGGACGAAATACAGGTGGTTAGGTTTAGAAACTGTTATGATTTTATCGGATTAATGGACTTTAAAATACACTAAAATTGGAGCTTCTGCTCATCAAAATAAATAAGATCTACCGAATCTAAAGTTATTTAAAGCTGCATTGTCCGATGAAGCATTACATTTTCTAAACCAAAGCAACTATCTAAATTGCATTCTACCAGCGGGACGGCCAATGGAAGGTAACCATGGCAAAATTAACCAGATAATACGCCTAACAACCACGTGCAAGCCTATGATGTGTAAATATGAGTAGGCTTGTCTAGTAATAAGAGTAGACAAATATATAATATATATGTACCTAGAAAATTATTAAAAAAAACTAACATAGACTGCTAACCATACTAAGCAACCACTTACCTGCTACTGTAATACAGGCAATCAAACACCTTATCAGCTACTACTGTGTGATAAGATAACTCCACCACTACAGCTAGCCAGCATTGAAAACAAGCCCGAGTACTCGAGCTTATATGCTATGGACAGTATAAACACAGCTTCAATAAAAGGACTAAGTAAAATTAGATACTGATTGCACTTATTAAACATTTGTTGCTGCATAGAAAGGGGAAACTAAGTCAATTTAATAGAACCTGTTACTACAGAAGCCGATAGTATTAATTTTGGTGTACTTGCCTAAAATTGATTTGACATGTTTGCCCTTCAAATATCTCAAAAGTTAACATTTAAAAATATAAGTGACTCAAAATTAAAGTAAAGTAGATTACACCAATCAGTTTAATGTATTTATCTCAGAAAAATGACAGAAACTTAAAACCCTGCAACATTAATAAACCCTTGATAAACTCTTGAATATAACAAGGATTTAATACCCATTTCAGAATCCCTAGCGCTTCACACCCAATAGAGAGTAATGATGGATAGCTAGTACTAATATTAATCAAATTATTCCTATTATTATACAAATTATTACCCACTTTGAGTGTTTATGGAAACGACGTAAACAAATGAATACATATTTGATTCCTCGTCCGAGGCGTTTATTGAATGTACAAAAATAAATAAATCTTTTTACACATTAATTACATGCGCTTATTCCCAATATATAACATGTACATGCTCTTTGAATTGATAGTACAAATAAAACTCACATTTCCATACAACTATATATGCAAATTGGTCATTTGCATTGCTTTAAAAATGACATTTATAACACTTAGATCACAGTCGCCTCTTAAGGCTTAGGTAGGTGGACATACAAGAGAGAAACAATAGACAAGTTCCCGCCTAGACAAATTGACATTAATTAACACCATAAAGGTTGTGAAGAGAGACTATGTTATGTTCACACATACATCAATTTATATATTTATATATATTTATATATATTTTTATATATTTATATGTATTTTTATATATTTATATACATTTATATACATTTATATACATCTATATACATCTATATATATCTATATATATCTATATATATTTATATATATTTATATATATTTATATATATTTATATATATTTATATATATTTATATATATTTATATATATTTATATATATTTATAAATATTTATATATATTTATATATAATTATATATATTATATCTATATATATATTTATATATATTTATATATATTTGTTTATATATATTTATATATATTTATATATATTTATATAGATTTATATATATTTACATATATTTACATATATTTATATATATTTATATATATTATGCATATATTTATATATATATATTGATATATACATATCCATATCTATATATATATATATATGTTTATATATATATATGTATCTATAAATAATTAGTCTGGGGGATATTAGCACTCGGTACGTCGCCGTGTGCGGCAGTGTGTTGGGGTAAATAAATAACACATCCTATGTACATGTGGCGCCAGTGGATGGGGAGCGGCAGGAAACTGAACTACTAGCACCAATCAGTTGTTGAGTCCAGGACTTGCCCAGACCATGTCAGAACGACCCCCTTGAAGGAGTCTCTACGTTGTCTACGCCTACACGCACCCCCTATGCCACAGCTACCAATACTATGCAGTACAGGGACACACTGTACACTTGTGTGTTACAGGGTCACACTGTACACTTGTGTTTTACAGGGAAATACTGTACACTTGTGTGTTACAAGGACACACTGTACAGTTGTGTGTTACAAGGACACACTGTACAGTTGTGTGTTACAGGGACACGCTGTACACTTGTGTGTTACAAGGACATACTGTACAGTTGTGAAGCAATGACACATTGTACAATTGTGTTACCGGTCAAACTATCCAGGTGTGTGCTACAGGGGCACACTGTACAATTGTGAAACACAAGGATATGCTGTACAATGGTGTTGTGCAGGGGCACAAAGTAAGACACTGCACAAGTAAGATTTAAAGGAATGCAGTGTATAATTGTGTCACAGTAAGATGCCATACAACTGTGTGCTACAGTGATACCCTGAAAATTGGTGTGCCACAGCGACACACTGCACAACTGCGTGTTACAATAATACACTGTGCAGCTGTACTTAACAAGTACACACTGTACAACTACACTTTTCAGGGACGCACTACAATTGTGTTGCAGTAGCACGCTGCACAACTGTGAGCAACAGAAACTGTGTTGCAGGGGCATACTGTACAACTGTGCATTACAGGGAGACACGATACAACTGTGCATTACAATGATACACTGTACCACTGTGCTGCATTACACTGACACACTGTGCAACTGTGCAATACAGGGACACACTGTACAACTGTGCATTACAGGGCACACTGTACAACTGTGCATTACAAGGACACACGATACAACTGTGCATTACAATGACACACTCTACCACTGTGCATTACACTGACACACTGTACAACTGTGCACTACAGGGACACACTGTACATATGTGTGTTACAGAAACACATTGTAAAACTGTGCATTGTAGGGACACACTGTACAGATGTGTTTTACACTTGCAGAAACACTGTACAACTGTGCATTACAGGGCACACTGTACAACTGTGCATTACAGGGACACACTGTACAACTGTACGTTACAGGGGCACACTGTACAACTGTGCATTACAGGGACACACAGTACAGATGTACATTACAGACACACACTGTGCAACTGTGCATTACAGGAACCCACTGTACAACTATGCATTACAGGGACACACGGTACAGATGCATGTTACAGACAGACAATGTGCAACTGTACGTTACAGGGACATACTGTACAACTGTGCATTACAGAGACACACTGTCCAACTGTACGTTACAGGGGCACACTGTACAACTGTGCATTACAGGGACACACAGTACAGATGTACATTACAGACACACACTGTACAACTGTGCCTTACAGGAACCCACTGTACAACTATGCATTACAGGGACACACGGTACAGATGCATGTTACAGACACACACTGTGCAACTGTACGTTACAGGGACACACTGTACAACTGTGCATTACAGGGACACACTGTACAACTGTACGTTACAGGGGCACACTGTACAACTGTGCATTACAGGGACACACAGTACAGATGTACATTACAGACACACACTGTACAACTGTGCCTTACAGGAACCCACTGTACAATTATGCGATACAAGGTCACACAATATAACTGTGCATGACATGTGCAGGAACACAGGACAGGTTCCGGTTTAGAGGACTACTGACTGAAACTACTTAAAACTTCACGTCATTGCATCATGACACTGCATCAGGCTGAACCTAAATAGTTAGTACCAAGGGGGCACAACACTCTATCTAATTAACTTCCATTATAGCTGTACTAATTAAAGGTGCATAGTCCGATGGTTTTGAATTTCTCGCTTCTCTTTATAGAAATATTATTTTAGATTTTTGTTTAAATACCATACTTTAGTTCGAAGTAACTTTTATTATAGCGGGCAAACTTCGGAGATATTTGAAGTGAAACCTTGTCAAATTAATTTTGGTGTGCACATCAAAATAGTGACACCATAGGCTTTAGAAGTAACATGTTCTATTTATTTGACTCGTGAAATCTGTCTATGCTGTGACAAATGCTTATTAAGTGTATAATTATATATTGGACATGTGGAATCAAATCTAGACAGGAATTTCTTTGTTTTTGTTGTTGTTTTGTATTGTTTTTTGGTTTAAAAAAAATACATTAGTTATTTAAGCCAGGGCAATTTCAATCGCCGACAATTGGTCTTCCTCATTGCACTGCTCCTTGCCCTATCCTAATTATGCCGAGTGCCTGGCTCGGAAGCAACAAGTATAAATTGTTAAGTCATTGGTTTGACTCGACCAGGGTTCGAACCCACAACCCTATGGTCTACCAACACGGGAGATGGACACTCCATCTCATTCGGCCATCCCATTTTTTGTTTTGTTTTATAATGTGAGGCTTTCATCGGACTATGCAGCTTTAAAAGGTCAGCCAGCCTTCTCATTGGCTGAGAAGGAGTCAACTAACTGCAAGTGATAATCCAGTGCTACGAAATCACGATGGTGTGAATAAAATAAATACGATGGTGGCGCTTACAAATGAAGCTTTGGACAAATGGGAATCGAATATAACATTTACAATACTATACAGGTGCGTAGCAAGGGTGCTAAAAGTGGGGTTTGTCGTTCTATTTTAATGGGGCAAAAGCAAGCAGGGTTGGGAGTTCAAGCCATCCCAGACACCTCTGTAAGTATGGACCTGTCTTACAAGTGCACAATGACACAAAAAGAGGCTTCACATCCAGGGTTTCAATTAATTCATTAATTAATTAACGTATTAAATATTGTAATCTAGAACACGATCACCCCGATCAATTAGGATATTCAGTTAATTCATTAACTAATCAAATGGCGTCAACTAGAATGAACATTCAGTTAGGATGCCCAATGAATTTATTAACTATTCAACTGGCATAATCTAGAACACAATTAACCCTGACCAATTAGGCTGTCTCAATATGCGGCTTATTAACTGTACCATTGGAGAATTCATCAGGACACAGAGATACAACAGCAATAGTTGAATTCATTAGAAGACAGTGATACAAGGGGAAAAGTAGAATTAAATTAATAATAGTACAATGATGTAATATTTGAATTCATAACAATAGTCGAAATTGAATTCATCAGAGTGCAGTTATATAAGAGTTGAATTCATCAGGAGATAGTGATATAATGACTATCGTTTAATTGAATTCATCGGGGTGCAGTGCTATAATTGATCAAATAATTGAATTCATCTGATACAATGAATGACAAGAGTTGAATTCATTAGCACATAGTGACAATAGATGCATATAAATTCATGAGGGTACAACAACATAACAACAGTAATTCAATACATCTAAATGCAATAATATAATAAACAATAATAGTTTAATTCATTAGGACACAGCGATATGACGATAATAGTTTCTTTTCATGCACAGATTACTATTAATTACAATGGCCCACAAACACTAATGCCCCCCCCCCCCCCCTCTCCCTTGAACCACTACAATATCGCGATATCGAAATGGCGGTTTTGACCTTCGAATTTGACATTACGCACTTGATGGGTAAGTAGGTCAGTAGATCAGTAGGTCAGTAGACCAGTAAGGCAGTAGGGCAGTGGGTCAGTAGGGCAGTGGGTCAGTAGGTCAGTAGGTGTCAGCGGCCTGGTCGCTGATGCAGGTATGTGAATGATCTCTGTGTGCTTCGAGACTTGCGAGTCTCCAATGATGAGATGTGGCAATGCTGAGAGTGAGATGCGGTCTGTCATGGTGTGAATGGGTAGTGATGACGTCATTATGATGTGATGTCGAAGGATGAGGTGGTGTAAGCCCGACTGATGCATTCCCCAACCTGAGATTCTCGGCACCATCCGAACAGCAGCAGCTTGACCTACTTATAAGAGGCCTGCAAAATACAACAGCAACAGTCGGTAAGTCTCCAGAACACTCCACAATGTGACTAGTAGGCAGTGTGACCAAGTTAAATACAGTAAAACCTCTCTAACGGACCATCTCCTCAGATCGACCACTCCCCTATATCGATCGCTGTATTTGGGTCCCAACAATACCATTGTAACCATATTCTAACTCCCTAAACCGACCAGCTCCCTAAATGGAACATTTAACACTCACTCACTTACTCACATACCCACACTAACCCCTTCCAATTCGTCCGTCTACATATACACAATTTTTATAAGGTAGGAAAATAAGGACTGCCCGGTTGCCCAGGGCACCTAGTTCACTTGGTCAGGCAGGTGAAGTTCTCGGTGACCTGCCAAAACAGGTAAGTAATTATTTTTCTGAACTGCAGTAGCAGATTTCAGTTTGCATTGGCTGACTTGGGCTTGGGCAAGTAGCTTTACCACTCAGGCAAGTAAAAAATTCAGTCACTTGCCTGATTTGGCAAGGGGGGTAAATGTTTGTCCTACCCTACACATACACAAGGTAACTAATCAGACCCAATAAACAAACATCTAAACCCGCACTAATTTAACCAATTAATTAGACACAAAAAACACATAAAACCCTCCCAATTTAACTCATACGTATCCGTAACTATTAATCAGACCAACAGACACACACATAAAACCCCACTAATTTAACACATACATACCACTAACTAGTAATCAGACCGAACAAACACACATAGAATTCCACTAATGTAGCGCATACATATCGGTGACTAGTAATCAGACCGAACAGACACATTCAATTCCGCTAATTTAACACATACATATCGGTAACTAGAAATCAGACCGAACAGATACACATAGAATTCTACTAATTTAAGACATACATATAGGTAACTAGTAATCAGACCCAATAGACACACACGTAAAACCCCACTAATTTAACACATAGATACCGCTAACTAGTAATCAGACTGAACGAACACACATAGAATTCCACTAATTTAAGACATACATATTGGTAATTAGTAATCAGACCCAATAGACACACACGCAAAAACCCCACTAATGTAACACACACATATTTGTAACTATTAATCAGACTAAACAATCACATGTAGAACCGCACGAATTTAACACTTACATACAGGTAACTATTAATCAGACCCAACACACGCACATAAAACCCCACTAATTTAAAACCCGGTTAACATTAACAGATCATTGCTCGCACCTGAGCAGGCGTCGTTCATCGTCTCCAACATGAGCTCCTTGAGTTCGCCGAGTCCTCCGTAGTCGGCCGTGTGAAACACGTGCGACTTGGACATTGCTACGGCGTGCGCCTCCTTGTCCGATACTTTCTTCCCAATGGCGACCACGAACACCTCGATGCCGTCGTCCTTGGCCCAACCGGCCTCCGCCGCCGTCTCGTCGGGGCTCGCCGAGTCGCGGTCCATGAACACCACCCCGATCTTCTTAGTGGCGGCCATCTTGTTGGCCGTGTTGGCGGCCATCTTGTTTGCGGCCATCTTGTTGTCCGTATTGGAGGCCATCTTGGCGGCCATGTTGGAGGCCATCTTGCCGGCCATATTGGAGGCAGTGTAGACTGGCCCACGATGCGCTGCGGCGAAACCGGCCATGGCAGCGACGTCATCAGTGACATCCGCATCGTCTTCTTCATCCAAGACCATAAGGGCCACTTCATGGTCCATTGGCGGTGCGTCTGCCTGTAGGAAGCTGCTGCTGCGCATGTGCCGCAGGATGTCGGAAGTGCCGAGCTGGTATTCGCTGCCAGATGGCTGGAAGCTTGAGAGCATGTCGTCCGTGGACTTGAAGGAGCGGAGGTTGAACCCTGGCACCGAGAGGCAGTCCTTCGGCACCAGTCCGAGTCGCACGCTGCCATCCTGCACATCAAACTCCTGGATGAGGTCCTTGATGAAGTTGAGCACTGTCTTGGTGTCGTCCGGGTTGGCGAGCGGTGGTAGTGCGAAGACGAGGTCAGCCGGGGAGTTCTCACCGCATCCTGAGGTGAGCGACAATATGGAGATTATTAATAAATGCCGTAACAACAGGGGAATGATCAATAAATGCTGTGACAATATTGGAATGATCAACAAATCCCGTGACAATATGGGAATGATCAATAAATACCACAGCAATATGGGAATGATCAATAAATGCTGTGACAATATGGGAATGATCATTAAATGCCACAACAATATGGGAATGATCAGTAAGTGCTGTGATAAAATGGGAATGATCAATAAATGGCAATTGCAATATGGGAATGATCAATAAATGCCGCAACAAAATGGGAATGATCAATAAATGCCGAAATAATATGGGACCAATCAATAAATGCCATGACAATATAGGAATGATCAATAAATGCCACGACAATGTTGGAATGATCAATAAATGCCATTACAATATGGGAATGATGAATAAATGCCAAAAGGCTTTCCTCTAATAGAGGTGATCTTCGATGTTACCACCCCTACAAGTTTGGAAAACAATTAGATTTTTCATAAGAATAGAAATGGTAGGATCAGTGTAACAATTAATGGTTGTCTTCCCATCCACTGCCCTTTGTAAACAAACAATATGCAATGCGATACCATGTCCTCTGGAGCTGATATTCAGATAATATAGAGCATAAAGCACTTAATTTATGTCAGGAAAATAAGCATTTAAATCAAATGAAAGCATTAAACAAAAATTATTAAAAAATCAAATGCTCACCTTGGTCAGCTGGTGGAGGAATTGTTGTAGTGGTGGTTGGCATGGTGGTGGTGGTGGTGGTTGGCACGGTGGTGGTGGTGGTGGTGGTGGTGGTGGGTGGTGGCTGGGTGGTGGGTGGGTCAGTCACCTTACAGGTCTCAATCGCGAGCAGCTCGCGAATAGTCGACAGTGCCTCATAATTAGTCACCTGGAAGACGTGAGTGGAGGTCGGCAGAGACGCGATATCAGCCAGCTCCCGGAAGTCAGTGTTGGCTCCCACCCCGATGGCAAACAGGTGGATTCCCGCCCGGCGTGCATGCTCGGCGGCGCGCGCCGTGTGCTTCCGGTCATCGCTGCGTCCGTCGGTGATGACGATGCCGATGTGGACCACGTCCGACCGGGCGTGCGTCGCCGCGAAGCTATGCCGGGCCAAGTGCCGCAGCGCCCGGCCAGTATCCGTGCCCTGCCCGCGGAGATGCCGCACTCCCCCGACGGCCGCCACCACGCCTGCCTCTGTCCGGTGCTCGCCCAGCTGGAACTCGACGTGCGGCTTCGCGCCGAACGTCATGACGCCGACCCTGGTTGTGTTGGGGGAGATGTCAAAGGTGCCGACCATGTCCTGCACGAAGCGCAGCTGCCTCGAGAAGTCCGGCCCCCAGATGGAGCTGGAGCCGTCCAGGATGAAAATGAGGTCGGCCGGCTTCCCCCCGCACCCCTTCGGGGGCGGGGTCACGTCTCCGTCCTTACCGCTGCCACTGTCGCTCTTACCGCCGCCGTTGCCGCTACTACTAGGTGAGCCGCCATTGTTGTTGTTGTTGTTGTTATTGTTGTTATTGTTTCCATGGTAGCTGTGGCCACTTCTGCTTGTGTCACTGTCGTCTATCGTGTTGTCAACGATGCTGCCACTGCCAGGCCCGATGTCAACGCTCACTATATAATTAAAAATAATAAACAAGTACAACATGGGATTAGTGGGTTTTTTTCTATCAGTATTTAAAGTTGCATAGTCCGATGGTTTTGAGTTTCTGTAAGTTTTCTGAGATAAATATATTAGGTTGGTCATTATAATCTACATTACTTTAGTTTGTGGTAACTTTTATCTTAAATGGCTAACTTTTGATATATTTGAAGTGCAAACGTGCTAAATTAATTTTGGCAAGCTTGCCAAAACTCTTACACCATAGGCTTCTGCAGTAGCAGATTCTATTAAGCTGACCCAGTATTCCCTTATATGTGATGACAGATGCTTAATAAATGCACCAGTAGCTAAGTTAGATATGTAGAATCAAATCTAGATAATTGTTTTTGTTTTGAAAATTTGATCTTTTCCTCGGACCATGCAACTTTAATATTATTGTTTATGCCCATTGTATCTATTTAATTCAGCAACCTTAGTACAGTATGCGATGATTTCTTTTTGTCTCTCTCTCAGTATATTATATTATTGTTTATACACATTGTATCTATTTAATTCAGCAACCTTACTACAATATGCAATGAATTATTTTTGTCGCTCTCTCTTTCAGTATTTCATATTATTGTTTATACACGTTGTATCTATTTAATTCAGCAACCTTAGTACGGTCGTAATGCTCGCATTGCGGTTGATTCGTGGCAGGGGAGGAGGACCCCCCCCCCCCCTCTCTGCACCCTCCCTCCGCCGCCGCCCTGACGCAACCCCCCCCCCCCTCTCTCTCCGGCCTTATAAACCGGCCGCCTAGCTGCTCCCAGCCACTCGCCTCTCCTCCCTCTCCTGGAGCACTCATTTTCTTTTGGCTTCCTCCTCCCCCCCTCTCGCCTCCACGACGCCTCGACGCCTCGCGCACATCACGCCGCCGTGACTACATCCCCACACCAACATGCCTGCCGCAGCACGAGGACGAGGCCGACCCACCGGCCGCCGGTGGGCGCGCCGGGGGAGGAGCGCATCCACCGCCTCGCACGATGCCGCCTCCGCGACGTCGACCGCCCCCAGCCTCCAATCCGAGGCCACCTCATGGGCCAGCTCGGTCGACGCTCGGATGGACGCCCAGGCCGCCGCCAAGGAGGCGCAGACAGCCTCCATGAACCACCTCACCGCCCTCGTACAGTCGATGGCCGTCGCCCCGCCTCGGGCCGCTGCCCCGGCCCCCTCACTGGTGGACCGCCTCGCCGACCTCCTACAGGACCTCACCTCTGGGACGGCGGGGGCGGCCAGCCTCCTCCCCGCCCCCGGACACGCGCCACAAGACGTGCACCCCACCTACCTCCGCTACAGCAGGCAGGGCCTCTACGCCACCCAACACGCCGCCTCCGCGGCCCGCCTCCCCGCCGCCCCTCGCGCTGCCCTCGACCACTCCCCCGTCTCCGCTGCCGAGGCGGTCCGCGACATCCTGGAGTCCGCCGAGGCACAAAACACGGGACGTCGGAAAGGTATTCCCTCGGGGTATATATTCCCCAACGACCTCATTGAGAGGGGGGACGAGGGGAAGGCAGTGAAAAGGGGCGAGGCCACCATGGAGGAGTATAACCTCGCCCTCCGGATGCTGGAGTCGCATCCGGCCTTCCCCTCGGGATCCCTCCCCGGACTACTCCACCACAACCTCACGGTGTTGAGGGACTGCGTCTCCCATCCGTGGCCGACCGTGCGGCGATATTCCGAGACGATATTCGCCTGGATCGCCGACGGACGGCTCCCGGATGGGTGGCTCGACCCAGTCGCCATCAACACCCTCCGGATGGATGTGATCACCACCCCCGCGAGCGCCCCCGGGGGCCTCAGAACAATAGCCCCTCGGGCCGCAGCCCGATCATCAGCCGCCCCCCTCACCCACCCCAGAGCCGCCCCTTCAGCCGACCCCCGCAGCCCATACACCCGAGAGGCCTACGGGATCCCCTGCCCCGCCTGGAACAGGGATCCCGCCTCATGCGACCTCGCCCCGGCCGGCGAGGCGCACGGAGACCAGGGCGCGCGCAAAAGGCACGCAGGCGCGTATTGCGCGAACGTGCGCCGTATCTTAACGGCGCATAGTGAGGCTGTGTGCTTCACAAAGCGCACTCGGGAGCGGGGCTCAGGCGCCCCCGCGATCACCTCGCCGGATTTTTAGTCCGGCGGCGGCGACTCACCCCTCGGCCTCCCCCGCCCCACCCACCCCCCCGACCCAACACCGGCACCCCTGCCCACACTCCGCGCACCCACACACACCGCCCTGCGCACAGTGCGCGCACCCACACACACCGCCGCCAGACCCCTAACCGCCGCCCTGATGATGTAATCACAGGCCGCCAGACCCGCCGCCGCTCTGATGATGTCATCAGAGACGCCGCCCCCCGCCACACTAAACCCATCACCCTCGCCAGCCGCCGCGCACCGGACACTCCCCGGAGGAGACCGGTAGCCGCCGGCCACAACTCCCGCCGTTCACACCCCCGTAAACCCACCCACGCCAACCGCTCCCCTCACATCTCACCCCCCCCCGCCACCGCAAGCGGCCCTCACATCTCCGCCGCAGCCCGCACCCCAGGACGCCCCCGCCGCACCCCTCACATCCCTCAGAACTATGCCGCCACCACCCCTCACATCCCAGCCGCCACCCCCCCCCAGCCCCCCCGCCACCCCTCACATCCAAGCCGACAGCTCACCCAGCGCCCAACCCTCCACCAAACCCCCCCCGCCGCCGCCCGCCGCCCCCCGCCCCCGCCCGCCGCCGCCCCACGCCCCCGGACCCGGCGACACAGCCTACATACACCACCTCCCCGACTTCGACGCCGACCCCCGCCCCCACCCCCCACCTCCACCCACCTCGACTCCCCCACCACCCCTCCCCGAGACTTTGACCTTCCCCTCTCATGCACACACCGAACCTCCTCCCCCGCCCCCATCCCTCCCCCACCCCCCCCCCTCGCCCCGCCTATCCCCTCCCCCCCCCGCCCCACCCCCCCCCCCCTCCCCGGTGACCTCGGCGAGCCCATCGCCGAGGTTATCAGCCCCTCCCTCCAGGATACCCTCCCCGCCGCCCCCTCCTGCGGCCCCACCCCCCACGCCTACCGCCCCACCCTCCTCTCCATATGGCCCCACCTCTCAGGCACGGCCTGGAGCTCCACACCCCACCTTCTCCCGGGCCTACCACACCCTCCGTGAAGCGGGCCTCCCCAATTTTTTGGCTGCCCGCATCCCTCTCACCTCAGCCCTCCACATCCCCGCCTGGAGAAGCCGCCTCCGGGACTACCACGACAAGGATCTAGTGGACCTCCTGGAGTTCGGCTTCCCGGCGAACTACTCCGCCGGCGCCCCCCCCCCGCCCCACCTACACAAACCACCGTGAAGCCCCGGAGCACCTAGTCCACCTCCGGGACTTCATAGCCACAGAGCTCGCCCACGGCGCCCTCGCCGGCCCCTTCCTAGCCCCCCCCGTTCACCCCCTGGACCCAGGTCTCCCCCATGATGACCCGCCCCAAATCCGACCCGGGAAAGAGGCGGGTCATCGTCGACCTCTCATACCCTCCCGGGGGCAGTGTGAATGCGGGGATACCCCGTCGTGAATACCTCGGGATCCCCCACGCATACAGGCTCCCATCTGTCGCCGACGTGGGGCGCCGCCTCGTTCAGGAGGGCACGGGGGCCTACACCTGGACGGCCGACATCTCCAGGGCCTACCGCCAGCTGCGCGCCGACCCTCTCTCCTGCCCCCTCTTCGGGGTCACCTTTGAGGGGGCCACATATGTCGACCTGGCCCTCCCCTTCGGATGCCGATCCTCGGGCGCCGCCTGCGTCAGGGTCACCGCGGCGGTGGCCTGGATCCTCCGGCGGGAGGGCTACCACGCCCTCGTCTATGTCGATGACTTTGTCGGGTGCGAGCTGACCTACCTGAGGGCCCGCCAGGCCTTCGACGGTTTCATCGCCCTCGTCGGCGCCCTCGGCCTGGAGGTCGCCTCAGGAAAATGCCACCCCCCGGCGGTGCGGATCTCCTGGCTCGGCTTCGCCATCAACAGCGAGGCCATGACGATCCGCATCGCCCCCGACAAAGTGGACGAGCTCGTGGCCGACTGCGAGGCCAGGGTCGCGGCCCCCACCCTCGGGCGCCAGGCCCTTCAAAGCATCCTCGGCCGCCTCAACCACGTCGGCAGCTGCGTCCTCCCCGCGAGGAAGTTCATGGCCCGCCTCCTCGCGGCCTTGCGCAGCTGCCACGGGTTCACCACCATCACCCTCGGGGACGACGCCCTCCGGGACCTTGCCTGGTTCGCGGCCTATGGACGCGCCTCAAACGGCCTCCATCTCCTCCGCGCGCCGGCCACCCGGAGGGTCGTCATAGAGTGTGACTCCTGCCTCACCGGCGGAGGCGCATACTCTCCAACCCTCTGCTACGCCCGAGGGTATTCCGAGGAGTTCCGCGCTCGCTTCACCAGCATTCACGAGCTTGAGGCGGTCAACCTCGTGGTCGCCGTCCTCCCCGCCGACGTCGCCGGGGCCAATGTTGTGATCAACACTGACAACATGGCCTCCGCCGCCGCCCTCGACACCGGGAGGGCGTGCGACCCTACCCTCGGGACCTGCGCGAGGGAGCTCTGGCTCATGGCGGCCGAGGCATGCTTCGAACTCACCATCCTGCACAAGCCCGGCACCGACCTCGTTCTCGCCGACGCCCTCAGCCGCGCCCACCTACCCAGGTGCTGGGCTGCTGTGGCCCGAGACGAGGTCGATCGCCTCGGGCTTCAGTATACGTACGCGAACCATGACGAGTTCCCGTATAACCCCGGCCTTTAATCTGCAGGCTACACCGACACCGAGATCGCCGCCGTGGACGGACACCGCCTCGCCTCTCTCGCCCCATTGACCTGGAGGAACCGCCGCCGCCAGGCCCGAGGATACGTGGAGTTCGCCTCGGGCCACCACTGGGACCCGCTGGCTCCCACCCCATTCGACATCGCCGCCTACACCGCCTCGCTCTACACACGCCGGGTCGCCCCCGCCTCCGTTCGGAACTCCATCTCTGGGGCGCGCTCCTGGTTGGAGGCGGCCGGGGGCGACCCCACCGCCTTCACCTCGCGCCTCGCCCGAGACGTGTGCTGAGGGGGCGAGCGGGCGTCCGCCCACGTCTCCCGCCCGGCGCCCCTTCTCACGCCGGCCTGCCTCGCCGCCGTGGCCGGGCACCTCGCCCTTGCCGGGCCCTCGGGCGTCGTCCCTCGCGCCGCCCTGCTCCTCGGCTACTACGGGATGCTCAGGCAGTCCAGCCTCCTCTCCCCGTCCCCCGAGGCCTGGGGCGGGCCACACACCATCACCCGAGCTGACGTCGCCCCCGCCCCCGGGGGTCTCCGAGTCACCCTCCGGAGCTCGAAGACCATCCGGCTGCCCTCGGGGGCGGTGGCCCTCCTCATCCCGGCCTCGCCCGGACACCCACTCTGCCCCGTGGCGGCCTGGGCCGCCGCCATCGCCCTGGTGCCGGCACTCGACGCCGACCCCGCCTTCATCCTGCCCTCTGGCCGCCCCCTCGACCCCCGCACCCTGACGGCCATACTCCGCGGTGCCCTCCGCGCCCTCGGGGTGCCCTCCCCGGATGGCTACACCCTCCACAGCCTCCGCCGGGGAGCCGCCCAGGCCTGCCAGCGCGCCGGGGTACCTCTGGAGGACATAATGGCCCAGGGCACCTGGACTTCCGACGCCGTGCATGCCGACGTGCCTCGGATCGCCCCCTCGGGCGCCCCTCGAGCCCTCTCCTCCGTTTTGGTGAAGGGCTCTTCGGGGTCCCTCCCCCACGATCGACATTGACCTTAGGTGACATTTAATCTTACCATTATCTATGCATGTGCTCTTCCATTATCCTGCCTTAAGCTGTTCATGTCCTCATTGTTTTAATTAATTACCAATTGTCTTATCCTCATTGTCTGCACTTGACCTTCTGTGAATAAAGTGTTTTTATTCCAACTACCGCCTTCCTCTCCTCCCTAGCCACATATCGGTCGTAATGCTCGCATTGCGGTTGATTCGTGGCAGGGGAGGAGGACCCCACCCCCTCTCTGCACCCTCCCTCCGCCGCCGCCCTGGACGCAAACCCCCCCCCCCTCTCTCTCGGCCTTATAAACGGCCTCCAAGCTGCTCCAGCCACTCGCCTCTCCTCCCTCTCCTGGAGCACTCATTTTCTCCACCCACCCACCCATACTACATTATTCTATCACCTCGACATAGGGTGAAGGGCTCTTCGGGGTCCCTCCCCCACGATCGACATTGACCTTAGGTCCTTAATGACATTTAATCTTACCATTATCTATGCATGTACTCTTCCATTATCCTGCCTTAAGCTGTTCATGTCCTCATTGTTTTAATTAATTACCAATTGTCTTATCCTCATTGTCTGCACTTGACCTTCTGTGAATAAAGTGTTTTTATTCCAACTACCGCCTTCCTCTCCTCCCTAGCCACGTATCAATAAGTAATGATTTATTTGTGTCTCTCTCTCAGTATTTGATATTATTGTTTGCACAGGTTTATCTAACCTGTGTATCCATTTAATCTACCAACATTTGTACAATATGGGATGCTCTCAGTATTTGATATTATTGTTTATACACGTTGTATATATTTAATCCAGCAACCTTAGTACAAATATGGGATGACTTTGTTCTCTCTCTCAGTATTTGTTATTATTGTTTATAAAGGTTGTTCTATTTAATCCAGCAACCTTATTTTTGTCCTCCCGTCCTGATATGACCTTAGATGTTGCCAGGACATAAAACTCGAAGAACCAACCAATCTTTTTGTGCTTAGAATATTATAATTAAAGCGATTATTATCAGATTTAAAAAACGCTTAAATTAATGATGACTGTAATTACCTTCACATGTCTTGATTGCGAGGATCTTCTTGAGCATGTCGAGCGCCTGGAAGTTAGTGGCACTGAACACGTACTTCCTGTCACTCGCAATGGCCTCTAGCTCGGGTCGGCTCACAGACTTGCCAATTCCGACAGCGAGGATCGCAATGCCAGCGTTGTGCGCCAGCACTGCTTCTTCTCTGGTCAGCGCCGGGTACTCGGAGTCCCCGTCTGTCAGTACGATGGCCACGCGTCCGACTCCTGGCCGCACGTCACGTGACATCAGTTCGCGCATGCGCAGCAGCGCGGCATCTGTCCTGGTCAGGCCATGCAGCTGGTAGATGTTGCCAATGGCGCGCAGCGTGGCCGCCTTCCCGCGATGCGTGTTCAGGTCGAACTCTGTCCGCACGTAGGTTCCGTACGTGAGCACGCCGACACGTGTGTGAGTGCTGCGGATGTCGAACTGCGCTGCGACATTCTGCACGAATGCTAGTTGGCGCCGGAAGTCGGGCCCCCAGATACTCCGCGAGGCATCGAGCAGGAAGAACACGTCCGCAGGCTTCCCGCCACATGCTTCTGTCGTCATTACTGCCAAGAGAAATAAGTTTCAGTTAAGCTGAAATTCCATATATGCACCAGAAGCGGGATACATTATGTGGATGCGGGAAAATAATTAAACCAGTCTGAGTTAAGCTGAGATTCCATATGCACCGGAAGTGGGACACATCATGTGGATGTGGAAAAATAATTAAACCAGTCTGAATTAAGCTGAGATTCCATATGCACTGGAAGCGGGACACCTCATGTGGATGTGGGAAAATAATGAAACCAATCTGAGTTAAGCTGAGATTCCATATGCACCGGAAGTGGCATACATTGTGTGGATGTGGGAAAATAATTAAAAGAATATAGGTGCATTATTAGCATGATTTCATATATCTGCAAACAACTACGGTTTTTTTCACACAGATACATGTGTAGTAAATTCAATCAGCACACAATTACATACCACATATTACTTCGTGTAAATGGAATCTTAGCTTTATGCTACAGTAAAACCTCTCTAAGTCGACCGACCACGGGCCCGACATAAAATGGTCCATTCAGGGAGGTGGTCAGTTTAGGGAGGTTTTTTAAAAATCATTACAATGGTATTGTATGGGTGATCGCTTGGAACCCAAATAAAGCGATCGATATAGGGGATAGGTCGATCTGTGGAGGTGGTTGGTAGAAAGGTTTTACAGTGATTTACATCAGTTTCTATTTAGACATTGTACCTAAAGTGTGCCACGTTTTTTTTAGCCAGTCCCCACAAATCCCATGGTATTCTTAGTGCAGGACCTGTTATATATATATAATACAGTAAAACCTCTCTAAACGACCACATCCATAGATCGACCACTCCCCTATATCGATATCTTTATTTGGATCCCAACAATACCATTGTAACCATATTCTAACTTCCTAAACCGACCACCTCCCAAAGTGGACCACTTACAGTCGGTCCAAAGGTCGGTCGATTTAGAGAGGTTTTACTGTATATATATTGTATATATAAACGCTCCGAAAATGTATTATTATTATTGCGCGACTATATGACGCTATATTATTAATCAATCGCTGTTGTCCGTATATTTTGACGTCCAATAGCCGATGATACCAAAATCAATGTGCTCTAGAAGCATCGTTTTGTTTAACCATATCCCAGCACAAAAAGTAAACATTGTCTATTGGGGGTTGGCATATATCTATTCCGCATATACCACATTCGCATTCGCATGCCACATGCCGAATATATGGAATCTTAGCTTTAGTACATACATAACACTATGTAGAATAGCTATACATTGAGCGCTTTAGATTTCAAATTCATGTCGTTATTTCCATGATCCAGTTCCCCCGACACTTTTTCTACTGGGTCTTTTGGCAGCTAGGTCCTGAACTGTCAGCGCATTAAGTTGGTTGTTTGTTGGAGTTTTTCATGCTGGCAACATCTAAGGGCATATAAGGACGGGTATCGACTTGTGAGAGTGCACACTCATTTAGATTGCATAGTGCTGCCCCACTGGGAGACCAGGCTATCACCACCATGACCTGATATCCCACTCAGTCACATGATCCTGACACTGAGCCAACCAGTCCTTGCCCTATCCTATTAATCCTGAGTGTCTGGCAAGGAAGCAACAATTATCAAAGTCATTGGTTTGACTCGACTGGGAATCGAACTCCCGATCTCCTGCACGGGAGGCCTGGGCTCTACTGATTCGGCCACCGCATCCGGTGGGAGAAGGGGAATGGGGAGAGGGGGAAGAACCAAAGAAGGAAGAGGAAATGGAAGAGGAGGAGGGGAGGAAGAAGAGAAAGAGGAAGAAATGGAGGAGAAGGAAGAGGAGGAGGAAGAGGAGGCGGAAGAGGAGGAGGATATCGAGGAAAAAAGAGAAAGAAATGGAGGAGGAGGAAAAGATGGAAGAAGAGGAGGAAGAGGAGGAAATGGAGGAGGAAGAGGAGCAGGAAATAAAAATGGGAGGAAGAGAAGGAAGTGGAAGAGGAATATTAAGATAATGCAATGGAAGAAGAACAAGTGGGAAAAGAAAATAATGAAGGAGAGGAGACAGAGAAGGAAGAGAAACGGAAGAGGTAGGATAGGAATGGGGAGATAGAAGGGGAAATGAATGAGGAGGAGGAAGGGGAGGAAGAGGAGGAAGAGGAGGAAGAGGAGAAAGAGGAAGAGAAAGAGTAGGAGAAAGGGGAAGAGGAGGAAGAGGAGGAGAAAGAGGAGGAAGAGGAAGAAGAGGAGGAAGAGGAAGAGAAGAGGAGGAAGAGAGGAAGAGGAGGAAGAGGAGGAAGAAAGAGGAGAAAGAGGAGAGAGAGGAGAAAGAGGAGGAAGAGGAGGAAGAGGGTAAGAGGAGGAAGAGGGGGAAGAGGAGGAAGAGGAGGAAGAGGAGGAAGAGGAACAGTAGGGCTAGGAAGAGAAGGATGAAGAAGAGGAGGAGTATGAGGAAGAGGCCAGGCAGTTTTTTGGAGACGCGGCCACCGTGTTGTGGCTTTCTCACGAGTCCCGGGTGAAATTCCTGCACGCCCGGCTGCCACACGCCGCAGTCGCCTTGAATGTCCGTGGTCACGTGCGGCGCACTCTGTCGGCACGCCCGGCATGCGGCGTCCGCATGCCGCATGCGGCGTCCGGCGTCCGGCAGGCGGCGTCCGGAATGCGGAACGAGGCAGGCTGCGTTCCGCACGCCGCACGTCGGACCGCGGCATGCGGCGTGCGGAACACGGCATGGGGTATGCCGTATGCGGCATGCGGCATTCGGTATGGCGCATGCGGTGCCTGGCATGTGGCATTCGGCATGCGGTGTCCGGCATGCGGTGTCTGGCATGCGGCATGCGGAACGCAGCATGTCACGAGCGATACGGCTTAGGGCGTTTTAGTGATTTCACCTTAGTTTGTGGCTTTTATCTAAACGGTTGTGGAGAGGGGGACGGGGGTACGCGTTTTTTTAATTGTATTTGATTTTTCTCTGGGAGGGGGGGGGGGGGGGGGGGGGGGGGGAGGAGGTGGTGCCGGAGAGCTGCGCACAAATATGCAGACTGAGAACCCCCCCCTCCTCCCCCACCAACCCCCCCTCCCCCCCCCCCACACACACAGCTCCTGGAGAAGTAATAATAACATGTTAGTGTCTTGCTCTGGGAGGTTTAGTTGGGTGGGGTGGGGCGTTTACTCGGCGTTTCCACAACACCGCCACCACTCGGGCGGTTACCATAGCAAGCGGAAGTGTGTCCCGTAAAGTGCCTGTCACACCTTACCGGATAGAGCACCGGACACAACCGGACAAATAATTTTCTAGTCCGGTGGTGTTCAGTATCAAAATGTACCGAAATGTGTCGAAATGTTGCGCTTTTGGTTCAAAGGCTGCCGGACGAAACGGATGCTCAATGGACAAGGAACGTACATTAACGAATAGCCACCGGACGATAACCGAATGTCAACCGAATGTCAACCGGACAGAACAAACTTCAACAGGACACGTATGGACTGTTCACGGATGCACCAAAAATATATTAAAAAACGACGGACCGATTTCCCGCAACACCGTCAACGGACTACTCAGGAAGCAAACCGGAGATGTAACGGATGGGGACCGGACATGAACTAGAGAAAATGGACTAAACGGACTGAAACCGGACACCAACCATACACGTCAGTACGGCGGTGTCCGGTACAAGTTTTGTTCATGTTCAAAACTTGCCACCGTACAAGCCAGACACCACCGGACAGAGAATGGACACTCCAGATGCCGACCATATATAAACCGGACATTGACGTATTTCACTGGACAGTGTCAGTTTTCTATCCGGTACCCCAATCCGGTAAGGTGTGACTGAGCCTTAAGTGAGTCTGTAAATGTGTCAGTAAGAGTGTCCGGAAGTGTGCCCGACGGGCGGGTGTCGACAGGTATAGCGAGCGATGTTGGTTGGTTGTTGGAGTTCTACGTCCTGGCAACATCTAAGGTCATATCAGGATGGGTACTGACTTGTGACAGTGCACACTCATAGTGGTGACATTATAGTGCTGCCACACTGGGAAATCAGTCCGCCAGCACCATGAGCTGATATCCCACTCAGTTGCATTATCCTGACACCGAGCTAATCAGTCCTTGCCCTATCCTGTTAATGCCAAGTGCCAGGCTAGGAAACGACAAGTACCAATTTTATAAGTCATTGGTTTGACTCGACTGGGAACTGAACTCCCGATCTCCCGCATGTTTGTTGTTTGTTGTTTGTTTGTTGTTGTTTTACGTCCTAGCAACATCTAAGGTCATATCAGGACGGTCTCCCGCATGTGAAGTCTGCACTCTTCAGATTCGACGACCGCCCCTGGTGCGAGCGATGTTAGGGGAGTTTTCAGTTGTGTTGGCGTGCTGAAGGCTGCAAATCTGCAGCACTATATGAACACCACCACAAGCAATGCCATGCGGCCAAGAGATGACTTCCGGTGGGTAGTGGTCGGAAAAATCAGGAGATGGGGGGAGACGCAAGGGGGAAAGCGAGTGTAGTGCGGGGGAAGTGAGAGGAGGTGGACAGAGAAAGGTAATCTAGGAGCACAACCCCTGTCCTCTAAGAGGGCTGGGGTGGAGGTTTGGTTGGTTCCTGTAGTTTTATGGGGCTGTCACACTACGACGTAACGACGTCAACGTAGGGAGAACGTGAAGAACGTTGAACTTCTCGGCGTAGTATGCAAATTTGGGCAGAAGTTGAACATGGATGCAGCGTAGTGGACGAGAGAGTAACGTCGGTAAAGCGTAGTGATACCGTCGTTCGACGAGAGAGGTGAACGTAATGACGCTGACGGAACGTTATGAACGTTATTCCATCGTCAGAAGAACGTTACGTGACGTTAGCTACGTCATGAGACGTTGAACGTACGTTGAATGCACGTTCTCCTGACGTTCTCCTGACGTTCTCCTGACGTTGTCCTGACGTTCCCATTACGCCCCGTGGGCATTTGCACTTGGTTTAATGGGGGTCAACGTAGTGGAACGTAGTTGAACGTAGTGAGGAGCGTTGGAATAACGTCCGTTTAACGTCATTGACGTTCGCTGAACGTGAACAGAACGTACGGCGAACGTAAACCCTTACGTTCGACCTAGTCGAAACTTTTGAACATGTCCAAAACCTTGACGTATCTCGACGTAACACGACGTAATGTGACGTAGCTCGACGTCACTCTAACGTCATTATGACGTCATCATAACGTAATCCAACGTACATCAACGTAATGACGAAATATCACCACGTTAGGCTCACGTTGGCTCATTACGTCGTAGTGTGACAGGGGTATTATGTCCCAGCAAGACCCCTAGACTATACCAGGACGGTTACCGACTTGTGAACAATGAATCCAGCACCCCTGCAGTCCGCCCCCCCCCCCTCCCCCACCCCCCCCCCCCCCACTCCATCCGCCCCCGCTTCTTATCCCAGGTGTCGTATCACTCCCACCCAGGAGTGCGTACTCTGGGCGGGCCGTCCCCTGGAGTTAGACGGGGGCAGGGGGTAGTTGTCGTGTAGGAATGTGGCGGGAAAGTGTTGGGGGTGTCAACAACATTCTGCTCCTGAGACGCCCCCCCCCCCGCCCCCGCACCCCGCCCCCTGCCTCCCCGCGCCCCCGCCATCTGCCACAGCTCATCACCCCGATGTCAATGCGACGTCCTTGTGATTATTCGCCGCCATCTTGTTTTGCTCATGGCGTTGTTTTTCTGGCTACATTTAGCTGGTCCTCCTAGTTTGTGTGGGTTGGTGTATATATATATATATATATATACGTATGTGTGTTTATTACACCATCAACAGTCAACGGGGCCACTACCTGGTGAGGTGGTCAGTCGCTCGCGTCTTACGCCTAATGGTGGTACTCTTACCATTTGACTGGCACAACTTCAGAAATTTACGCTAGTTGGGACAAAATTAAGAAATAATAACACAAAATGGAGAAGAAAGAAGTCCCTCTCCATTAGTCAATCTAAATATTCAATCTGAAGTAAATGATCATTACGCTCCTGGCGTTATTTTCTTGGCTACATTTAGCTAGTCCTCCTAGCTTGTGTGTGTGTCAGCATATATATATATATATATATATATATATATATATATATGGGGGGAGGGGTTATTGCACCATCAACACTGTACATGGACACTTTTTGTGCAGGCTTAGATGGTCAGTTGCTCCCGTCTTATGCCTAACGGTGGTACTCTTACCATTTGACCGGCACAACTTCAGAAATTTAGGCTAGTTGGGACAAAATTAAGAAATAATAACACGAAATGGAGAAAAAAAAGTAGTCCCTTGACATCAGTCAATCTAAATATTCAATCCGAAATAAATTATCACAAATCTGGTGTTTCTAGCTAATAAAGTAATAATAAACATAATATTATGATGCTGTATTAAATAATTAGGGTCGTCTTTGCACTTTTTAAGGTTCCAGGACTTGGGTATCGCGGATTGATATTAAACTAGACTTGGCTGATATGCAGTTGTGACTAGTTTGATAGCAATATGCGGTACATGTGTCCTGTAACCAGGACAGTGCAAAGGCATCATTAAGTATATGTGTGGGTGTATGGGTGGGTGCGTGAGTGTGTGAGTGAGTATGAGAGTAGGTGTGTGAGTGGGTGCGTGAGTGGGTGTGTGAGTGTGGGTGTGAATGTGTGAGTGGTGGTGTGAGTGGATATGTGAGTGTGTGCGTCGGGGTGTGCGCGTGGGGATGTGAGTGTGTGTGAGTGTGTGTTTGAATGTGTGCGTGAGTGTGTGTGAGTGTGTGTGAGTGGGTGTGTGAGTGGGTGTGTGATTGAGTGAGTTAGTGTTTTCCCTACATGAATATCCTACATATCCAAACAAAATAGACACATTCCAGAAAGATCAATCGCATTGCACTTAGAATGGTCTATTTGAACTCCAACGCAGTAGGCAGGGAATGATCTGTCCGCCACCCCGTCGCTATTATTATTAGCTCTCTGACGTCACACAAGGAAGGGAAGGCGGGACTTATTTAGGCTATAAGGCATACTCAAAAAGTCTTCAAATTTACTTTCAACGATAATAGAGTTTGCACTGCTTTCCGAATCTGTAAATATTCCCTGACCTACATCACTTGAGCAGCTGAGGAGGGTCAATGCGGCCAAATGACACGAATGGACCCTCCAACCATGGTTCGGCCCTAAATAACTCCTAGAGAAGGGGGTGTTTTAAGCTATGCAAATTATGATGAGTCACAGTTGATAATGATAATTGTGAATAAGTAAAATTATGTTGGTCATGTTATTGCGTCTTCACCGGGCGCGGTGGCCGAATCGATGGAGCGCGGGCCTTGCGTGTGGGAGATCCGGAGTTTGGTTCCCGGTTGAATCAAAGAAATGACTTTGAAAATTGATACTTGTCGCTACCAAGCCTGGCGCTCAGCATTAATAGGATAAGGCAAAGACTGGTTGGCTCAGTGTCAGGATAATGTGACTGTGTGGGATATTGGTTCATGGTGCTGGCAGCCTGGTCTCCCAGTGGGGCAGCATTATAAAGTCGCCCTGAGTGTACACTGCCCCAAGTTAGTACTCGTCCTGATATGAGTTTAGATGCAAGTGTGTCCGTAACTCAGGCATCCGACACTTTTTCTAAGGAGTTGTTTAGATACCCTGTCCTCGACCCTGTCCTCAGAACAGGGCTGTGAGACTAACTACAGTAAAACCTCTCTAAATCGACCAACCATGGGGCCGACTTTAAATGGTCCATTTAGGGAGTTGGTCGGTGCAGGGAGGTCGTTTTTTAATCGTTGCAATGGTTTTGTATGGGCGATCATTTGGGACCCAAATAAAGTGATTGATATAGGGGAGTGGTTGATCTGGGGAGGTGGTCGATTAGAAAGGTTTTACTGCAATTGCAACAAGTCTGATGGTTGGATTGTTTGTTGTTGTGCTACATCCTAGCAACATTTGATGTCATATCAGGACGGGCAGGTCGAACTGACGCCTGCAATGCTGCTCTGTAGGTCGGCCTTTCAACCTTTGTTTACACACTGTTCAGCCACTGCGAGTCACGTGACAAGAAACCAGAACCGCCCTCCGGTGTGGACGCTCACCAGTAACTAGCTCAAGGACTAGCAACTGGTTATTGTCTGAAGCCATTTCAGAAGAGACGTATTTACCCCCCCCCCCCCGGTATATTCCCCACTCCGACCTCCACCTCCACCACCACTACCACTACCACCTCCACCACCACTACCACTACCACCTCCACATCCACCTCCACCCCTACCTCCACCTCCACCTACACCTTTACCCCTACCCCCACCTACACCTACACCTCCACCTACACCCCCACATCCACATCCACCTAAACCTCCACCCCCACCTACACCTATATTCCCCACTCCGACCTCCACCTCCACCTCCACTGCATCCCTCCTTTACCCTTCACCCCTCCCTCCACCTCCACCCTTACCTCCACCTACCCCTACATACACCCCAATCCATCTCCAGCTCGCTCAACACTATATTCCCCCTCCGACTTCTCCTCCACTGCCATACCACCTCCACATCCACCATCACCCTATATCAACCTCCACTACACCTTTACCCTACCCCCACCTACACCTACACTCAACTTACAACCCCCACATCACATCCACCTAAAACCTCCACCCCCACCTACACCTATATTCCCCACTCCGACCTCCACCTCCACCTCCACTGCCACTACCACTACCACCTCCACCTCCACCCCTACCTCCACCTACACCCCCACCTCCACCTACACCCCCACCTCCACCTCCAAATCCACCTACACCGCCACCTTCACCCTACCTCCACCTCCACCACACCTCCACCCCCCACCTCCACCTACACATCCACCACCCCCACCACGCCCACATGCACCTCCAAAACCACCTAAACCTCTACCTCTACCACCACCTCCACCTCCACCTCCACCTCCACCCAGGCACCTAACCTGGTGCAGGGCCATATACAACATTATTAAACACAAAATCCTGCACACACAAAACCATTAAATACATATGTAATGCAACATAATATCTCTACATAGCGTAGTACAAGGTTAAATATATATAAGGTAGGGCTATGTAATGAGAAACAGATGAGAGGTGGGTCGGTCACTTTTATTGTGCGACATGGCGAGCATAATAAACAGGCTTACCGGTAAAGTTTGAAATCGAGTAGCAGACTGACTTAGGCCTGCCCGTTCCGCGGCATTGCCGGGGCAACAGGGGCAAATCCCATAATTATTGTATATATATATATATATATATATATGCAGTAAAACCTCTGTAAATCAACCGATCTTGAGACCGACTTTAAGTAGTCCACTTAGGGAGTTAGAATAGATCGATATAGGGGGAGTGGTCGATCTGTGGAGGTGATAGGTTAGAGATGTTCTACTGTGTATATATGTACAGTAAAATCTCTCTAAATCGACTGACCTTGGGACCGAGTTTAAGTGGTCCATTTAGGGAGGTGGTCGGTTTAGAGAGTTAGAATATGGTTAAAATGGTATTGTTGGGACCCAAATAAAGCGATCGATATAGGGGAGTGGTCGATATGTGGAGGTGGTCGGTTAGGGAGGCTTTACTGTATATATATATACATATATACATATATGTATATATATGCATACATATGTATATATGTATATATATAATGTATATATACTTATACATATATATGTATATTTATATATATAAGTATATATATTCATATATATATATTCATATATATGTCTATGCTGGATTGTGGCCTTACCTTGATCAGCGCGACAGATCTGAAAGAATATATAAAGAAAATAGATTAGTAATCGGAGGTTAAGGTTACCGGATACACATTGAAAACAGGTGAGCACACAAACAGACTAAGTCTCTTTAAGGGTATAACTATAAGACGGTATTAATCTAAAACAGAAAGGAGCTTAATCAGCTGTTTTAACAAACAAGATATAGGTAACCACAGTTACACATTAAGATATCTGAATCCTTTGGCAGCCAATCATATTTACAGCGAGGTCTAGATTTTGTTCAAGCATTGCTACTATGTTGATTCTATTTGGTCAACTAGGTTACATGTGTACAGTCAATTTTTTTTTTAATGTTCGGCCATTTTGCTTTAGATATTAATATTAGGTTGATCGTACTAATTTGCCTTACTTTATTAGTTTGAAGTAACTTTTATATTAAATGGTTAAAATTGCATCAGCTGATGATTTTTAATTTCAGTCATTTAAAAAAAATAGATAAAAACAATAGGTTGATCGTTGTAATCTACCCTACTTTAGTTTGAAGTAACTTTTATTTTAAATGGCTAATTTTGGAGCGTAGCCAGGTTTATGTTCAAGTGCATGTTGAAATGTTGACACAATAGGCCTTGGGAGTGGCATGTTCAATCAAATTACTTACTACACCCCTCTATGAAGCAACCAATGATTAATAAGTGCACCAGTATCTAAAACCCCATCACACCACGGCTTGCGACCACCGGAAACCACTTTGCGAGATCGCTTGTCGGCCTTTTGGCTAAGATCAAAGCCTTTTGGTGCCGGTCGCAGGGTAAATCTGGGGATTCGGAGGTACCCGGCGAACGAGGTCAAAGGACCCAGAGGCGTCCCATGGGCACCTATCCAATGAGGATTTTCCGAGGATAGGCGGGCTCAGAAAAAAAAAGGAAAAAAAAGACCACCTTGCGACCATTTTGCGATCACTTTTCAACCACTTTTCGACCGAAAGACTGACGGGTCACCGACTGGTCGCCGACTGATCGTCGACTGGTCAACTACTGTTCACTGGCTGGTCAGCGACTGGTTACAAGCATTGAAAGTGGTTGGTGACCTCCTTACTACCAAAATGGTCGCAAGTAGGTTTTGGTTTTTGGCGCAGAAACTGCAACCTCCTGGAAACCACAATGGTCGCCTGGAGGTCGCCGAGCAGTCGCTGAGTGGTCGACTACCGATCGGCCCGATCATCGACCATTGTTTTTACCACCTTTTTCCGGGGCTTTGGTCGCAAGGAGGTAGGTGGCTTTTGGTCAAAGTGTAGTCACAAAGTGGTCACAAGCCGTACTGTGACTGAGACCTTGTAAGTTGTATATGGCAGGGCAAAATCTAGGTAACTATCTTAGCTTTGGAAATGTGGTGCTTTAATCAGATGATGCAGCTTTAACGAAAAAGGAGAGAGGTATCGATGTCGACTTAGATATTCCGGTATGTATACACAGACCTTCTGGCCAAAACATACACAGAAAGAAAAGCTAACAACTCAACAGCAGCTCAACAGTAGCCGTGTAGTCCTACAAACTATCCCTATTTGTGCACAGTTGCTCCAAAATCCACCGATTCCGCGCTACAAATTTAATAACAGACGTAATTTGTTATAGTAATATACTTAAAGGGGCACAGTCTGATAGTTTTAGGTTACAACCATTTTCCTATCGGTAATGATAATATATTGATTGTAATAATCTACTTTACTTTAGTTTAAAGTAACTTGACGTAATTTGTTATAGTAATATACTTAAAGGGGCACAGTGTGATAGTTTTAGGTTACCACCATTTTCATATCGGTAATGATAATATAGTGATTGTAATAATCTACTTTACTTTAGTTTAAAGTAACTTGACGTAATTTGTTATAGTAATATACTTAAAGGGCACAGTGTGATAGTTTTAGGTTACCACCATTTTGGTATCGGTAATGATAATATATTGATTGTAATAATCTACTTTACGTTAGTTTAAAGTAATTTTGATCTAAAATGGCGGAATTTGGGAGATGTTTAAAGTGTAAACTTACACAATTAATTTAGTGTTTTCTTTTTCTAATTTGGTGTTTTCGTCCAACTATGCAGCTTTAATGCGACATGGCCTTTGTGTTGACTCGTGTGTAGATGGAATATAGTTTTATTGCAAAGATAATTTGCGCAATCCACGCATTTTTATAACGGATATCTTTTCTTAAAGAACATTTGTTATAGTAAATAATTGATTCATCTGAATAACCACTGATAATTCTCTTTTCAGACCGGATGCACTCTCTGGTTTTGCAGCCGTTTTACATTTCCGGTTTACTAGCCTGACACTCGGCATTACTAGGATAGGGCAATGACTGGTTAGTTCAGGACCAGGATAACGTGACTGAGTGGGAAATCGGGATATCGTGCTGGTGGTCTGGTCTCCCGCTGAGGCAGCACTATAAAGTCGTCGCGACTGCGCACTGTCACAAGTCGGTACCCATCCTGATATGACCTTAAATGTTCCCAGGATGTAAAACCTCAACGAACAAACCAAGCGCGCGTGCACACACACTCACACACTCACACATACACACACTCACACATACACATACTCACACACATATACACATACTCACACATACACATGTACATACACACACTCATACATACACACACTCACACACACTAACACATATATACACACACTCACACACACACTCGCACATACACTCACGCACACACTCACACTCTCACCCACATACACTCACACACACTCACACACAGTCACACTCTCACACACACACACACACACACACTCACACACACTCACACACTCACACACACACTCACAACAACACTCTAAAGCGACACACACACACATCTCACACACACTCACAACACACTCACTCACAACACACTCACACACACCTCACACACACACAACAACTCTCACACACACACTCACACACACTCTCAGACACCGTCACACACACCATCACACACACTCACTCCTCACACACTCATACACACTCCACCTACACATCCTACTCTCACACACACACTCACACACACTCTCACACACACTCTCACACACACTCACACACACACACACACTCACACACTCTCACACACACTCACACACACTCACACACACACTCACTCACACACACTCACACACGCACTCACACACAACACACTTTAATCCCTCCAGAATTTGGTTGGGAAAGACAGCAAGCGATACGCCATATACCTTGATCTAATACACTCAAAACTCAAATCTACAGTAGGACCTGTCATCAACGAACATCCCTGCATCCAGACCAATCTCGTCCCCACATAGCAGGTGTCCTGTCACCGGAGTGAAAGTCAAATGAATTTGAAACAAATTACAGTTTGTACACTGAAAAAGAATGTGTCCGCTCGTTGCAGGGATTCTCTGATCACAGGGGTCGCTGAGGAGAGGGTTCTATTGTAAAACAACCAATAGTTTGTTGTTTGTTCTTGTTTTACGTCCTAGCAACATCCAAGGTCATATCAGGGTGGAACAGCCAATAACCCCCACCCCGACCCCTAATTCCACCCCACCACCCCCACATAAACTACTACCCCACTCAGACCAGACGGGATGGCCGAATGAGTTGAGCGTCCATCTCCGGTTTTGGTTAGATCGTGGGATTCGAACCCACGGGTTCGAACCCTGGTCGAGTGAAACCAAGGACTTACAAATTTATACTTGTCGCTTCCTAGCCAGAAGCGCTCAACATTATGAGGATAGGACAAGGACTGGTTGGCTCGGTGTCAGGATAATGTGACTGAGTGGGATATCAGGTCATGGTGCTGGTGGCCTGGTCTGGTCTCCCAGTGGGGCAGTGCTATAAAGTCACCATGAGTTTGCACTATCACAAGTCTGTACCCATCCTGATATGACCTTAAATGTTGCCAGGGCACAAAACTCCAACAACCAACCTAATACTACGCCACTACATAAATTGCGTTTCCACGCTCCCGCGCCGCGCCGCCCTGCTGCTGTCGCCATGGTGATGTAAACAGCCACCAGACGGCAGCACCGCCCTGTTTACACACCGCTGTGGGCAGACGACGCTTGGCTTTCGAGGCGGGAATCGGCGCGCGGACTCCGCCAGCAGACGACATTTGTCCTCTCACGTAACAAACACACTCAGCTGTTGGTTGGTTGTTGGAGTTTTATGACCTGGTAACATCTAAGGTCATATCAGGATGGGTACCGACTTGTGACAGTGCCCACTCATGGCGACTTTATAGTGCTTCCCCAGTGGGAGACTAATATTACCTGAGATTTTGACAGGATGTAAAACTCCAACACCCAACCAACCCATGGCCTGATATCCCACTCTGTCACATTATCCTGACACTGAGCCCAACCAGTCCTTACCCTATCCTATCATAGTAATAATGCCGAGCACCTGGCCAGGAAGGAAGCGACAAATATCAATTTTTAAGTCATTAGTTTGACTCGACCAGGATTCGAACACACTTAGCTACTTACCTCGAGCAATGCCAACAATGCGACGCCACACGCCCACATGGTGGTCGCCGTTGTCATGGTGACGAGATTGTGACGACGACGAGATGAGGGTAAGATGATGACAAGACGTTGGATATAACAGGATTTCTGGAGGATTGTTTTGGAGGACGAGAGGCGGGGTTTGGTGTTCCTGTCCCCTCTTAGGCGTCCGATGATGATAGTCTTCCCAGAATGCTTCTCCACAGCGTCTTAAAAGAAGATCCAAATGAGATGCAACGATGTGTTTAAAAATTCTCAGAAGTGGTCTGTGTCTTCTGTGTTTGGCTGGCAAAAACGGTGGTTTGTTTATAAATACTAATAAGGCTCAGCTTTAGTCCGGTGTGCGTTTGGCACTGAATCTGCTGCTGCTGCTGGCGATGATGATTATGATTATTATTTTTGTGTTTTTGTAATTTTATAGAATTTTCCGTTGGAATGAATACAGTCTCGTAGACATGGTTCGGTGGTTGTGGAGGAGACTAGCTTGTCGTTAGATGTACGGTCTGCGCGTTTTGTGTGTGTGTCTGTGTGTTACGTGTGTGTTATGTGTGTGTATGGTTAGCTCTCACAGGGGGTTCTGATTGCTGATCGGCCTTTCCCCCACCTTTATGCAGGACTCCGGCGCACGGGGGCGGGCGACGGGCGGCGGGCGGCGGGGGCTGTGTGGGGGGCGGTGGGGGCTCTGTGGGGGGGGGGGGCGGTGGTTGTGGCGGCTTGGATGTGGTCTAGGGGCGGAGATATGGGAAAGGAGGAGGGGTGTGTGTGGGGGAGCAGCGGAGAGGCAGAGTTGAGGGGGTGTGGGCGGGGGGGGGGGTAGTCGGGGGCGGACGCAGATGCCAAACTCGTGCTCTGACGATCCTCGTTTGCCCGATTCCGTCACAGGGATCTCTAACCCCCTCCCCCTTACACACACACACACACACCAACCACCACTCTCTGCATGACGTCAGACCCGGGGCGGAGTCAGGGCCATCCTGCAGCCAATCAGAATCGATCTTGCGGAGCGGATGCGTACGGACACGAATGTGTGGGTATGGGTGTGTGGGTGTAGGTGACTGAGTGTGTGTGTGTGTGGGTGTGGGTGTAGGTGAGTGTGTGTGTAGGGGGTAGTGCCAATGTGGGGGTTGTAGGTGCCTATGGGTGTTGGTAGGGTTTGTGAAGGTGTGTGAGTGTGAGTATGTGTGGGTGTACATGTGTTGGTGGGTGGGTGGAGATGTTGTGTATGTCTTGGTGTGTTTGAGTGTGGGGGGGGGGGTATATATGTTGGTGTGTGTTGGTGTGTGTTGGTGTGTGTTGGTGTGTGTTGGTGTGTGTTGCTGTGTGTTGCTGTGTGTTGTGTGTTTTGGTGTGTGAGTATGTGTGTGACTATGTGTATGTGACTGTGTGTGAGTATGTGTGTGGGGATATGTCTGTTGGTGTGTGAGTGTGTGGGGGGCTATACATGTTGGTGGGTGTATGTGTTGGTGTGTGTTGGTGTGTGTTGGTGTGTGTTGGTGTGTATTGGTGTGTGTTGGTGTGTGAGTATGTGTGCGACTATGTGTGTGAGTATGTGTGTGGGGATATGTGTGTTGGTGGGTGTGTGAAGGTGTGTGTGGGGGTATGTGTGCGTATGGTGGGGTGTGATGTGGTGTTGTTGTTGTGTGTGTATGGAGGGGGTCTTATGCGAGTGTGTGTGTGTGTGTGTGGGTGGGTGTCCTGCAGCAAGGGAAGGTTCCCGTATGAGGAGGAGAAGGGGGAGTAGGAGAAGGGGGAGGAGGAAGGAGGAGGGGGAGAAGAGAAAGGAGGAGGAGAAGAGGAGGGGGAGGGGGAGGAAGAGAAGGGAGGAGTAGGAGAAGGAGAGAAGGAGGAGAGGATGCAGGACGATGAGGAAGGAGGGGGAGGAAGGGGAGGAGAGGGGTGAGGAGGAGAAGGAGGAGGAGAATGAGGGGGGAGGGGGAAAAGGAGGGGAAGTAGGAGGGGAAGAAGGCGAGTAAAAGAGGGAGGAGGAAGGAGGAAGGAGGGGAGAGGGGGGAAAGGAGCAGGGGGAGTGGGAGGAGGAAGAGGAGGAGGGGATGGGAGGGGGAGGAGAAAGAGGGGAGGGAGGGGAAGAAGGAGGAGGAGGAGAAGGAGGAGGAGGAGGAGAAGGAGGAGGAGGAGGAGAAGGAGGAGAAGGGGGAGGAAAGGCAGAGTGTGGGGAGGGGGGGGGGGAGGTAAAGTTAACTAGGAACATAGTTCACCGTCCAAGGTTCCCGTATCCCGGCAGCAAATTACGTTGCGAGTCGTGGTTTTGCTTTTGTTTTTCTTCTTCTTCCCACAACCCTCACGTAATAAATTATTACGTACAGACTGGGTGTCGACCCTGTTGATCTGAATAACCTGTGGGGTTCAGTTGAAAGCGGTCATACCTCACACAGATGGGAACAGGGGGGAGTGTGTGTGTAATGGTGGGGGTGGGGGTGGGGGGGGGGGGCTGCAGGCGGGAGGGGTAGGAGTAGGGGGTGAGCGAAGTTAAGGGCTTTAACTTAAAAGGCACATTTTGTTATGACAAGAAAAGGCGCCGGTGATCTGCATACAGGATGTTTTATTTCACATTTATTTCGGCGCTCTACAATCACCAGGGGTGTATTTTCCCAGCTGTGCAAATCTAAATTACATTTCGTCACGGCGTTGGCCGTGGCGTATTGTGCACGGCGGCCGGCTGTTTTGGGTCGTTTCTGGTGGAGATGTTTATCGCATACCTTTGTAATAGTTGAGAACTCACGAATGACGTCGCCTTCAATGGGCGCCACTGGAGACTGCACCCGGGTGTTGTTAGAACGGTGGTGGTTTGGACACTCAGCCACACGCACCTGCACTCTGCATGGTTCTAACAGAGGCATCGTATTTAAATGGGAATTAGTGATAGGTATGTAATATCAAACAAGGTCTAATATTTTACATGACATTAATTATCTCATATATCTCATGTATCTCATATATATCATATATCTCATGTATCTCATATATCTCATATATCTCATACATCTCATTATCTCATTATCTCATGTATATCATGTATATCATGTAGATCATGTATATCATGTAACTCAAGTATCTCACGTATCTCACATATCTCATGTATATCATATATCTCATATATCTAACATATCTAACATATCTCACACATCTCACATGTCTCACATGTCTCACATGTCTCACATGTCTCATTTATCTCATATATCTAATATATCTCATATATCTCACATATCGCATATATCGCACATATCTCATATATCTCATATATCTCATACATCTCATACATCTCATACATCTCATAGATCTCATACATCTCACACATCTCACACATCTCACACATCTCACACATCTCACACATCTCACACATCTCACACATCTCATGTAACTCATGTATCTCAAGTATCTCACGCATCTCATGTATCTCATATATCTCATATATCTCACATATCTAACATATCTCACACATCTCACACATATCACATCTATCATATGTCTCACATGTCTCACATGTCTCATATGTCTCATATATCTCACATATCTCATATATCTCATATATCTCGCATCTCATATATCTCATATATATCACATATCTCATATATCTCATATATCTCATACATCTCATACATCTCATGCATCTCACACATCTCACACATCTCACACATCATACACATCATACACATCATACACATCATACATGCCATACATGTCATACATATCATGCATATCATACATATCATGCATATCATATATATCATATATATCACACATATCATATATATCAAAGTTTGAAATCGGGGCTGAGAACGACTACCCGGCACGCGCACAAGCCGGGACTGACCGATGGTGGCGCTGGTGTAGGCAAGTAATAATAAATAATAATAATCAGAATTATTAGATTAGAGCTCTGCCCCTTTTATATATGCATAATAAATTATGCATTCTATATATCGTATATATCGTATATAACGTATAAACGTATATATCGTATATATCATATGTATCGTATATATCGTATGTATCGTATATATTGTATGTATCGCATATATCGTATGTATCACATATATTGTATGTATTGCATATATTGTATGTATAGCATATATTGTATGTATCGCATATATCATATGCATCGCATTTATTGTATGTTTCGCATATATCGTGGGTATCGCATATATTGTGTATATCGGATATATCATATATATCGCATATATCGTATATATTGCATATATCGCATGCATCACATACATCGCATACATCGCATACATCGCACACATCACATACATCACATACATCGGATACATCGCATACATCGCATACATCGCATATGCATAGCACATATATCACATATATCACATATATTACATATATCACATATATCACATATATCACATATATAATATATATAGCATATATATAGCGTATAAGTTATAACGTATATAGCGTATATAGCATATATAGCGTATATAGCATATATAGCGTATATAGTGTATATAGTGTATATAGCTTATATATCATATATAGCATATATAACGTAGATCATATATATCATATATATCATATATATTGTATATATCATATGTATCATGTATATCATATGTATCATATATATCATGTTTCATATATATCTTATATATCATATATATCATATATATATGATATATATATAATAATATATATGCTATATATAATATATATCATATCTATATTATTATATATATTATATATATTATATATATTATATATAACACGTATTATATATATACATACAAATATATTATATATATATTATTTATATATAATATAACTAATATATATAATATATCCAATATATTAAACCCGGACTGTTGGAAGTATCCATATATAATATATGGATGCATCATTTTGGGGGAATGTCGTCTCATATGAGCATTCACTTGACAGCACATACCACAGGTATTGATACACCTCTAGAGACAGCCCCTGATAAGCGATCGTCCAGAGTGAACATTTAGTAGGCCGAGCCCTGCACTCCAAATACTCCAATCTCACGACACTGTATGCCAGTTTTTGCTTCATACCTAATTGTCATGACAACGGCCCGGCAATGGAGGTAACTCGGGTTCGAGTAGTGGGTTAGGAACGCGTCCTCTTTCTACAACCGCAGAAGGGATAAGGAAAAATAAGGAAAAATAAGGAAAAATAAGGAAAAACAAGGAAAAACAAGGAAAAACAAGGAAAATAAGGAAAAACAAGGAAAAACAAGGAAAAACAAGGAAAAACAAGGAAAAACAAGGAAAAATAAGGAAGCTAATTTGGAAGAGTTCCAGCAAAGCGAGTTCAGCGCTTCATTGTGAAGCGTTAATTTGAATAAAAGAGATTGGGTTCTGCACAGAATTTAACATAACGTCAAATATATTGACCGTCCGAGTTGATCTGGAGGGGATAACGACCAGACACAGCTGGCTTATAGAAGGTCAGAGCCCCTGACAGGTGGCTCTGAGTTTTACGCGCTCACCTGGTAAAGTGTTGTATCTTATGAAGTACTATTCCCTTGTGTATATTTATACTTGCATAACATGTTAGACATCACATATTGATGGATATGAAATCATATAGACACACATATATATTGATACATATATATATGTATGTACATATGTGTATATCTGCAATATATATGTGCAAATGTATGTATATATGTACATATTCACAAACCCCGCACCACACACCACACACCACCCCACACCCCACACCCCATACACCACACACCCACACCACACACCACACCACACACCACACCACCTCATACACAACACACCACACCCCATACACCACACACCACACCACACACCAAACACCAGATATCCCGTGCCCATACCCCACTCCACAAACCTCACACCACCACCTCACACATCCCCCATCTCCCCGACGCTGTCCCCCACCTCCCCTCCCCCCTCCACACACTCTCTGCACAATCTACGTCTTCCCATCGACGCTTCTGCTACTTCCCCCCACCTCCTCCACCACCACCACCACCCACCACCACCCACCCCCACTCACACACCCCTCCCCACACATCACTCCACACTCACCACACGTTGCACTCTGCACTCGCTGTTTACGACAAATTGCATGATTACTCCACATCCTGGCATCCATCAGATAACCCCCCCCCCCTTTCGCTACCCCCGCCCTCCCCTTCCCCACACCCGTTAAGTGGCTCCTTCCCGTGGGTAGCGAATGGGGGTGGGGGGGGGGGGATGAGGGGTGAGAGAGGGCGATGCTTTACCAAATATGTCACTGCCCTGTTAACACTAACAGGCATCTCACAACTGAACTGTGAGAACAGTACTGTTGGCGAGGAGTGTCTATAAAGTATGATGGGTGTATCTGGGAGGAGGGGTGTGTGGGGAGTATGTGTGTGTGTGTGGGGGGGGGGGGGGGAGTGCATCCCGTACATTCGGTCATATTGTTCCGGGTACGGGGTCGTAGACATGGTGGAGCGTGTGGCTAAGAATAATTGATGATTGACGTACATGTAAATAGTTAATACACATCGTCGACTGAGAATTAACCAGGCCACTTTCAGAAAAAGATGATTTTTTTTAATTAATTTTTTTATTGAGGCTGTATTTATACTGTCCATATCATGTAAGCCCAGGTACCCACGCTTGTTTTCAATGCTGGCCAGCTGTAGTGTTGGTGTTGTCTCACCAAATAGTAGCTGCTGATAAGTTATTGATTGTCTGCATTTCAGTAGCAGATAGATTTTTTGTTGTTTATACTGCCTAATATGGATAAGCCTGAATAGACTTGTTTTCACCATTAGACAGTTTGTCGATAGAAAGCCCGAGCCTACACTTTTACCGACCCAAGTGATTGTTAACCTCCCACACCACATAGACATGGTATGAGAGCAACTGGCCTTTGATGACGCTGTAAATTATCCACAGCGGTGGAAATCCAAATTGGCTGAGGTGGGGGCACGGGGAATCGAACCACCAACCTTCATATTAGGAGTCTGACCTAGAAAAAAGTGAGACACTCTAACCACTCCGCCACAGAGAACACCACAATAGTTTGTTGGTATGCTTAGTAGCCTATGTTAGTTTTTGTTGGGCCCTCTTGGCATTGTATTTTTGTTCTATGTTGATATGCATACATAAAACCCATCTCAGGTTTGATAAATTTGATGTCTCCAACCCACAGGTCAATACATAACCTCCTAGCCACTCACTCACTCTATATATTGAGCTGTGGGTTGGGAAATAAAGCTTATCAACTCTGATATGGGTTTTACGCACAAATATAATTTTTGTCTGAAAGTGGACATATTATTATATAATTAGATTACCATTGTTATTCTCCGTTAAGGGGCTGTCACATTAGGGTTTTTTGTGGGAGCGTATGGCGGCGTAAGCGCGTTACGTCATATACGTCGGCATACGCCGTATACGCTACTCATACGCTACGCATACGCTACTCATACGCTACTCATACGCCACCAGATGCCGCCAGATGCCGGCGTATGTGAAGCGTATGAGGCATACGCCGCCATACGCTTTCATAAATCCGTCCGTCCAAATTTTTTGTGCATGCTAAAAAAACCCGACCTATGAGGGCGTATGGCCATACTGTCAAAAAATGTCACAGCACGCTCCCATACGCTCCCATACGTCCTCATACGCTCCTCGTACGCTCCTCGTAGGTTCCACATACGCTCAAAACCACCCGAAAGGTCACCAAATGTCATCATAGGCCGGCACGCACAGGACCTACGTAGGTTTTCAATACGCTCCCGCCATACGCCGTAATGTGACAGGGCCTTAAGACTCCACACTTGACTGGTGGCGCCACCTGCGGCCCACCTCCCCTCCAACGGGTGTCGACAAGTATCAGTCGCACCGGAGGATTGTATAATATATGTATAAATGTGTATATGTGTATTGTGTAACGACCCCAGAGCGCAAAAAGAATACATTAGCTATTGGGGCTTTATATGTATATATATGTACATATATATACATATATGTACATATATATATATGTACATATATGTATATATATGTACATATATATATATAAGCATTCATATGTATAGATATATGTAAATATGTATCTACAGTATATGTATATATACATATATAGGTACCTATATATGTATATATATACAATATATATATATATACAATATATATATATATATATGTGAAGTGGGCGAGACTACTCGACCGATTATTTGCGCGGGCTCGCATTTTGCGCGGGCTCGCAACTGCCGGGTTCCCTGCTGTAAAGCATTGCTTGGATACGTCGATTGTGACTATCCTAGCAACGATAGAAGGTCGGGCGTTCGGACCCAGACCCATCGGACGTGTTTTTGCACGCTCCGATGTTTCAGCCGAATATTTAGGATTTTATTGTCGAAATTCCAAACTTATTTAACTTAATTATATGGGAGGGGATTTGACTTATAACATACATTCCACTGTTGAACTATATTTAACTAAGAACATAGGTTATATTGATCAATTCATTCTGTTAGTCAGAGGTAAGAATAAAAGGGTGAGCTCCTAAGAAGTGACATGAACGTTCCTTGCATTCTTTACTGTTCTCCAGACTTATATTATTAACCGCTATGGTCAACTTCAGATTGCTATTTGGATTGCTCTATAATCTTATTTAATTAAGGGCCCTCTGCCCATGGTCTGACAGGAGTCGAACTCTCCACCTCGGACATTGCTAGTCAAGGGTCAGGCTGGCAGGATGACAGACAACCGGCGGCGGGAGGCACAAGACATTCACATGGAAACAATTATTTATATTAACACGTAGGCTCGCCTTAAGCGTGGGTGGAATAGCCTGCCCGTTAAATATATATATATATATATATATATATATATATATATATATATGTATATATACATGTATTGTGGAATGTCGGGTTACTGGGTGTATTATCACCAATATACCAACCACACCACTCCTACCTCGTAATTCACCCACCACACACACACTCACCACACACACACTCAGCCCCCTACCTCACCCCCACACACACCCGTCCTCCCCATTCCCGACCCCACCAGGTCTCTGGGTGCATCATGTGCTCCCCACAGCTCATCTCGCCCACACCCACACCCACACCCACACCCACACCCACACCCCACACCCACACCCACACCCACACCCACACCCACACCCACACCCACACCCACACCACGCCCACACCCAACCCACACACACCACACCCATGCCCATGCCCACACCACACCCACACCCCAACCCACACCCACACCCACACCCACCCCCACACCCACACCCACACCCACACCCACACCAACCCCCACACCCACACCCACCAATAATATTTTCAACAGTCTTTTTGTTCAGGGCTGTAGGCAGTTTGGTCCTATGCACCTTCTAACGCACTCAGACCAGACGGGATGGCAGAATGAGTTGAGCGTTCGTCTCCCGTTCAAACCCGCGGGTTCGATCCCTGGTCGAGTCAAACCAATGACTTAAACTGTTAAAAATTGAGAGTGCTGCCCCATTCGGAAATCAGGCTGCCGACACCATGACCTGATATCCCAATCAGTCACATTTTTTCTGACACTGAGCTAAACAGTCCTTGCCCTATCCCATTAATGCCGAGCGCTACGCTAGATGGCGAGAAATATTAATTTGATAAGTCATTGGTTTGACTCGACCGAGAATTGAACTGCACACGAGGCTTGCGCTCTACCGATTCGGCCACCGCGCCCAGGCACTCATTACTCGCTCATTACTCACTAATTACTCACTCATTACTCACTCATTGCACCACTCACTTTTCACTCATTGTTCACACTTTGCTCACTTGTTACTCAATCATTACTCACTCATCACTTACTCAGTACTCATGCACTACTCACTCAGTACTCACTCATTGTTCACTCATTACCCACTCATTCAGTACTCACGCATTACTCACCCATTACTCACCCATTACTCACCCAGTACTCACTCAGTACTCATTTATTGCTCACCCAGTACTCCCTCATTGCTAACTCAGTACTCACGCTTTGTTCACTCATTACTCACTCATTACTCACTCATCCCTCACGCACTACTCACTCAGTACTCACTAATTGCTCACTCATTACCCACTCATTACCCACTCATTCATTACTCACCCATTACTCACCCATTACTCACTCAGTACTCACTCACTACTCACCCAGTACTCACTCATTGCTCACTCATTTCTCACTCATTACCTATGTACTGATTTCCCACTGTTTAGACACCCAAACTCACGTTACTGACTCATTACTGACCTATTACTGACTCATTACTGACTCAGTACTCACTCAGTACTTACTCAGTACTCACTCAGTACTCACTCAGTACTCACTCAGTACTTACTCAGTACTCACTCAGTACTCACTCAATACTCACTCAGCACTCACTCAGCACTCAGTCAGTACTCACTCAGTACTCACTCAGCACTCACTCAGTACTCACTCAGTACTCATTCAGTACTCACTCAGTACTCACTCAGTACTCACTCAGTACTCACTCAGTACTCACTCAGTACTCACTCAGTACTCACTCAGTACTCACTCAGCACTCACTCAGCACTCACTCAGTACTCACTCAGTACTCACTCAATACTCACCCAGTACTCACTCAGTACGCACTCAGTACTCACTCAGTACCTACTCAGTAATCACCCAGTACTCACTCACTCAGTACTCACTCAGTACTCACTCAGTGCCTACTCAGTAATCACCCAGTACTCACTCAGTACTCACTCAGTACTCACTCAGTACTCACTCAGTACTCACTCAGTACTCACCCTCCATGGCGTAATGCTGAACACACTAGGTGCACGTGCCTCTCCTTTTTTTCCTCCTGGCACCACAGACTTGCTGTCATCATCTTTCAGGGATATGCCTAATTATGACAAAATTTGCATTGCGCAATATTTGAACGTCCCCTTAATAGATATTTTCTGGGTTCCAGTGGGTGAAGAAACAATGCTATTCTTGGCTTTCCCTTGGCCTCTTGAGTACTCACATAACCGGAAGTGAGAGATCTATTTCCGGTCACAGCCTTTATCAGCTACAGAGGTGATGTAATGACGTCACAAAACAACTTTCGGTGCTCATATTGGATTGCATACAGAAGGCTTGCAACTGCCTACACTGTGCTTATTTACTGATTTGTTGGTTTATTTGTCACTGTTTTGAGCAGTTTGGCCTCAGAAGTTGTCGCTAAAGTGCTGTAAGTAAACACTTTGGATGTAAACTGTCCAGAACCTTCCAGAACACAAGAAAACTCTGTTTTACTGCATCTGCATGCATTCACAACATGGCTAGGGAGGGTGCTCGTAATCCAAAATGGCTGGCAGCTGACCGCTGACTGCTGACTGCTGATTGCTGAGTGATGACGTCACGTGCACTCCCTCTATATCTAGTAGCTGCATATATCCCCTTCCTCCCTCTCTCATTGAGTGGGTGGGAGAAGGGGTACTGCAGCTACTGACGGTGTGGGATATCACTATCTGGCGAAGGTTGTGCACACATGTGGCCAGACTGACATATGGCGGGGTCATCAGATTCAACTCGCCCGACATCAAAAAAAAATTACCATCAATGTATATACTTGTCGGTACATAGTGTGAAAGTATGACGTCTGAACACTTTGAGTTCTGGATACTGAATGGTTTATTCACGGCCTAGGGCACGCTTGATCCGCCGGCAACTTTCCATGACATCATCTCATTTGCATACCTCTTTGACTCAACCTCTGCATCTCGTTAACATATATTAACCACACACCTGTATGTCTATTACGCATATATCACATCCCCCCCTCAAAGTATTTCTGAAACATGAAATGTTACAAAATAACCAAGAAGAAACACTCAATAAACAATAACAATATATATATGCGTACCTATGTTGCAAATGTCCGAGCGCACAAAGTCCTCCTAGTCTGGCCGTAATGCCTGACATCATAAAGTGCCCATATATATAATAACAAAGGGAGAAATAGCTGAAACAAAACTTAACCGTACATGCACATGTTACTTGCGCACACACTCAATGTACAATGACCTCCTACAGGACTAACCTGCTCGCCGGCCTTATCAGTCGACCTGACCTACTGAGATTAGCCGTACTGTTTACATTCGGCACTGACGCTGACCCAGATTGCGTCTGCACGACCAGCTCGGGCTGCCCCCCCACAGGCGCCCTGATAATCTGGACTCGGTTACGATACAACATATTACCTGACTCGTTCAAAATTTGATACTCTCTCCCAGAAACCCCAGTTCGTCCCAAAATAACCCCTTTTTTTCCAATCCCCAGCATTATTTTTGTATTTGATCTTATCCCCAACTTTAATAGGCTTGTGCGCCTTACCGCACTTCTGGTCATGAAACACTTTCTGACTACGCTGCCGCTTGGCCGTCTGGCTTTGCTTCGGACCCTGTGTTTCAGGCAACAAAATGACCTCTGCCATAGGCAACCTGCCTCTCAACCTCCTGCTCATGAGCAACTGCGCTGGAGATGCGTGGACAGGCAACGGAGTATTACGATAATTCAGCAACGCCAACTGAAAATCAGCTCCCGTTTTCTCACACTTCTTTAACATATCCTTGACTGTCTGGACAAACCGTTCTACCTGTCCATTGCTACGAGGATATTGTGGACTGGAATACACGGCCTTTTAACCCATAGTGTAGTGCAAACTCCCTATATTCATGACTCTTAAATTGTGGACCATTGTCCGACATGACCTGACTAGGAATACCGTGTCTTGCAAAATTATCTTTCAACACTTCAATAACAGTGACAGACGACATATCGCCCAACAACGTCACCTCTGGAAACTTGGTGTAGTAATCTACAGTTATCAGGTAATTCTTATGATTTAATTCAAATAAATCGGCACCAACTTTATCATACGGTTGACAGGCGATCGGGTGATTTATCAATGGCTCGTTATGCAAATTCTTTCGGTTGTTTTGGCAAGTGTCACAACGACTGACCTTCTCCTGAATTTGTTTGTTCATATTCGGCCAAAACATACAGTCACGCGCAAACTGCTTGGACTTCGTCACTCCCAAATGCGTCTCATGCAACGCCTCTATCATTTCACTCCGAAGAGCTGGAGGAACCACCACCTGACTGCCGTTCATTACAAGATTATTTTCCACTGTTAACTCATGTTTGTACGGAATGTATTGCCTCAGACATGGTGGTGTTTGTATGCGTGTAGTGTCCCACCCATCTTCAATGTGTGAGATCAACATAGACATAGATACATCTTTATCATATTCAATTACAATCTTACTCAACAAACTCGACAACTGCATGTCCACTGCAGCCACGCAGAACATGTCATCGAACAGGCTATCCTGACCTACTTTAGCGCTATGCGCCCTGGACAACGTGTCTGCAAAAAACATCAAAGAACCCTTCACATGACATAACTGGATATTGTAATTCTGTAATCGCATTCGCATCCTTTGCATTTTCGCTGAAAGTTTATGTATTGGTTTCTCCATTATCGCCACCAACGGTTTGTGGTCGGTTTGAATTTGAACTTCTTTGCCAAAAATATACTCATGAAACCTCTGACATCCGAAACATATGGCGAGCATTTCTTTTTCGATAGTGGCATAACCACACTGCGCCGAGTTAAGCGCACGAGATGCGAGTGCGATTGGTTTATCATCCTGCATTAACACAGCCCCTAAACCCGACTGACAAGCATCTACTTGAATCACAACAGGTTTCTTAACATTGTAGTATGACAACACAGGAGCAGTTCTTAACTTCTCCTTCAACTTATCAAACGCGCCCTGCTGTTCGGCTTGCCAGTGCCACGCCATGTCCTTGGCTAGGAGCGTGCATAGTGGTTTGGCTATCTCGGACATGTTAGGTATGAACTTGTGTACATACCCAACCATGCCCAGGAACCTTTGGACGCCTTGTTTGTCACGTGGCTCTGGCATGTCAACTATTGCTTGTATTCAGTCTGGATCAGGCTTCACACCCTGCTGGGTAAGTTGATGACCTACATATTTTACTGTAGTCTTACATAACAATGATTTAGTATCATTTAACTTTAGATTAACCGACCTAGCTCGGTCCAACACAGCTCGGAGCCGCTTGTTGTGCTCCTCAACCGTTGACCCATATACCAAAATGTCGTCTCTGACTATCCCGATACCGGGTATATTGCCTATGACACGGTGCATTTCCTGAATAAAAATGTCACTGGCTGTTTTGATGCCAAAAGGCAAACGGGTATACCTGTACCGGCCCCATGGAGTATTAAACGTGCACAAACGTGAACTTTCGTCATCTAATTCTACTTGCCAATACCCTGTCTTTGCATCCAAAACTGAAAAATACTTAGCATCGGCCGTTTTGGCAATGATCTCATCAATAGTTTTAGTAGGGAAAGGCCCCCTCTTTATCCCTTTGTTCAACTTAGTCGGATCCAGACAAATCCTAATCTTGTTTGTTTTTTTAATGATAGTAATAGAATTAACCCACTCGGTAGGTTCATCCTGTTCCACTATGACACCTAACTCCACCATACGATCAATCTCACTACGTACCTTACTCTGAATGGCAAACGGGATCCGTCTAGGCGGATCAATGAAAGTTGAACAGACTTATCAACATGAATGACAGCCTTCGCTTTAATCAACCCCAAACCCTGAAACACATCTTTGTATTCGCTTACCAGCTTCTCCGCCCCAGCTCTGGCACTGTTCGTCGGCCCGGAAATGTTTGTCGGCCCTGGAATGTTTGTCGGCTCAGAAATGTTTGTCGGTGTAGCGCAGTGTACCTCATCCACCCGCGCCAGCAGGTTCAACGTCACACAAGCCTGCTTGCCCAAAATAGGCTGGCAAGCCGGCACCACTTGGAACTTAAGCACTCTGTCGTTGACGTCCAGCAGTGCCTCCCCGTCAGGCGTGATCCGGTGACCGGAGAATGTCACCAACGAACACCTGGTGCTCGTCAGCCGCCCCGGAGCAACTCTGTCGAAGATGTACCTCGGCAGTCCGTTCGCCTCCGAACCGGTGTCGAGCTTGAACTTGACAGGACAACCGTTCACCCGAACGATCGCGTGCCACAGCTCGGCATCCCGACCAGCACCGCGGTCGACGGCACCGACAAACAGATCCATTGCCAGCACATTGACTTCCGCCGGATCCGGGTCTTGCTCAGCATTGTGAGGGTCGGGCACTTCGATGTTAAGTTTGTTGACTCTGCCCAGTCTGCTCCTACAGACTTTACCGAAGTGCCCGATCTTCCGACAGGCAAAGCAAGCCTTGCCTTGCACTGGGCAGACTCCCCGGCGGTGTTCATATCCACAGTTCTGGCAGTGCATCTTGAACTCTCCTGCACCGGCGCCGCCGGAAGTCCAAGATGGCGATTTCCAAGATGGCGTCGCCGCTGACCGAACCACCGGTGCACCGGTATGCGCATTAGCATAATTCCTAATGAAATCCATCTCCTTACTTTCAACGTCTGATTTGGTGTCCTCCAACAGATCTGAGCTGAATTCACTCATTTCACACATACTTATGCACTTTATCAACGTTAACTCAGTAGTTTGAAACAATTTGTTATGTAAGTTCACATTTTTAATGACAGCCACAATTTGATCGCGCAACAGCGACTCCTCCATGGTCCCATACTCACAATCTTTGACTTTGTCTCTTAACGCCGTAATGTACGTAGCCATATTTTCTGACACTTGATTATGTGAATTGAATTTATAACGTGTGATAATGATACTGCATTTACCGACACAATAAATCCTAAACGCCTCTGTAAGCAGCACGATCTTATCTTGATCAGCGAGAGTGATATCCATATTAGCAAAACCCTTCTGTGCCTCCTCGCTGGCTACGTGAAGAAAGATGCAGCATTGCACTCGTTCCATCTTCAATACGACACCTGCCGCAGTAGCGTAAATATCATATTGTAAAATATTCCGACTTTTTAGGTCTGGTTCATAAATAAATAATAGTTAAAATAAATTCTAAAATATCTCCTTTTCATAAAACTCATATGTGAAGCATTAAGAAAACTGTTTTAATCATATTTAAATCATCCAGTTATTTCTATAAAGTCATTATAATAATATTCCAATTATATAAGTACCACTATAAACCCTCTCTAATAATACCTAATTCATTCTATCATGTTGGTAGATACATATGCATAATATTCAAACCAAGTTGTGAAACCAAGTAGATTATGTATATTAAGTGAAGTGATAATTAATATCAGATTGTTCTAAGGTTCTACCTCAAATATAACCACTGGAGATAAGAACTCTGGAAAATTATGACTGTATTGGTATATTTACATGTATTACTGAATTGAAGTCTGTTGGTATTATATATTGTATGAAAGGAGGTAAATGCTGAAACTAAGGGCAGCATATACAGTTGATGCAAACTGGTTTCTTCACCCAGACAAATAGTCTGTGAAGAATGCCACAGAATGGGTATAATAATTAAGTCAAGAATTAAGTTATGTGTGCCTGTTATTGTTATGGTATGACTTACAGATGCCAGTATCTGAGGGAGTGTTAGCACACAGGTGACAATGCATGGGGGTTGTGTGTGTGTGAGTGTTTGCAGGACCTGCCAAAGCCAGGTGTCAGGCTGGAGGTGGGAGGAGGAGTGTGTGTGTGTGTGGTGAGCCCTCCCTGCCCCACCTGGTGGCAGTTTGCTGAACTAAAGATGATAAAATATGTAATTCTCAAAGTAAGGCATGTAGAAACTCCTACTATTTTGGAGTTGTCCCAATCTAAGGGACTGGTGACCACGGGGGTTATGTAAATATAAACAGGGTTGATATTCCCATATAAGTGTAATTGGTGAACTTGATGGAAAAATATGTATCTGACTTGGGGTGGGTGGGTTGTCCCCCCCACCCCTTACCTAGATGGGGGAGGGGGCTGGTGGGATTGGTGGGGTCCACCCACTCCCACCCTGCCTCCCCCACCACTGACTGGAGGAGTTCAACCAATGAAATGCCATGTTACTGTCTCTGACTGAGGAGACTCCCAGCAACTGTGTACCTGTATTTTGAATGTTTTCCATCTGAATAAAAGAGCTGGGCAGGGGTTGTGGCAAGCAGATGACCTGGGGACAGCACAGCAGGAGGAGCCAGCCACCCCTCCCTACTAGACTTTACCACACTTAATTTCTGTTGGTGTGATATTTCTTGGAACAGATATAGTAAGTAAGCAGATATAGTAAGCAGATACAGTAAGCGGATCATTGCTTGAGTAATATCATACATTAGTGCTTTCCGGCCTCCACACACAGCATTTAGGGTTCTATTTCCTATAAAGATTCTAGTGTGTAAAATACCGCTAGTTAACAATATGCTCTGATCCATGTTTTCCAGTTCGATCTCGCATTGTGGCTGATCACAAGCTGACCAGGAGGCCGCAAACCCGGCAACGTATTAGCGGGTGGCATCCTTCCTCATCTAACACCATGTGAAAGTACGACGTCTGAACACTTCGAGTTCTGGATACTGAATGGTTTATTCACGGCCTAGGGCACGCTTGACCCGCCGGCAACTTTCCATGACGTCATGACTCAACCTCTGCATCTTGTTAACATATATTAACCACACACCTGTACGTCTATTACGCATATATCACACATAGCCTATCTAGGATTGGGCAGGGAGCAGTGGAATGAGGAAGACCCATTAGTCGTGATTGAAATCCCCCCAGCTTAATCTGTGATTGTTACCACAAATTCAGGGTTTTTTTAGTTTGTTTTTTTTAATTTTTGTACCCGCCAAGCAGGACTTCTTAGATGTTGACAGGACGTAAAACTCCAACAACCAACCATCTCGTTGGAGGTAATTTACAACTCGAGATCGATGATTGCAGTCGATGATTATCTACGATGTCACAAAGGAGATATTCATTGCCTGTTCTTCAGCTGGCCACTTTATCACTCATTTTCATTTTTATTAAAAGCAAGCACCTGAGCACATGAGGCCGGAAGGACCAGGCGCGGTGGCCGAATCGGTAGAGCGCGGACCTCGCGAGCGGAAGCTCGGGAGTTCGGTTCCCGGTCGAGTCAAAGCAATGACTTATCAAATTGATACTTGTCGCTTCCTAGCCTGGCACTCAGCATTAATAGGATAGGGCAAGGACTGGGTAGCTCAGTGTCAGGATAATGTGCCTGAGTGGGATATCGGGTCATGGTGCCGGAGGACTGATTTCCCAGTGGGAAGCACTATAAAGTAACCACGAGTGTGCACTGTCACAAGTAGGTATCGGTCCTGATATGACCTTAGATGTTGCTAGGACGTAAAACAACAACAAACAAACAACACCATGAGGCCAAGTTCTCCATACATTCACCAATGGAAGGTGTACTTTCCGTGACCTCACAACGTCTGAGATGAACGTTGCATAGTCCGATAAAATATCAAAATTTCAAAACCAAACCAATTATCTACATTTGATTTTACATATCTAACTTAGATACTGATGCACTTATTAAGCATTTGTTTCTACGTAGAAGGGAATACGGAGGCAATTTAACCGAACCTGTTACTGCAGAAGTCTATGGTGTCAGAGTTTTGGCAAGCTTGCCAAAACTAATTTTCCATGTTTACATTAAAAATATCTCAAAAGTTTACCATTTAAAATAAAAGTAACTTTGAACTAATGTAAAGTAGATACTAGTAATCGATCTAATATATTTATCTCAGAACAAATTCAGAAATGCTAAACCATCGGACTATGCAACTTTGACAGGCGCGACATTAAAATGGAATTTTTTCAGCTATTCTTTGGAAAGCTTTCAATTTTTGTCTTCAAGTCACACTTTAGTCTCAGTTTCAAAGAATGACCGATATACATACAACAATACATACAGCAAAACCTCTCTAACCGACCACCTCAACAGATCCACCTCAACACTCCCCTATATCCATCGCTTTATTTGGGTCCCAAGCAATCGCCTATACAATATATCATTGTAATGATACAAAAACTCATTAAACCGACCACCTCCCTAAATGGACCATTTAAGGTCGGTCCCATGGCCGGTCGATTTAGAGAGGTTTTACTGTATGTATAGAAGTGAGAAGAGCAAACAAGGAGCGGGATAGATCAGGTGGTACAGTGTCCACCTGTGAAGGTGTGGGTCATCTGATCGAATCCTGCTCAGTGGACACATTTGCAGTTTGGGCTATTTTCCGTTCCAACCAGTGGTCCACAACTGGTTCAGCAAAGGCTGTGGCATGTGCTTTCCTATCTGTGGGAAAGTGCATATAAAAGACCCCTTGCTGCTTATCGGAAAGAGTAGCCTATGTGGCGGCAGCGGGTTTGCACCAAAGAAATATGTCAGACGTCCAATAGCCGATGATAAAAATCAATGTGCTTTAGAGCCGTTGTTAAATAAAACAAGCTTATTATTAGAAAATCAAACACAGCAGAGCTGCTACTTACATACATACATTCAGCGTAGCGCCCACTACCGGATACCAGTTAAACTAACCGATACAGTATGTGCCAATTAAAGTTCACCACAACAGAGTGGCGCATCACGATTTATGGGCAAACAAAAAGGTTCAGCATCAAGTACGGGCTCCTACATCACGGGGCGGTGTCATCTTACTCGTGCCGTTCGGCACTTACATCGTGGCGACAGATTTTTGACAAGTGTGAGCAACAGGGACGCAGTCAGGGCGATGTCAGAGAGCGAGGCGGGCGTGTGTGTGGGTTGGCTGGTTGGTTGTTGGGAGTTTTACGTCCTGGCAACATCTAAGGTCATATCAGGATGGGGTATGACTTGTGACAATGCACACTCATGGTGACTTTATAGTGATGCCCCACTGGCAAATCAAGGCGGCCGGGAACCATGACCCAATATCCCACTCAATCACATTATCCTGACTCTGAGCTGACCAGTCTTTGCCCTATCCTATTAATGCCGAGCACCAGGCTAGGAACTGACAAGTATCAATGTAATAAGTCATCGGCATGTATGGGTGGGGCATTCAATTTAACAGCCAACTTACTGGGCTTATTAGTAGTTATTACTCACGGTCACCATCACCACCACCACCATCACCACCATCATCACCACCACCACTACAACCACCATCACTATCACCACCACCATCACCACCACCACCACCACCATCACCGTCACCATCACCACCACCATATTCATCATCGTTGTTTTTGGTTTTGTTGCTATCGCTATGATCGTTAGCACTTGTCACATTCCAATGAACGCTATTGATAAAATACTAATTGACATCCAGATATGGTTTCAGCGTTAACTTCTCTTTTCATCACCTACAAGTGCCGACTGCTTACTGATTCATGTGTGTGCGCGATTGTATATTATTAATCAATGGTAATCAACGTGAATCAGCATTATTCATCATTAATCAGCATTAATCAGCATCGTGAGGTATACAGTAATTATGCAAATATTATTTTGTGTGTAATGCTCCTGTCTTTTATTTTCTTATTCTGATATTGCTCCTGTAAACCTTCCTTTGACATGTTCCTTGCTTTTATGGGTTATGGGAGGTTGAGGTGCGGCCTGGGGAATGGGAGGCCTGCATCCAAGCAGCTCCCCTAATTCCCCTCCTTTCCTCCAGGTGCCGCCTCACCCACCTACTATCGGCCCATTTTGCCACCGATTTAGTTCAATAAATTAAAGGTAGGTCTTAAAGGCCAGCCAGAATTATAGGCTCGATCCACACGAATCTGAGTTGTCTCCTCTTTTATTGTCTCTATTGGTTATGGAAGGAATTTATAATAGTCAGCATTAATCAGTGTTAAAAAGTATTAATTAGCATTAATCAGCATTAATTAACATTAATCACCATTAATCAGCATTAATCAGCATGAATCAGCATTAATCAGTACTAAACAGGATTAATCAGCATAAATCAGCATTAATCAGTGTTAGTCAGCATTAATCAGTGTTAATCACATTACTCAGCATTACTCATCATTACTCATCATTACTCAGCATTAATCAGCTCCAATTAGCATTAGTGAGTGTTAATCAGCATTAATCAGCATTAGTGAGTGTTAATTAACATTAATCATCAGTAAGCATCATTACTCACCATTAACCACCATTACTCATCACTACGCATCATTAATCATCATTAATCATCATTAATTATCATTAATGAGCTTTAACGAGCATTAATGAGCATGAATGAGCATGAATGAGCATGAATGAGCATTTATCACCGTTAATCAGCATTAATCAGTGTCAATCAGCATTAATCAGTGTCAATCAGCATTAATCAGTGTTAATCAGCATTAATCAGGGTCAATCAGCATTAATCAGTGTCAATCAGCATTAATCAGTGTCAATCAGCATTAATCAGTGTCAATCAGCATTAATCAGTGTCAATCAGCATTAATCAGTGTTAATCAGCATTAATCAGTGTTAATCAGCATTAATCAGTGTCAATCAGCATTAATCAGTGTTAATCAGCATTAATCAGTGTCAATCAGCATTAATCAGTGTCAATCAGCATTAATCAGTGTCAATCAGCATTACTTAGTGTCAATCGGCATTAATCAGTATCAATCAGCATTAATCAGTGTTAATCAGCATTAATCAGTGTCAATCAGCATTAATCAGTGTCAATCAGCATTAATCAATGTCAATCAGCATTAATCAGTGTCAATCAACATTAATCGGTGTCAATCAGCATTAATCAGTGTCAATCAGCATTAATCAGTGTTAATTAGCATTAATCAGACCAGGACCTCTCCCTACACTGGGTGGTCCGTGCCGACTAGGCACGAGGCCTGTGCGTGTGATCAGTGATCTCTCCTCTAGATCGCTTACATCCTATACCACCCTGCAGCGATTTCCTAAATGGTTTTGGTGGATCCCCAACGGCTTTTGGAGATGCCCTCTCCTAGACTCCTTCTGCCCAGACCTCCCCTCCAGAAACAATTAAAGAAAAATAAATGTAAAGAAGCCCATCCCAAAACAAACAAAGCAAAACCCATACCACAACAAAAAGCAACTGCATAAGACCTACAAAATCCGACCCTCACACAATTTATAATTGGACTTATTTAAAGTAAAGTTATTCATTATTATCATCGTCATTGTTGTTGTCATCATCGTTATCATCTTAATTGTCATCCTCACCATCACCATCACCACCAGTATCACCATCACCACCACCATCACTGTCACCACCACCTCCATCACCACCATCACCACCAGTATCACCATCACCCTCATCATCACCACCATCACCGTCACCACTACCACCACCACTACCATCACCACCATCACCATCTGCCAAATTGGTGGGAAATGAATGTTTGAATGATCGGGTAAAACGGGACTTTAAAGTCGCATAGTCCATTGCTTTTGAATTTGGTAACCTTCTGCGATAAATGCATTAAATTTATTCTTATAATTTACTTTGCGTTAGTTTGAAGTAACTTTTATTTTAATTGGCTATTATCAAGCGCGTCAAAACTCCGACACCTTCGAGTAGTATGTAAGGGTTCTTTGTGCCCTTAAGCCTTGGTCACATACAGGTTAGTGAACGTAGTTGAACGTAGTTGAACGTAGGATAGATTAACATGGGTGAAACGTGTTGTCACTACTTTAAACTACGTTAAACTACGTTAAGGTATGGCAGGTTTTGGTTGATCACCCACCGAATAGTAATAGTACGGATAAATAGGTTATGGTATGGATCCCGGTATGTTACTGTACGGATCCCCATACCTCCAACTACGTTGAACTACATTGAACTATGTTGCCCTCCACTACGTTCAACTACATTTAACTTCGTCCACTAAAGTATGCTAGAGTACACTAAGAAGTATGCTACAGTACGCTAGAGTATGCTAGAATACATTATCATCACGGAGGCTACGTCTGCCTCAAACGTACCTCTCTTTTGGACATGTCCAAAGCTTAAATCGGAACTCACAGCCCACACACATTCTTATCTCGTTCTCATCACGGAGAAGTATGGATGCCGGTATGTTGTACTACATTCAACTACGTTCAACTACGTTCAAGTAGGTTAGCCTCCATTATGTTCAACTACATCCACTAAAGTGTATGTGACCTGGCCTTTACAGACTACAGATTGTATTACATTGACATATTTCACCCTTCTATGCAGCAACAAATGCTCAATAAGTGGATCAGTATCAAAGTTGGACAGTATCAAAGTATAGTAACTCTGGTTTTGAAAATTTGATGTTTTCATCGGACTATGCAACGTCAATATTAGAATCCCAATTGTTGTTGTTGACATTGTAAATGCACTGTGATGGTAAACATGTGTGAAACCAGAGTATAATCTAATAATATACCACAGAGCATGTAGCCCCCGGTGACTTCTAGACCCCAAATGACACTTCATTGATTGGCTCTGACGTCAGAGGAGGCCAATCAATTAGGATAATTGAGTTACTTCCCATCTAAAGCTAAGATTCATTCTACTCGGTATGCGGTATGCGGCATGCGGTATGCGGTATGCGAGTGGGAGGATTCCTTCTACGCGGTATGCGGCATGCACAAGTATACTCCATACTGCACTGTATATGACCTAATATGGCATTTATATCTATGTACCTCTTGGTATGTCATATGGGGATTCCTACCTTTATAATTACCAAATTATAGATAAGTATTCATATTTCTGTGGCTATGGTAGCATTTTTACCAACCCGTAACCCCACCACCAACACTACCATATGTTTCCCCTCCGCACCCCTGTGTGTGACCTTTCTGTAATGATCAGTCGCCTCTCCTCGTCTAAAACTAATGGACAAGTGCGACTGAGGTTGCTATTCGCATACCGCATGCCGCATGCGGCATGTGGCACCGATCGCTACAGGGACCGATCGAGTTGCCGCATTCGCATTCGCATTCGCATACCGCGAGTAAGGGATGTAGCCCATTGACTTCAAGGCGTTTCGATTTTTTGCCGCATTCGCATTCGCATACCGCATGCTGCATGCCACGTGTAAGGAATCTTAGCTTAAGACTCTCTGGATGTAGAATGTCAGCGGGGTCTCTTTGAACTTCACTGATATGACTTACCCGATGGCGGAAGGTTAATACTAATAGACGATTTCACCACCAACCCGCCCCCTGACGGCATCAGTAAGAACACATGCTGTGAGTAGTAGCGCTTGGTGCAGTGTGATATATGGAAAAGGTGTTATAGTGGATTCCTACCACCAACCCACCCTCTGATGACATCGATCAGAACTAATGTTTATGGTGCAGCATGCTGTGTGGAAAAGGTCTTAGTGGAAATGAAAGGACAAATAAAACCTCCGCAAAGGACATATATGTATATGAATATGAATATGAATATAAATATGAATATGAATATGAATATGATATGAATATAAATATATTTATAAATATAAATATAAATAGGATATAAATATAAATATATGATTGATTGCATAGGTCATATTATCGGCGAATATAAATATACATATATGTACACACACACATATATATGCTGTATAAGAATTATACGAGTATAGTAACCTGTAATACGCACCCTGTAACCTGTAGCCCATCCACACCCACAAACACACCCCCACACCCACCCCCACACCCAACCCACCCATACCCACACGCACACCCACATCCTCACCCACACCCACACCCACACCCACACCCACACCCACACCCACACCCACACCCACACCCACACCCACACCCACACCCACACCCACACCCACACCCACACCCACACCCACACCCACACCCACACCCACACCCACCCTGCATCCCACCCACATCCACACCCACACTGACTCGCCCACCCACCTCCCCCACACCCCACATCCTGACTTGTGTTCGGGAACCAGCATGCAACGTAAACATGGCGCCCACCGCAGTCACCTATCTTCAAACAGGGCCGCTGATGCGGATTCCGAGGGACACCAGTTTGCCAGGGACACTTCCATTGAAATGCATTGTTAATGGCCGTGAGCAAATCTTCAGACAGAAAAGGTCAAATATCTCTCAAATTACACCATCTAGACACAAACCGCTCGGAACACATACAGAAAACATGTTTAGCAAAAAGATTATATTAAATTGAGAAGGTTAGGGTTCTGGATTTCTATTAATTTGTAATAAAATTGACGTTTTGCACTGCGCGTACCGTCAAACTCAAGGCATTGTCAATGGCCGTGAGCAGTCTTCATACAGACAATACAGAAAAAGTGAAATATCTCTAAAACGACACCACCTACAAACAAATCGCTTGGTACACATATAGAAAACATGTTTAGCAAAAACATTATATTAAATTTATAAGGTTAGTGACGATGCTGTTCGATTTTGATGCGTGTGCAGAAGCGATGTATCCCTGGGAAACTGGTGTCCCTGGGAAACTGCAACACCGCCAGCGGAAGGGTGACGCCCCGTCACCAGTGTTGTAATATGCCAACTCAAAAAAAGAAGTAAAGCTTGTTTTATTTAACACGCCTCTAGAGCAAATTGATTTTTGTATCATCGGCTATTGGACGTCAAACATATGGTCATTCTGACACATTTCTTTGGAGGAAACTCACTGCTGCCACATAGGCTCCTCTTTCCGATAAGCAGCAAGGGGTCTTTTATATGCACTTTCCCACATACAGGACAGCACTTACCACACTCTTTAATGAAACAGTTGTGGACCACTGTGTACAATTTCCCGATATTTAAGACATTGGTTATGGTGTGAACTATTCTATAATAAATTATAAATGGTCTATATAATGGTAAATGGTATGTAAAACCGAAGGCATATAAGGTATATGTGGTGTTGGTGATCCATTACTGGTTTAAGATAGAAATTGTGTATTATAATAGATAGTGGGAGAGGGGCACTTCTTGAAATGTACAGAGTCTTTGGAGCTCTGCTCACATACCCCCTACCCCCCAAGTGTTATTTACAGATCACTGCACACCAGACACAACAGGGCACTGCAGCCAGACATAACCGTGCCTTGGTTACAAGGTTCTTGAATATCATTCGTAGATATAAGAATGCCTGTTGCTGATTGGAGGTTTTGATCAGGTGTGTGCCAGCAACTTGATTCATGAGACTATATAAGAATAAAACAAGCAAGCTCCTTCGGGTTCCTTCTGCACACTCTATATCTTGCCTTCCTTCTCTATACTTGCCTGTAGTGATTTCCTATTTAGCCTGCCTACACAACCACAGCTGACAGCCGTCGACTTTACAACTGGTTGAAAATAATATGCCCTCTCAGTCTGGCACACACTCCCCGAGGACACGCACGACAAAATAGAAGACTTCAGTCGCAAAGCCACTTGAATGGCAATCCAAAAATGTAATTACAATAACAGATTTTTTACCTGAAAATAATTTTAATTCTCACTAATTCGACTTTTATTGTGATGATATGATTATGGAGCAATAAATAAAAAGGTGGAATGTAAAAAGATTAACTCTTTGAAGGAATTTTGGATTGGCGTTTATGGGGTTTTGCTCCTGAACTCTTCTGATGTCCATTATTAAGTTAATATGATCTGTTCCTCTGTAGCTATGTGTGCCTCTGGGTGTCTGTATGTTTTTGTGTATCTCTATATCCCTGTGGCTCTGTTTGTGTGTGATGACTTTGCTGTCTTTAGTTTTCACGTCTTATTATTTAGATTCTTCTGTCAAGGACAACAACAATGAATATGGTTTGGAGCGAGAAATCCTCTGGCTGGACCCACAAAAAGGCATACCAATCATTTATTAAGTCAAAATTTCAGATGAATAGAGGTGGTTACATCAGTCTACCCCCATATGCGGCCAGTCCCAGAATAAAGCTAAGATTCCTTACACGTGGTATGCAGCATGAGGTATGCGAATGCGACAACAAATCGAAACGCCTTGAAGTCAATGGACTACATCCCTTACATGCGGTATGCGAATGCGAATGCGAATGCGACAACTCGATCAGTCCCTGTAGCGACCGGTGTGGCATGCGGCATGCGGTGTGCAAATAGAAATGTAAGTCGCACTTGTCCATTAGGCTTAGACGAGGAGAGGTGACTGAGCATTACGGAATGGACACACACAAGGGTGCAGAGGGGAAACATATGGTAGTGGTGGTGGTTGGGTTACGGGTTCGTAAAAATGCTACCATAGCCACATAAATATGAATACTTATCTATAATTTGGTAATTATAAAGGTAGGAACCTCCATGTGACGTACCAAGAGTTACATAGATATAAATGCCATATTAGGCCATATACAGTGCAGTATGGAGTATACTTGTATATTTTTATTTTTAAAATATAGCCAGTCGTGTGCCGCATGCTGCATGCCGCATACCACATAGAAGGAATCCTCCCATTCGCATACCGCATACCACATGCCGCATGCTGCATGCCGCATACCGCGTAGAAGGAATCTTAGCTTTAAGTAGGCTGCATGCATGCATTTGAGCAGGGGTCCTCTATATTAGAGGTATAATATATTATACCTCTAATATAGGCATAATAGATTATACATCACCTATTAAAGCAGTATAGTCCGATGCATTATTGATAAAGGAAATCAATCCATATGGATTATGACCACTATTACACAGTGGCGAAAACAAGTGCATGCACTTAGCCGTTATGAGCAGAATAAACAAATGATCACTAACAAATAAAAAGAAAGAAAAAAAAGTTGTTGAGCGAGTAACCAAATGGATAGCGGTCAGTTACAAATTCGCCCGCGGGAGGTGCAACCATCACCGCGCACACACGCATGCGCATCAAATTAAAGTTGCATAGTCCGATGGTTTTTGTATTTCTGAGTTTTTTCTGAGATAAATATATTAGATCGATCACTAGTATCTACTTTACATTAGTTCAAAATTACTTTTATTTTAAATAGTAAACTTTTGAGATATGTTGAGTGCAAACATGTAAAATTAGTTTTGGCAAGCTTGCCAAAACTCTGATACCATAGACTTCTGCAGTAACACGTTCTGTTAAATTGACTCAGTATTGCCTTCTACGCAGAAACAAATGCTTAATAAGTGCATCAGTATCTAAGTTAGATATGTAAAATCAAATCTAGATAATTGGTTTGGTTTTGAAAATTTGATATTTCATCGGACTATGCAGCTTTAAGGCTGGTTGCCATTGGATAAAATCACCAACACAACATTAATAAATGCAAACACTTCTCTACGATATTTATATAAGCATAATGCATTCATTATAATCAATCAATCAATAGTTCCGTCCTCTAGTCGAGGGTTGGATGCAATGGTTCTCCACTTGTCCCGATGGTGTGCTGTTCTGATAGACTGAATAATTCAAGCCTGTCCACTGTGAAATATTTGTAAACCATGATGTTCTTGGTCTCCCTCTCCCTCTGCTGCCATTCACCTTCCCTTCCAACAATGTACGGTATATTGAACTCTGACGAATGATGTGGCCAAAATAAATAAGTTTCTTTGTCTGTATAGTGGCAAACAAGCTTTTCTTATTTTTAATTTTTCTGAGAACTTCTTTGTTGGTGATCTTCTTTGTCCATGATATTTTCATCATCCTTCGATAAGTCCACATCTCAAATGCTGCTAAACGTTTGTACATTTTCTTAGAGATTGTCCATGTCTCAGCCCCATACATTAGAGTAGACCACACATAACACTGAAGAATACGCTTCCTTGTTTGTATTAATATCTTACTTGATGTTAACACTCTATACATTCATTATAATATAAAACACATATATACAAGAAAAGGCTGAAACTCAAAATCATCGGATTGTGCAACTTTAACTGTAGTAGGCGCTACATCCACCAAGCATGGGGCTTGTTCATCCTGTCCTGATAATGTGATATGACCTTAGATGTTGCTAGGTCGTAAAACAACAACAAACAAACACAACAAATGTTCATTTCTATAAAAGGATATAGCGCCTTGTGCATGTTGGTGTGTGTTGGTGTGTGTTGGTGTGTGTTGGTGTGTGTTGGTGTGTGTTGGTGTGTGTTGGTGTGTGTTGGTGTGTGGTGTGTGTTGGTGTGTGTGGTGTGTGTTGGTGTGTGTTGGTGTGTGTTTGGTGTGTGTTGGTGTGTGTTGGTGTGTGTTGGGTGGTTGGTGGGTTGGTGTTGGTGTGTGGTGTGTGTTGGTGTGCGTGGTGGGTGTTGTGTGTGTTGTGTGTGTTGGTGTGTTAGTCTGTGTGTTGGTGTGTGTTAGTCTGGGTTGGTGTGTGTGGTGTGGTTGGTTGTGTTGGTGTGTGTTGTCTGTGTGTTGTGTGTGTGGTGTGTTTTGGTGTGTGTGTTGGTGTGTGTTGGTGTGTTGGTGTGTGTTGGTGTGTTTTGGTGTGTGTTGGTGTCTGTTGGTGTGTTGGTGTGTTGGTGTGTGTTGGTGTGTGTTGGTGTGTGTTGGTGTGTGTTGGTGTGTGTTGGTGTGTGTTGGTGTGTTGGTGTGTTGGTGTGTTGGTGTGTTGGTGTGTTGGTGTGTTGGTGTGTTGGTGTGTTGGTGTGTTGGTGTGTTGGTGTGTTGGTGTGTTGGTGTGTGTTGGTGTGTGCGTCGGTGTATGTGTGCATTAGTATATGTGTGTGGTTTATGTGTTTGTTGTTTGAGTTTTACGTCCTGGCAACATCTACGGGCATAAAAAGACGGGTACCGACTTGTGACAGTGCACGCTCATGGTGACTTTATGCATGTAGTGCTTCCCTACTGGGACACCAGGCCACCAGCACCATGACTTGATATCCCACACAGTCACATTATCATGACATGGAGCCAACCAGTCCTTGCCCTATCCTAATAATGCAGAGCGCCTGGCTAGGAAGCGACATGTCACAATTTTTAAGTCATTGGTTTGACTCGACCAGGATTCAAATCACACGACCTACCAAAACGGGAGGCGGATGCTCAACTCATTCGGACATTCCGTCTGGTTCATGTGTGTTTTAATGTGTGTGTTGGTGTGTGTGAGTGTATGTGTGTCGGTGTATCAATGTATGCGTGTTGGTGTGTGTGGGTCGGTGTATATGTGTGTGAGTGTTGGTGTGTGTGTCATTGAGGGGAAGAGTTGTCGAGTGCTGTCAACCCTCTGTCAACATCTCGCCCCCTCCCTGCTCCTCTCCCCCTCCCCCTCTCCCTCCCCCTCTCCCGCTCCCCCCACCCCTCCCTCACCTCGGTTCGTACACCACATGAGGAGGCCCTTCCTGTTGTCCTACGCTGGTTCCCGGAACTCACACCCTTCCACGTGTTGGCTGCTCGCTCCACGTCTACGGAATTTCGAAAATGTGTCGTGTCGCCACTGAATTATCTGTCCATTATCCCCTATCATCGCCCGCTATGCAGCCACACCCACCCACACATCCAGACATCCAGACGCGCCCCCACACACCCACACACCCACACGCACACACCCACACACAGCACGATCTCCTCCCACACTGTCCACAACACACATAATTAAATCATTCTGATACGCGACGAAGGAGGGACAAGGCGGGGGTGGAGAAAAAGATTTTATTCAGGATAAAATGAGTAAAGAATAAAAATAAGGTGAACATCAGGAACATGTAGAGCAAAGCAAACAATAGGATAGAAGTAAACATGAGGTACTCAATGAAATGCTAATTGGACACAAACACAGTAGTAGTATATAGTTGGCATTTTAATCAGTGAGTCAGGAGTACAGGTTGATCACATAATGTCAAATGCAATAGGAACATGTAGAACATAGTGAGGTCAGTAAGCTTTTAAACCCTATCCCGATAAGCGTTGGGTGGGCGGCAATTCTTAAGGCTAGTCGCGTCCTCCTTTGCTCCTCCCGAAGTGAGCTGGCAGCCGCCAAACCCGGCCTTATATAGGCAGAGACTGGACTAGTTCCAAAAAGCACCATAGGTGGCAGGTCAGTATCATTAGTTTTAGCACTGGGGTTAATGTCCAAATGAAATCATAGACGGCGCTAGTGCCCAATACAAAGAAGTAGTGTCCGAGTTTGAGTATAGGTGGCAGCATCAGGCTGATTAAGGTTAAGGCTATGGCTGTGTCTGAATGTCCAATTACCCGTGTTGCGGACATCACGAACAATGAGGATAATGTCACTGAATGTTGGTGGAATGTCAGGAATGTCAGGACCTGAGGGGTATGGCGAGGTCATCCTGGGGAGAGTCACTGGGAAGGGAAGAGCCCCAAAGAGCCCTCCACCAAAAGGGAGGAGAGGGCTCGAGGGGCAGCAGGGGGAGCGAGGCAGGGCAAGTAGGCGTACACCGCCTCGGAGATCCTGGTCCCCTGGGCCATGATATCCTGTAGGGGGACTTAGTGGAGGGTATGCAGTGTGAAAGAGTCTGGAGGGCTGAGCGGATGATGGATGTGAGAGTCTGAGGGTCGAGCAGCCGCTCCGAGGACATGATGAAAGCCGGGTTGTGGGGGGCAGCCGGGACAAGGGCGATGCCCGCGTACCAGGCAGAGCATGGAGCCCAGGGAGGCCGGGATGAAGAGGGTCCCTGGAGGATCTTGGTGCTCCGGAGGTTCAGTCGGAGGCCGACTGAGGCTGGGGCGACATCAGCACGTGCGATGGTGTGGGGAACGCCCCACTCCCTGGGAGAGGGTGACAGTAGACTGGACTGCCTGAGCATCGCGTAGTACCTAAGGAAGAGGGCAGCTCGGGGCACACCGCCTGAGGGTCCGGTGGAGGCAAGGTAGCAGGCGACGGCGATGAGATGCTCCAGGCTGAGGGGGGCCGGGTGCGGCACATGCGGCGAGGCCCGCTCGCCCCCACGGCAGATGTCCTGGCCAAGGCGCAAGGCGAAAGCCGAGGGCTCGCCCCACCCGGCCTCAACCCAGGAAGGGGCTCCTGAGAGGGCGTTCCTGATGGAGGCAGGCATGATGGTGGTGGCTTACAGGGAGGCGGCATAGGCCACCACCTCGAAGTCGGAGGGGGCGAGGGCATCGAGACCGTTGGTGTGCATGTAGGCGACGTAGGCCTTGGCCTGCAGGTGTCTGTTCCTCCAGGTAGAGGGTGTGAGGGAGGCAATGCAGAGGCCATCAACCACAGCGACCTCGAGGGCGCTGAAACCTGGAATCAGAGGCCAGGGTTATAGGGGAAGTCGTCATGGTGAGCGGTCACATATGACAAAACGAGCCGTGCGACCTCAGCCTGGGCCAGCCCAGCCCACGGCCTGAGGAGGTGGGACCGGCTGAGGGCATCGGCCAGGACGAGGGAGGCACCAGCCTTGTGGGCGATGGAGATGGTGAAGGACCCCTCCACAGCAAGGAGCCAGAGCTCCCAGGTGCATGTCCTGAGGGTGGGGTTGCCGGCGCGGCCGGACTCAAGGGCGGCAGCGGAGGCCATGTTCTCCATATTCATGATGACAGTGGTGCCCGCGACGTCCTCGGGAAGGAGGGCAACCACCAGGTTGACGGCCTCGAGTTTGTGGATGCTGGGCAAGCGGGCATGGACTACCAGGTGGTGGGTGAGAAGGCACCGCTCCCGGTGAGGCAGGAGTCGCACTCGATCACGAGGTGCCTCGCCTTGAGCTCGCGGAGGAGGTGAAGGCCATTGGAGGTGCAGTTGTCTCGGCAAGCCTTCTCCCTGAGGGTGAGGGATGCAGCCCCATAGCAGCTGCGGAGGGTGGCGAAGAGGCAGCCCATAAACTTCCTCACAGGGAGGATGCAGCTACCCACGTGGTTAAGGCGGCTGAGGACACTTTGAACCTTGCGGCACCCGAGGGTGCAGTGCTTGATCTGGGCCTCACAGTCGGCGACAAGGGCCTCGACCTTGTCCGAGGTGATCCAGATCATCATGGCCTAGCTGTCAAGGTGAAGCCGAGCCAGGTGAGGCAGCCTGCTGGGGGGTGGCACTTCCCGGGGGCAATGTCCAGCCTGAGGGCAGCCGCCAGGTTGATTAAGGAGTCGAAGGCCTGGCGAAATCTCAGGTAGGCCCGCTCATGGCCTACATAATCATCGACACAGACCAGGGTATGAAAGCCCTCGTGCCAGAGGACCCAGACCAGGGCTGCAGTGACCCAGACGCAGGCCTCCCCCAAGGACCAGCAACCGAAGTGGAGGGACAAGGTCCACGTATGTGGCACCATCGAGGGTGATGCCGTAGAGGGGGCATGCTAGGGCATCTGCCCGGAGCTGTTGGTAGGCCCTGGAGATGTCCGCAGTCCATATGGAGGCGCCGACGCCTTCCTGGAGGAGGCGGCGCCCCATATCTGCGACACAGGGGAGCTTGTATATGTGAGGTCTCCCGAGGTATTCCCGATGGGGAATGCCGGCATTGACACTGCCTTGACTATGACCCTCCTCTTCCGGGGTTTGACTTGGGGCGGGTCATCATAGGGGAGACCTGCGCCCAGGGGATGAAGGAGGGACGTGGAATGGGCTGGCGAGTGCACTGTGGGCCAGCTTGGTGGCGATGAAGTCCCGAGGTGGGCCTCATGTTCGCGGGCCTCCCGGTGGTTGGTGTAAGTGGGGCATGGGGGGCTGCCGGAGGAGTAGTTGGCGGGGAAGCCGAACTCCAGCAAGTCGACCACGTCAAGGTCGTGGTAGTCGCGGGGCGGTAGAGAGGGTGTCCTGGACAGCCGGCTCTCCAAGGTCACCAGGGAGTGGGTGGGTGTGGACGGGGGCGGGGGAGGAGGATCGATGGGGGGCGGAGAGGCGGGCGCCGGACTCGGCGGGGACGCCGGGGGAGGCGAGCTGAATGTCGGGCTCGGACTCGGCGTAGGTGTGCAGGTTAGGGAGGTGGCCGAAATAGGCATTGTCGCCGGAGCCTTCCACGCATGCGCCCCCCCCCCCCCCCCCCCCCCATTGGGGGGAGGAGCGCCACTGACAGATCAAAAATCCGTCATGGGGCACACTGCCGACGCGCTCACAGTTTTTCTTTGTATAGCACACGGCTTCGCTGTGCATTGTGAGGATGCGCCTGACATTGGCGCAGTAGTTGCAGGTGTGGTGCTGCCTGGCAGCCTGATCACCTTGTGCCTCGCCACCCGCCGCGAGGTCACAAGATGTGGGGTCATGGTTCCACACAGCGCAGGGTGCGCACGTTGGCCTGGGAGGCGCGGGAGTGGCCTCTGCTGTGGGCCAACGCAGTGGCCTGGGGGGTGGAGGTCATGCCTGAGGTGGCCATCAGGGCGATGGTGAGGGCCTTGAGGCGGATGGCGTTGATGACGATGGGGTTGTGCCATCCATCGGAGAGCCTACCATCTGCGATCCAGGTGAACACCATCTCAGAATAATGGCGGACGGTAGGCCAGGGAATGGTTAGGTTGTCATGGAGAATGGTTATGGTGTGGTGGGTGAGAGAGGGGATGGAGTCAGAAGGGAAAGAAGGGTGGCACTCGAGCATCCGGAGGGCGAGGCTGTACTCCTCTCTGGGTGCCTCCCCCTTCTTGGCCGCCTTCCCCTCCACTCGCCTCTCCACCAGGTTGTGGGGGAAACCATAGCCAGCGGGAATACCTTTCCGTTTTCTGCTGTGTTGCACCTCGGCGGACTCGAGGATCTCGCGGATGTCCTAGGCAGCGGATGTCGGCGTGTGGGCGACCGGGTTGTAGGGCGCGACTGTCCCAGAGGTGGCAGCGGCGGCACAATTTTTCCCATTTTCATCACTCCCATGACACTGGTTGCAGTGACCATGGTCCTGTACAAGCTACACACTGTATGGTTGTTGAACCTGCTCTGTGTATGTATGTGTTAGTGGATTGCCTGTATGTATGTAATTGTAAGCATTAAAAGACTTACAATTCCAGGGGGACAAGTGTAGTAGTCTGCCCTGACCTCTCAGGCAATCAAGGCCAACATACATAAAGCCATTAGGCCTCAGAATAAAGCCTCATTTGGAGGCCCTGAGGGCAAATCTACATAAAATAGCACCCTCACAATATTCAGCTGTTCCTCCCTGGCAGCTGAGGAAACCAAACATCATCCTGCAGCTGGCCATGTCGAGGAAATCTCAAACGCACCCACTTTCATATCATGAAAGCTTTATCGATGTGCGAAGTGCTTTTAGCTCCCACCTAGCAGTTTACACGGATGGGTCAAAGACAGACAACAGAGTCTCTGTGGCAGCAATCGTCCACGGAGGTGAATTAGGTACGCGTATTCCAGATCAGAGTTCCATCTTTACTGCTGAGGCACGAGCACTCCTACTCGCATTAGAGTGCATCGAAACCTCAGCCAGTCATAAATTCATCATTTTCACTGACTCTTTTTCCTGCCTTCAGGCTTTAAACAATAGGAAACTGGACCACCCAATACTACTTAAAGTACTCATTAAACTAAACTAAACTCTCTTTCAATAGCAAAATTTCACATTCATCTATGACTGCTCCTTTGAAACACTGTCATATTCCCCACTCTGATCTGAAACCTACCATTCAAAAATACATTTGGAAGCTATGGCAGATCGAATGGGATGAACACCCAGACAACAAACTCGATAGAATTACCCCCTCCGTGCCACAGAGTCACCTGGAAGGGCGACACGACCAGGTTGTTTTAACAAGATGCCATATTGGCAACTCGTGGCTAACACACGTTTTTCTGCTCAAGGGGGAGCCTCTCCCTGAATGTATTGGATGTCAGTCCCCACTGACAGTAAAACACACTTTATTAAACTGTGTGGATTTCATGGCCCTGCACCAACAATTTTACACTGCAAACAACATGCATGACCTTTTTACTAAAGTAAAACAAGAAAACATTAGCCTTTTTGAGGGCAGCTGGTTTGTACCACCTCATATAGGTTTTTAAACAAATTTCATCAGTGAATAATACTATCATTTAGACTTTTATTTAGCTATTATGATTGTGAGTTTACAAAATTCATGAGTGTCCATTGACACAAAATTGATTGTATGCTTTTACATGTAAATGATGGTTTGAACAAAAACAAACATTTCTCACCATGAATATGGCCTATGCTGCCGACATGGCATAAAGCAACCACCAATCAATCAATCCACACCCACACAGAGCACGGTGTCCTCCCCAAAATGTCCACACACATATCACCAAACAATAGACTACATCACCATTCCAGCTCCGCGGTGCATTGTGGGATGCGTCAAAGCAAAACAAACCCACGAGAAGCACATGGCAGATGCTAATACACTGGGTGCAGCTATTAAATGTGCTAGTTTCAGCTCATCTCAGCTCTTGTTTGAAACATAGAACACTAACTTTTTATCCAGCATTGCATTCACATCAATATAATCAGCACATCTTATGCCATGTGCATTTTGATTTAGACAAATCTGGGCACTCAGACTAGTGTTAGAGCCATAGTCAGAGTCAGTTTTACTTATTTTATTCATGTTTTTATTTTTATCCTATGGTTAATGACATATGTAGAAATAGAAAATGAGTAGGGTTAATCAGATATTGGTTATATATTTCTTTGAAACAAGTTTTTGTTGACACATTTGACAATTTAATATTTAGAACAAGAATTACTTCTGGCTAATCAATGGTGATGTAAACATCAGCCTGTAAAGTGACTGAAATTGTATGTTTCTTAGCTCAAAATGCTTAATTGTGTTTTAAACATATTCATTATATTATCATATTGCATTGTTCCATCCATGTTTGTGCCAAATTGTTATGTTTAAAAAAAATTAATTTTGAATAAAATCGAAGTTTTTTCGGAACGGTCATCTCGTATATTCTAACTACCCCCCACATACAGACACACACGCGCACACACACATCCACAGATAACAGGACAGGCTGGTGGGAGACCGAGATAACGAGATAACGGGACAGGCTACTGGGAGACCGACCGGGCGTTATCGTTACTAGGCCTAATCGGTAGAGTGCAGGCTTCCCATGCGATAGGTCGGGAGTTCGAATCCAGGTCGAGTCAAACCAATGACGTACAAAATTGATACTTGTTGCTACCTAGCCTGGCGCTCTGCATTACTAGGATAGGCCAAGGACTGGTTAGCTCAGTATCGGGATAATGTGACTGAGTGGGATATCAGATCATGGTGCTGGCGGCCTGGTCTCCCAATGGGGCAACACTAAAACATTGCCCCATTGGGAGACTAGGCCGTAGTGTGTATTGTTTCAAGTCGGTACCCGTCCTTACATGACCCATTGATATTGCTAGGATGTAAGACCCCCCCAAAAAACCATCAAACTTTAGCTAGAAATAAAGCACGATTTGATGAATAATACATTTCTACAAGGAAGGAACTTGGAAGGATCAAAATTCCTCAGTCAGGGATTCTAAGAGGATGTGAGTGTTCAACCTGAAGGAGTCATGCTATGAACTAAGCCTAGCCCAGCAAGTTAGCTTGAAGTTGCATAATTCACACGACAAGAAACTACCGGTATAGGAATTTTATTTATCAGTAAGTTGGTTAAAGTTGCATAGTCCGATGCTTTTAGGTTCCTGTCATTTTCTGAGATAAATATATTAGGTTGATGGCTATCATCTACATTACTTTAGTTTGAAGCAACTTTTATTTTAAGTGGCTAACTTTGGAGATATTTGAAGTGCAGACATGCAAAATTAGTTTTGGCAAGCACACCAAAACTCAGACGCCATATGCTTCTGCAGTAACAGGTTCTATTAATTTGACTCAACGTTTCCTTCTATGTGGCAAAAAATGCTAGATAATTGCAGGAGTATCTAAGTTATTATGTAGGATCAAATCTAGATAAATGTTTTGATTTGGAAAATGTGATGCTTTTATCAGATTATGCTGCTTTAATAAGTGTATCAGTATGTGTATAACTTACAGCGTCATCAAAGGCCAGTTGCTTTAATATCATGTCTATGTGGTGTGGGAGGTTAAAACTCCCTTGGGTGGGTAAAAGTGTAGGCTCAGGCTTTCTATCGACAAACTGTCCAATGGTGAAAACAAGTTTATTCAGACTTATCCATGATAGGCAGTATAAATCTTCAAGAAAAAATCTATGTTAGATATGTAGAATCAAATCTAGGTCAGTGTTTGGGTTTTGAAAATGTGATGCTTTCAGCTCTAAGAACATAGTTCCAGGCAATGAGTCAGTTGATCGGCAGGTTCTTAGTTCAAATCTGGAGACCCTGGCACTCAACCCTACTGCCTGATGGTCGCCTGAATGTAGCGCTGGGTGGGCGGCCAAGAAAAGAGGTAAGGTGTCGAAGGTCTGGGCCGCGTTCAGGGTACGCCTCCAAGACGTCTCGGGGAAATCCCTGACTTCACGCTAGTCTGAACGGCAAAAGCAGTTGGTCGCCTCAAAAATAGCCGCCCTATTGGGGGTCAGCCATTTGCAATGAAAAAGAAGCGTTCTGATTGGCTGAAACCACTGAATACGTTGGCCATTTTCGACCAAATGCTGACTGATGATGTATATTTCCTTATTACAACACAAATATGTCACTACATAAACTTATCGAAGTCTACACGCTTAGTTGCATGATTAGACCTTATGACCTTAGCAGCAACTAATGAAATTAGCGTTCTCTGTGGCGGAGTGGTTAGAGTGTCTGACTTTTTTCTAGGTCAGACTCCTAATCTGAGGGTCGGCGGTTCGATTCCCCGTGCCCCCAGATCTGCCAATTTGGATTTCCACCACTGTGTATAACTTACAGCGTCATCAAAGGCCGGTTGCTCTCATACCATGTCTATGTGGTGTGGGAGGTTAAAAATCCCTTGGGTCGGTAAAAGTGTAGGCTCGGGCTTTCTATCGACCAGCAGTGGAATGAGGAAGACCAGTCATCTATACTGAAATTTCCCCTGCTTAAACAACTAATGGACCAACAAAAACCACAAAAAAACAAGTTACAATAGGAAATACAAAACTAATCAAAATTTCAAGTGGAGTTAAATGGACTAACAGGAAGTATGGTGAAAGCCTGGTTTTGGACTGGTCTTCTGGCCATGTACATTAGATTGTAGATATGGAGCTCTGTAGGTACCTATGTAGAACATATTAATACATTAAGATGGAGGTATTTCAGCATCAATTAATTTGCATACATCTATGTATATATAGATGGATAGATAAAACCTATGTATGTATTTATTATGACATATGTTGACAACTCCGTCCTGATATGACCTTAGCTATTGCTGGGACGTAAAGCCCCAACAACCAAACAAACATTGGCAACTGTATTATATATAAAAGGGAAATGTTTTTAATAAAAAGGAGTTATGCGAAAAGCGGAAAATTGCATATATTGTCATATCTTACGGATAATCTTGCATTCCTCTTTCGGGTAAAGCAACAAAACACTATAACTCCCATCTCATAGACCAGACGGAATGGCTGAATGAGTTGAGCAGCCGACTCCCGTTTTGGTAGATTGTGGGATTCGAAGCCACGGTCAAGTCAAACCAATGACTTAAAAATTGATACTTGTGGCTTCCTAGCCAGGCACTCGGCATTATTAGGATAGGCCAAGGACTGCTTGGCTCAGTGTAAGGATAATGTGACTGAGTGGGATATCATGTCAAGGTACTGGTGGCCTGGTCTCTCAGTGGGGCAGAACTATAAAGTCACCATGAGTGCGCACTGTCACAAGTCGGTACCCGTCGTGATATGACCTAGATGTTGCCAGGATGTAAAACTCCAACAAACAACCGACCACTGTGGCAAGTCAGTGCCCGTCCTGATATGACCTTAGATGTTGCAAGGACATAACACTCCAACAACCAACCCACCTCATACTAAATAAACCAGGACTACACAAAAACCTGTGACAAGAAAGCACACACCACACACACAAGAAACAGTCCCACAAAAAGACAACACAGAGTTGCATTCAAAGTAAGAGTTAAATCAATCGGTGTCTTAAAGCTCATGTTGCGAAGCCACAGAGTACCTTCTTTGCTAGTATGCTTAACAAGCAGGAGGCGGAGGAGGTGAGGGGAAGTGGTTAGGGGGAGGGAGGAGGTGAGAGGGAGGGGGTAGAGGATGAGGGATAGGGGTGTTGGGGGGGGGAGGAGGTGACAGGGATGGGGGGAGATGAGGGGAAGGGGTTAGGGGAGGGACGAGGTGAGGGGAAGGGGGTAGGGGGTAGGTGAGTGGAAGGGGTTAGAGGGGAAGGGAAGGGGTAGAGATGAGGAGAAGAGGCTAGAGGTGAAAGGGGGCGTAGGGGGAGGGAGTTAGAGGTGGAGGGGAGTGGGGTAGTGGAGGGGAAGGGTGTAGAGGGGGGGGGAAGGGGGTAGAATGAGGAGAAGAGGGTAGAGGAAGGGGGACAGGAGGGGGAGAGGGAAGGGGCTGGATGGGAGGAGGGTAGGAAGGGGGTGGTAAGGGGAAGAGGTTGAGAGGGGAGGGGAGGTGAGGGGAAATGCGGTGAATGGATGAGGAGATAGGAGGGAGGTAGGTGGGTGGGGGAGGGGAGGGAAGGGGGTAGACATGAGGAGAAGTAGAGTAGAGGAAGGGGGACGTGTAGGGGAATGGGGGTAGAGTGTGGAGGGGAGGTGAGGTGAGGAGAAGGGGGTAGAGGGGGAGATGCGAGGGGAAGGGGGTAGAGGGGGGGAGGGGAGGGGAGGGGTGTTAGAGGTGAGAGAAACGTGGGTAGGGGAAGGGGGTAGGTGAGAGGATTGGTGATAGAGGTGAGGGAGTGGGGGGAGGGGGTACGGGGAGGTAGGAGGTGAGGGTAAGGGGTGTAAGGGGGTAGCGGGTAGGTGTGGAGGTGAGGGGAAGGGGAGTAAGGGGGTGGGGGGGTAGGTCTATTGACAATTGCCTGAGTTACATGCCATTTCCCGCCACAATTCACGGAATGCCATGTTTGCTGTGCTTCACCTGCGTTGCCTGCATGTGGAAGTTGAAGGAAATGCTCCGCTCCTACTTGACAAATACAACTAGGTTTGTGTCTGTTGTTCTTTCGGCGCAAACCTTACGAAATAACTTGCTGTTCTCGTCTTGGCGCCGGTTTAGTGTTTTAGATGGGTAGCGGTTCTTAGGCAAACTTCTGCATTCCATTATATATCTATATTATATATAGATGTATATCTATGTATTTAGATATATATATATATAGATATATATATATCTATGTATATACATATGTATATACGTATATAGATCTATATCTATACACATAGATGTATATGCATAAATATCTATGCATGTGTTGTATATTTTATTAGGCCAATATTATTACAATTAGAGTGGGCTCGTGGTTAGTTCCGTGAGTACTCACAAACCGGAACTGGCGCCACTTTCGGGACAGGCCCGCCTTTTCTCGGACCTCAGGGATGTCTTCAGTATTCTAGCAGTGACCACCTCTCCAGACACCAGAAACACCTCTGTCACTGGCTTTTTACTTTTTACTATATATATATACATATATATGTGCTCTATAATCTATTTTGGGAATATAAACAAGGAAACTACCACTTATCAGTTCTCTTCTATATATTAGTTATTACCTACTATCCTACTGTCATAGGAGTTAGTTCCTGTTTCTGCCACTATGGCGCCACCCGTGAGTGGCTCCCGGCCACACTGATACCAGTTGCGTCTGGTCACTACGGGCTCCAGAACATTGCGGCTGGCCAGATTTATATATATATATATATATATGTATATGCATTATTCGAGTATAATTAATTAGAGCTTTTCCACCTGAGCTATTCCTATGCCCTACCCTCATTAAAGCTGCATAGGCCGATGGAGCATCAGATTTATATAAACAAAATTGTAACTAGATTTGATTCTACATATCTTACTTAGATACTGGTGCACTTATTAAGAATTAGTGGCCACATAGAAGGGTATATACCAAGCCAATTTAACACAACCTGTTACTGCAGAAGGCTATGGTGTTCATTATAATCTACCTTAATTTTGTTTGAAGTAACTTTTATTTTAAATCGCTAACGTTTGAGATATTTGAAATGGAAACATGCTAAATTAATTTTGGCAAGTTTGCCAAAACTCTTAACACAATAGGCTTCTCCAGTAACATGTTCTATTAATTGACTCAGTATCCCCTCATATGTGACGGCAAATGTTTAATAAATGCACCAGCATCTAAGTTAGATATCTAGAATAAAATCTAGATAATTGTTTGGGTTTTGGCAATTCTATGTTTTCATCGGACTATGCAGCTTTAAACACTGTTAAAGCTGCATAGTCGGATGAAAGCATCACCTTTTTAAAACCAAGACACCTATCTAGACCTGATCCTTCATATCCAACGTAGTTAGATATATTAAGCGTTTTCTGCTGCATAGAAGGGACCACTAAGTAGATTCAATAGTATATATTATTATGATATATATATACATGCTAATATACATGAGTCAGGCTCACGAAAATAGGCCAATTGGGGAAAGTTGTCGGTGTGGAGCATTGGATGTTGGCGTCGAACAGCATAATTATAGTTTAGCATTGACAGAGGTGTGGGAAGGTCCTTAAATTTATCCTGAATGTAAAGGTAGAGAAAATACAACAACCTTATTTGTTTCTAGGATAACTTAATAGAAAACAAAGAAGTGCACTACACTTTAAGAATTGTGATGCCGACATCTTAAATTGACCAACAATTGGCCCATTTTCGTGAGGCCGACTCATATAATGATAATAATGAGAAATGACAACCTGGTGCAGCTTTATATATGTTATCATATATATATATGTATATCAACACACATATATGCTAATATATATCAAAAATGCAAATTCACCACTGGGTGAAGCTATATATATTACTTTTTCGGATATATATTAGCATTTATTTATATGCTAATATATAGTAACAATACAAAATGTTAATCCATTAACACGATGTATATATTAGCATATATATTAGGATATAATTATGTGCTAATATGTATGTTAACAAGGATAAATGACATCCTGGTCAAGCTACATATATTAGCATATATATATTAGCATATATATATATACATTAGCATATGAAATATTACAGTTAGTGAAGCTATATGTATTACTATTATTAGCATATATATGCAATATTAGCATTTATATATACTAATATTTTGCAAATGAATGCTAATATATATATTAATAAAACAAAATGATAACCTGATGGGCTTTATATATAGAAGCATATGCTAATATATATATAGTATATATAGTATATATAATATATACATATATAATATATATTAGCTTATGCTAATATATATTATATTATTAACAATACAACTTGACACCCTAGTGAAGCACCCTTCTACTTTGACCCTGTGACCCTTTCCCCGTCTCCAATTTGTCACATTTGACTCTTCGTATGACACTGACACTCAACGCGGCATTCAGCCAAATGCTGAATTGATGGTCTGGTAGCGAGAAGATGGCTGGGTGGTGACAGTGCGACACTGATAGCAAGAGTGGCATTGACGGCTAGCTGATCTCTCAAATACAATGACAGTGACAGCTGGATGATTGTCCATTGACAGTGCCAGTGACAGCTGGATGCTTTTCCATTGACAGTGCTAGTGACAGCTAGATGATTGCCCATTGCCCATTGACTAGATGATTGCCCATTGACAGTGACACAAAAGTCTTTCGAGCCATAAAAGATGTAGGAGATAGAAATCTCTTGCAAGAGGATATTCTGAAACTCACACAATGGTCTGAGAAATGGCAATTGCCCTTCAATGAAAAGAAGTGCAAAATTATTCATTACGGGAAAAATAATTCTCATTATGCCTATAATATGAAGAACACTGTCCTGCAACAAGACAGCTATGAAAAGGACTTGGGCGTAATCTTTGACTCCCAACTCTCCTTTCAGAAACACATGAGGACTATCATCTCAAATGCTAACCAGAGAGTAGGAATAATTAAAAGCCTCAACAAGAACAATTTTCTCATTCTATTTAAGTCTCTTGTTAGGCCAATTTTGGAATACTGTCCACAAATTTGGAGCCCAATTTTTCAGAGAGATATTCTGGAGATCGAAAAGGTTCAGAGACATGCAACAAAATTAGTTGCAGTTATAAAGGACTTACCCTATGAACAAAGGCTTTGGGAATTGAAACTTCCTACCCTTTCCTACAGAAGGAAAAGAAGTGACATAATTGAAGTATTTAAAATTATGAAAGGTTTTGATAAAATAGATATGAACCAATTTTTCACCTTGAATAAAAGAGAAGGCAGTCGGGGGCCATATTCCCCCAAACTATAAAACCCAGAGCCATTTCAAAGTTAAGGCAACACAGTTTCTCAAACAGGATCATAAATATATGGAACAGTCTCCCACAAAATGTTATTGATGCCGAGTCAATAAATTCATTCAAGAACAGATTAGAAAAAGCATGGGCTGATGATCCGGGGAAATTTGACACCTTATTCACCAAATGCTACTAATTATTCCTTGTGTTGCATATTTACTTGCACTCAAGCAAAAATGAGAGACAAATATGTGTTCACACTTCCTGTCTACCATTTGCTATTTCGCTAATGTTAGCTAGGCGATTGCCCATTTACAGTGGCAGTGGCAGATAGGTGATCGCCCATTGCAGTGACAGTTAGTTGATTTCTTATTGTCAGTGACAGTGACAGCTAACTGATTTCCCATTCACAATGATAGCGACAGCTGGCTGATTGCCCATTGGAAGTGAGAGTGACAGCTAGGTGATTGCCCATTTACAGTGGAAGTTTCAGCTAGGTGATTGACTGCTGCAGTGACAGCTAGTTAGTTGATTCCTCATTGACAGTGGTCGTGACAGCTGCCCATTGACAATGACAGTGGCCACTAGTAGATTGCCCATTGTCAGTGACAGTGACAGCCAGCTGGTTTCCCATTGACAGTGACAGTAACAGCTAGATGATTGCCCAGTGACAGTGATAGTGACAGTGACAACTAGATGAATGCCCATTGAGAGTGACAGTGACAATTAGATGATTGACAATTGACAGTGAAATAGACAGCTAGATTATTGCCCATTGACACCAATGGTTAAAAGCTGCGTTGCATAATCCGATAAACCCACACAACATCAGAAGTAAAGCACTTTGTAATGTACTAGGATCAACCTGTCATCAGGCAGGACTCGGCCGTCTGAGCCCCAGTATACCACTTACACTTCCCAGGTGCGCTCTGACAACTGTCTGTCAGTTCACACCTGATGCCCCTCTCCAACAAACTCATAAGAAAGAAAGGGAAGACAAGTCGCGCAAGGTTGAAGAAGTTGTGCTTTATTGGCATCAACTCCTGTTTACCTACTAGTGACCTATCACCCTCACTCCTTACCTCCTGTCCACACAGATCCTCATTACTCTCTTTAGTATGTATAGGAATCAGTGCCTACAGCCCATTGAACCGGAGTCCCATGGTTGTTGGACACAGCTCAGTTTGTATATGAAAGGTGGAGCCGCAGACAGAGTGTCTGGGTTCCCGTCCAAGAGAAGAGTGTGTTCACTTCAAGAGTCCATCCAGAAGTCTGTCTCCTTTCAGAGAGTCTGGAGAAGTGTGACTAGAATAATCTATATCAGAATGAGGCTTGTGTGGTCAGGTGGTGCAAGGGGTGCAGGTGACTGGGCCTCCCACAGCCAGCCAATCAGACACCCTCTACAGCCTGGGGGGCGATGCCCTAATAGGGGCAGCTGTCACTCAACCCCAGCTGCAGATGGTGTCCATAATGTATGCAGAGTGGCTGGTTGTGCTTGCCCATCGGCCCTGTGGTAACAGGTAGTTGCAGACAGTTACAATAAATATATGTATTCAAAATGTCCTTCTCCACATGCACTCTTACTGGTACATAGAGGGAACATTTCACCAAACATTAACTGTCTCTTACATAGGAACATCTCGTCATAATCCCGGGCACCATGCGTTATCATATTCTCCACATAGTCTCATATGTCACACAGTGAGTGGGGCACCCATTGCTTTTCTGTTACATAACCTTGGTCCCCACTCCGTCGCACGAGAATAATAATGCTCTCTGCAATATATAATTCCGAACCGAAAATCCGTATATTTTTACAATTTGCTTGCATTTGATCCTACATTTCAATCCTAGATACCGGGCCACTTATTAAACATATATTGCCGTATACAATGAATGCAGGTCACGCAAGCCTATGAGGTCCAGCATTTTGGTGTGCATGCCAATTATATTTAAAGTTGCATAGTCCTGTGGTTTTGAGGTTCTAACACTTTTCTGAGATAAATATATTCAATTGATTTTCATAATCTACTTTACTTTAGTTTGAAGTAACTTTGATTTTAAATGGCTAACTTTGGAGATATTTGAAGTACAAATATTCAAAATTAATTGTATCAAGCATGCCAAAACTCCGACACCATAGGCTTCAGCAGAAACAAATTCTATTGAATTGACTCCCCAGTCCCTTCTATGTGGAAGCACACGCTTACTACGTGCATCAGTATCTAAGTTAGATATGTAGGATCAAAGCTAGGTAAATGTATCGGTTTTGAAAATTTGAAACTTCTATCGAACTATGCAACTTAATATTTACTCAATTCAAATATCTCCAAAGTTAGCCATCTTTAATCAAATTAACCCTAAGCCTAACTGAAGTAGATACATAAATATTTGAAAAAACATGACTGGAACTGAAGTGATCTGATTATGTAAAGGCCCTGTCATACTACGACGTATGGCGTTAGTGTGTGCCCAACGTCCGACAATTTGCCAGTACGTCGACATTTGTCGAACTTTGCAGGGGCAGTGGATAAAAATTGGCCTACACACAATGTACACACAACGTACACACAATGTATGTAAGAACGTATCTCTGACCTATCACATACCCTCATGGTACACTTACCAAAGTTACGTACATTACTTCATCGCTAGAACTATGGCATATACTTTAAGTACGCTGGAGATACGGCAGGCATACATTCAAAGTACGTTAGGAGTATGTTATGCATCCATTGGCTGTACGCAGACTGCAAGGCTGAACATACGGCTAATGTGTGTATAACGTACACCAACGTACGCCAAGCATATGCCGAGCGTATGAGAAATGTATGAGCCATATGGCGACATATGTTGAAAATTTTGAACATGCACAAAATATTTTTAGCGGTTCGACCTATGCCGGCCTATGCTGACCTGTGCCGCCATACCCGAGCATACTTGATGTATGCCCAATGTATACGTAACCTATGACGCCATATGCCGACGTGTTGGTCAAAAATTGCATACGTCGGCATATGCTAACGCTATACGTCATAGCGTGACAGCCCCTTTAGCGACAGGTCCTATAAAACAATAACCTTGCATTTAAAAAAAGTGTTATAAGTAGTTTACTACACACCCTGAACCAGGATAAACACTCTCCCCAAATACTCCCAATCCACATTCCACCCCTTCCACAACGACCCCCCCCCTGCCCCCCCCCCCAAAACACCCACAAAAATCAAAACAACAAGACAAACAAGAACACAGTTTTAAAAGAAAATCCCTAAAAAAAATCTGTGAAGGTTGTGAATCACAACACCCCCCTCTGCCCTCTACCCCCCCCCCCCCTGAATCCGTCTGTGTTATTTGTAACGGTGCGTAATGAAAACAAACACACGTATGTCCCAACCCGCAGACGCCCCAACACACACCGTCCGCTCGGACATATTATTCCAAATCACCAAAACTTCAAAACCACCAAACTGTTAAATCACCAAAGCACCAAAGCACCAAAGCACCAAAGCACCAAAGCACCAAAGCACCAAAGCGCCAAAGCGCCAAAGGACCAAACCACCAAACCACCAAACCACCAAACCACCAAACCACCAAACCACCAAACCACCAAACCACCAACTCACAAAACCACCAAACCACGAAACCACCAAATCACCTTCCAAACTGCCAAACCAACAAACCACCAAACCACCAATCCACCAAACTGCCAAACTTCCAAAACTGCCAACCTTCAAAACTGCCAACCCACCAAACAACCAAACCACCAAACCACCAAACTGCCAAACTTCCAAACTGCCAACCTTCGAAACTGCCAACCCACTAACCCACCAAACCACCAAACCATCAAACCACCAAACTAACAAACCACCAAACCACTAAACCACCAAACCACCAAACCACCAAACCACCAAACCACCAAACCACCAAACCACCAAACCACCAAACCACCAAACCACCAAACCACCAAACCACCAAACCACCAAACCACCAAACCACCAAACCACCAAACCACCAAACCACCAAACCACCAAACTGTTAACCCCCCAAACAACTAAACCACCAAACTGCCAAATCCACAAACCATCAAACCATAAAACCATCAAACCATCAAACCATAAAACCATCAAACCACCAATCCACCACACCACCAAACTGCCAAACCACCAAAACACCAAACCACCAAATCACCAAACCACCAAACCACAAAATTGTGAACCCACCAAATCGCCAATCCACAAAACCACTAAGCCACCAACCCAGCAAACCTTCAAACTACAAGCCCATCAACCCACTAAACCACCAAACCACCAAAACACCAACCCACCAATCCACTAACCTACCAAACCACCGACCTACAAACCACCAATCCACCAAACCACCAATGGACCAAACTGTTAAACCTCCAAACCACCAAATCACCAAACCACCAAACCACCAAACCACCAAACCACCAAACCACCAAACCACCAAACCACTAAACCACCAAACCACCAAACCACCAAACCACCAAACCACCAAACCACTAAACCACCAAACCACCAAACCACCAAGCTGTTAACCCCCCAAACAACTCAACCATCAAACTGCCAAATCCACAAACCATCAAACCACCAATCCACCACACCACCAAACCACCAAACCATCAAACCACCGTATTCAAATCGACCATCAACCCGCATGACATCCAATAAGTATCTGAAGCGTGATCGGGACTGGTTGTGAGGGTAGTAGCGGTCGTCACACCGATAAGGGCCCAGATAAGGAGCTCTCCAGTAAGGTATTTAGCTGATAAGAGGCCATATCGTCTGGTTGTGGTGAAATAAGAACGCGGCTTCGTGAGAGCGCACGTCAACGATCCCATGAACGATTCCCGCCACCACCACCACCGTCTGATGGCAGTGGCTCCTGATATGACCTTAAATGATGCAAGGACGTACAACTACTACGCACAGACTAACACAAAACAGTATATGACAGTGATGTCACAACAGGTTTGTTCATCCTCAGAGTAGACATGAACACCAGAGGCCATCGGGATAACTATAAGATCTTCAAGGAGAGGTCCAGACTTGAGATCAGGAAACTCTCATTTTTCTTTTGAGTGACATGCCCTTGGAACAGTCTTCCAGACCGAATGGGTTAAAGCACCAGAGAGAAGGCTGGATAGACATTGGAGAGGACACCCACAAGTGTATGACTTCAAAGCTCCCTCCACGTCTGTATGTGTTGGGGGGTGGGAAGTATTTTTTTGTTATCATAGCGAGCTGGCATTAGAGGCCCAAATAGGGCCTAGATCAGCCAGAAGAGGATCTGTAAGTTAAAAACAAACAGAAACAGATGGCATTGGCAAGAACTGATGCTGCGGGTAGCAGCTCAGGGTGCAGCATGTTCTGTGGAAAAGGCCTTATCGACCTATTTCATATGACGTCAGCATAGGTATTTAGGTCAGTGCACGTGCAGCTTGGCTGCAGGACGCACACTGTCACATTGCAAACTCAATGGCTATGAGCAATCTTCATAGAGAAAAGGTGAAATATCTCTAAAACCACACCACCTAGAAATAAACCGATTGGACCTCATACAGAAAACACATCTAACAACCGGATTATATTAAATTGATAAGGTTAGGGTTATGCATTTGTATTAATTTTGAATAACACTGACGTTTTGCACTGCACATACCTGCAAACTCAATGCATTGTCAATGGCTGTGACGAATCTTCACACAGAAAAAGTTAAATATCTCTAAAACCACACCACCTAGAAACAAACTGCCTGGAAGACATATAGAAAACATGTTTAACAAACAGATTATATTAAATTTATAAGGTTACGGTTCTGCATTTCTATTAATTTTGAATAAAACTGACGTTTTTCACTGCGCGTATCGGCAAACTCAATGGCAGTGTGCCTTCATTCTGAAGCCAAGCTGCGCACGCATATATACAATGTTTATGAACATTGAAAGGGGTCTATAGCGGATTTCCACCACTAACATGCGCGCCCTCTGATGGCAGTGGCTAGAACTAATGCTGTATGTAGCTACTCAGGGTGCAGCATGCTCCATGGAAAAGGTTGTATACTCTATAGCAGATTTCCACCACTAACCCGCCCTCTGATGGTAGTGATAAGAACTAATATTGTATCTTGCTACCCACAACATTATATAATATTACTGGATGCCCGGCCACGTTTGGGACACCAGAGAATACTACAGAAACTCTCCCCTTCATATCACTTGTCTATCAACTCATTAACCAATGCTAAGGAAGAATGAAGACAAGTCACACAGATAAACAGTGGAGAAGTTGTGCTTTAATAACACCAACTCCTGTCCACCTACCAGTGACCTATCATCCACACCCCTTGCCTTCTAGCCACACAAAGTCTCATTACTACTTTAGCCTGTATAGAAAGCAGTGCCTACAGCCCATGGGACAGGAGTCCTATGGCTGTGTACACACTCAATTGGAATAGCTGAATTTTGATAGCATCAGACAGAGTGTCTGGGGTTCCTGCTCAAGAGTAGGTGTGTCTCACTCAAGAGCCAGGAGTAGAGTGATCTCTCTTCAGTGTGTATGAAGCAGAATCTAGAAAATAAGATCTTGGTTTGAGGCTAGTGTGGTCAGAGGGCCAATGGGATGCAGGTGACTGGGCAGTCCACAGCCAGCCAATCAGGCACCTCCACAGTCAGGGTGGGTGGCACCCTCCCCCAGTAGGGGTAGCTGTCACTCAACCCAGCTGCAGGTGGTGCCCTGTGTGTATATGCAAATTAGGCTGGTGGACCTGCCCAGTGGTCAAGGCAGGGGGGGCAGGTAGCTATACAGTTACAATAGATCTCTGTTAAAATGGTCTTTTCTCCAATTGCACTCTTTATGGATGCATAGAGAAGCATTTCAACAATCATGTACTCTCTCTTATATAGGAACATCTCTTCAGTAATCTCAGGCATAATATATGAACATATATTTCACACAGCTTATATCATGTCATAATGGGAGTGGGATATTATTACTTTTTGTTTATATAACATCGTCCCCACTCCGTCGCCCAAGACTAATAATGCTCTCTGCCAATATATAATTCTTAACCGAAAATCCGTATATTTTTACAATTAGTTCATCCACGGCCATCACCGGGCGCGGAGGCCGACTCGGTAGACCTCCCATTCGGGAGATCGGGAGTTCGAGTCCCGGTCGAGTCAAACCAATAACTTATAAAACTGATACTTGTCACTTTCCAGCCTGGTGCTTGGCATTAATAGGATATGGCAAGAACTGTTTAGCTCAGTTTTAGGATAATGTGACTGAGTTGGATATTGGGTCATAGTACTGGCGGCTTGATTTCCCACTGGGACAGCACTATAAAGTTGCCATGAGTGTGCACTGTCAAAAGTCGGTACCCATCCAGATAAGACCTTAGATGTTGCCAGGAAGTAAAATTCCAACAACCAACCAACCGTCTGACGGCAGTGCCAAGAACTAGCAACTCAGCCAGCAGCATGCTCTGTGGAAAAGGTCTTATAAGTTATATAGCAGATTTCAACCACCCGCTCTCTGATGTCAATGTCAAGAACTAATGTATCGTGCCACTCACGTTAGTGCTTCCACTGGCACTATCATGTACTATAATCTGATACTGGGGTATTCAGGAATATTAAAGTTGAATAGTCCGATAAAAAATGAAGTTTTCAAAAGCAAAACACTTATCTACATTTGAACCTACATACCCAACTTTAACGCTGGTGCATTTATTAAGTATTTGTTGCAACATAGAATGGCGTACTAAGTCAATTTAATATAACCTGTTACTGGTGAATCCAACAGAGGCAGAGTTTTGGCAAGCATGCCGAAATTAATTTGGCATGTTTACACCCCAAATATCTCCCAAGTTAGCGATTTTAAAGCAAAGTTACTTTGAACTAAAGTAAGGTAGATTATAACGATCAACCTAATATATTTATCTCAGAAAATGACATGAATTCAAAACCATCGGACTATGTAACTTTAAGGATATAATTAAAGGATATTGATGAATATTAATGAATATTAAGGGATATTGAGGGATATTTAGGAATATCAAGGAATATTAAGTAATTATAAAGAATATTAAAGAAAGTTAAGATAAATTAAGAAAAATTAAGGAATATTACGAATATTGAAGAGTATTAAGGAATATTTAGGAATATCGTGGAAAGCTAAGGAATATTAAGGGATATTATTAATTATCAGATACTATCAATATCAATTATCAGATATATCAATTACCACAATAATTAGGGAATATAATCAATATTAAACAATATGATGAATATTAGGGAATACGATGCAGAGTTTGGAATATGATATATTAAGCCAGAACAACAGATGGACTGACACTAAAGTGACAAGTTGGTGGTATAAATCATCTATAGATCATACCCTAGGGTGTAGCGTTCGGGGACCCTTGTACAATAACACAATCGATCAGTTGAGCTAGTTTTACCAATAATTCTACTCTGATCAGCGTCTCAGCAAAGATTCTTCTACATGTCATGGTTGGTGATGAAAATGGAAAGTATTGCGCCTAGAGCGGGACTCGAATCCACATCTCTTTGCATTCCGGGCCAGTGTGCTAATCATTACAGCACCTAGGCTGGACAATAATGTTATGCATATATACACCAGTTACAATTAAATGCAATCCACCATTGATCTGTTAACTAGGTAACTAGGTCACTAGGTCACATCACTGCCCACTGAAGCCGACACGATTTGACATTCCTAAAGGACAAAGCCACTAAGGAAAGATTCGAGAGTGCACCTGTATCTAAGTTGGGTACTTGTATTAAATCTAGATAATAGAATTGTTTGGTTCATTTCTTGGGATTTTACGTCCTAGCAACATCTAAGGGTATGTCAGGATACGGGTAGCGACTAGTGAGATTCCACACTCATGGCGTCTTTATAGTGCTATCCCACTGGAAGACCAGCCTGCCATACAATGGCCTAATATCCCACTCAGTCACATTAACCTGATACTGGGGAAACCAGTCCTTGCCCTATCCTATTAATGCCGAGCGCCTGGCTAGGAAGTGACAAGTATCAATTTTATAAGTCATTGGTTTAACTAACCTCTTCGAATCCTTGAGTTCATGTGCTGGAAGCCAGCCAACACTCGTACCAATTCGGCCATCCAGTGGGACAGCACTATAAAGATGTAAATTTGAAGGTATGCAAATAGGTCAGTTTTAAGTGGGATTTTGAAATGTAAATTAAGCACGGCCTCTTCATTTTCTTTTTTGTTTGGGGGTGGAGTACATTAGTTTATTAAGCAAAGGAAATTTCAATCACGGACAATTGATCTTCCTCATTCCACTGCTCCTTGTCCTATCCCAGTAATGCCAAGCGCCAGGCTAGGTTTGATTGATTGATTGATTGGTGGTTGCTTTACGCCGTGTCGGCAGCATAGGCCATATTCACGGCGATAAATGTTTGTTTTTTGTTCAAACCATCGCTTTTACATGTAAAAGCAGACAATCAATTATGTGCTACCAATAGACACTCATTAAATTAGAAAGCTCACAATCATATATTTGTGGTCAAGGGAAACAAATTCCCATAGAAAAAGAAAAGTTTTATTAATAATTGATAGAATCTATTTAGTAAACTATATGAGGTGGTACAGTCCAGCTGCCCTCAAAAAGGCTAAAATGTTTTCCTGTTTTACCTTAGTAAAAAGGTCATGCATACTGTCTGCAGTGTAGAACTGTTGGTGCAGGGCCAAAAAATCAACGCAACTTAGTAAAATGTGTTTGAGTGTCAGCGGGGACTGACACCCAATATATTCAGGGGGAGGTTCCCCCTTGAGCAGAAAAGCATGTGTAAGCCACGAGTGGCCAATACGGCAGCGGCTAAGGACCACTTGGTCCCGCCGACCTCCCGCATGAGTCTGTGGTGGCTTTTCCACAGATGGTTCAATTTCTTTAAGTTTATTAATGTTTTCATCCCACTCATGTTGCCATTTGGATTTTATGTGGGTGGCTATTAGTGGTTTCAGATCAGAGTGAGGGATCAGACACAGTTCAAGATCACAGTTCAGGGCCTTCTTCGCAGCCCGATCAGCTCGTTTGTTTCCTTGTATGCCGGCATGGCCAGGCACCCAGCACAGGTGGATGTCATAACCATCAGTTGTCAGTTGGTTCATTTTATAAATGACCGTTGCTAGAATAGGGTGATTTGTTTTCAGTCCAGCAACAGCCAGGAGGCAAGAGAACGAATCACTGTATATAACATAGTTAGTGTGGTTGGATACCTCGATACACTCCAACGCGAGAAGGAGTGCTCGGGCTTCTGCAGTGAAAATCGAGCTCTGGTAGCAGCAAGTATAAATTTATAAGTCATTGGTTTGACTCAGCTAGGCTTCAAACCCCCGGTTCAAATCCCACAACCGACCAAAACAGGAGATGGACGCTCAACTCATTTGGCCATCACATCTGACTCTGCTCTGCTCCGTTAAGTAATCCAGTCTTTATCTTTAAAGCCCACATATATAGTTTGACACGGGTGGATTGTTTTCAAATATAGGTGATCAAAAAGCAAGCCCCATAAATTTGCTTTAAAAAGGATTCAGATTAAATCCGATGACGCCTTTGATTTAATCTATGACGGAGAAGGAGTTCTGCGAAAATAAATAACGGACGTTTCCGGACAGCATAAATTATTCCTGCTTACTCACTAAGCAAGACTGGTGGCGCCACCATAATATGAAACATATATATTGTATATATTACATATATATTGTATATATATATAGCATACTATATTGCATACTATATTGCATATTATATAGATATTATATATAGATGTTATATATAGATGCAATATATATGTGCTCTATAATCTATCATATATTATGGGAATATAAACAAGGACACTACCACTTATCAGTTCTCTTCTATATATTAGTTATTACCCACTATCCTACTGTCATAGGAGTTAGTTCCTGCTTCTGCCACTAGGGTGCCACCGGTGAGTGGCTCCTGGCCACCCTGAATACCAGCTGTGTCTGGTCACTGCCGCCTCCAGACCTGCTCGGATGGTCAGATTTTAAATATATATATAATGTTATATATATATTATGTATACATGTTATGTATAGATGTTATATATAGATATTATATAAATACATACTATATGTAGAAACTATATGCCAACCCAATATCCCACTCAGTCACATTATCCTGCCACCGACACAACCAGTCCTTGCCCTATCGTATTAATGCCGAGCGCCAATTTAGGAAGTGACAAGTATCAATTTTTGAAAGTCTTTAATTTGACTCGACCGGGAATTGAACTCCCGATCTCCTGCACGCGAGGGCCGCGCTCTACCGATTCGGCCACCGCGCCCGGTTTTTAAAAAAGTCATGCATTTTGGCCTCGGTAACAGTAATATGCCTCATTACTGGCATTTGGGCAGGGATGAACGAGGAAGCAGAGCTGGGAATGACATAACTTTATTCTCATGACAATCTCATCCAACGGCGGTCTCGTTTACAGTATTTCGCGTTTTGAGCATGCCCGCAGGCCAGGTCTTGACATGAACATGAAGTTATGCGTGTAAATAAATGTAATCGTAAAGAACATATGTACAATGGTTTTTTATGAACGTAACATTTCATGATGTGAGGGAGGTAGATCACAATATATGAGGCAATATATCAGAATAGATCAGAATATAGCAATACAGTAAGTATATACACACAATATATGAGGGTAATGAGTGGAGTGAGTGAGAAGACTCATCCATGGTATAACTAGTGATCATGTGGATCAGTGGGGTTTATTTAGGGTAGTTGATCAGGTTCGGTTGATCTGATGGAGAGATATATATTAGGATAGTGATGAGTGGCTAACAGGAGAAGTTAACCTATTGATATTTTTAGGATAATGACGGGGAGGTGCTTTTTGTATCATTACATGTTTTTTGTTTTTATTTGTCTCGTAGTGTTTTGATTTATATCGAGACAAGTGCCAATGCCAAAGTTGTGGTTGTTCGTCGTTAGTTTATGGCAGCTATCAGGGTTTTGTTGACCTTGTTGGAATCTTTGGTGCTTATGTATGTTCGGTGAGCCTGGGAGGCCCATCCCCCGAACCTCTGCACCTCCAGTTCCGTGCTGCCTGATGCGTATGCCACCGTGGCCGCCGCCTTCCTGATGGCATGCAGGGTAACGGGGGTTTCGACCCCTACCCCCCTCTGGGTGTCTTTCCACACATTGGCGATGTACGGTATCGTCATGGTCTCGCCGTCTCCTGGGTATACCAGCAGTGGTTGTGCTGGGTGTCTCGTCGGGTCCTCGGTCAGCATGCATTTGTATGCTGTTACCGGGCACAGCACCGGGTTGGGCGCTGGGGCCAGGTTCAGTATCCTCGACTGTGTGTTGCCCTGTAGGTTCTTGGCCCACTTTTGGTCGATCCTGAGCTCCCCTCCTTGTATGGTGACGTCTGACCTCGTCTTGTGCCGAGTTCTGTCGAATGCATTCGCCGCCCTGGGAGCCACCTCGGATTGTCTCGCCCCTGTGTAGTACATTATGAGTATGGCGAACGCCACTACCCTGTGCTTCTGGGTGTCTTGCAGGTACTCCACCACTGCCCTGATTGTGGCTATCGGGGCGTGTGTTGTGGGGCGTGGCTTGTGGGTTTTTGACCTCTTGAGGGCGTCCATGGCCAGCTTGACCCTGATATCGTCCATCTGTTCTAGTGGTGCCTTGTTGAGCCTGAAGTGCATGCGGATGTGGGATACCGTATTGGCCATGGATGATGGGCACTGTCGGGCTGCTACTTCTTCGATCCAGCATCGTATCTCGTCGGCTGTGGGGTTCAGCTCGGCTACCCCGTACGTGGTGCAGTGGTGCCTGTACGCTTTCACCGCCGTTCTGTGGTTTGCCCAGGTGCCTGGGGCCCGGGCCTGGGTCTGTCTCGCCTCCGCTGCCGCCTGCAGCCGTCTGTACTCCGGATCTGTAATGTGTGAGGCATTCGTGTTGTTTGTAAGCGAGCAAGCATGGTTGTACAGGGATTAAACAGTGTTGAGTACATAATCGAATTGCAGTGTTTTTATGTCGTTCACTTAGGTGGGCCCTGCTGAGTGCGTCAGCTAGCACGTTATCAACCCCTGGTATATGTTGGAATGTAACCTTGACCTGTAGTACTGCCTGTAGCATCCATGCTGAGCGGGCTGCTTCGAGCAGGCGTGCGTCATGGGTGTGCCCCGTGGTGAGGACGTGTACCGCGGCCTGGTTGTCACACATGACTCTAATGTGGCCGCCTCGATCTCCTTCATGCACGAATGTGTGGAGGGCGACTATGACGTTTAGTGCCTCGAGGTGGTTTATGTTCGTGTTCGGGTCGTCTGAGACTGCGCCGTGTAGTTTGAGGGAGTATGCACTGGTGGAGTCGGCTCCTCCTATGCCCCCCATGCATGCATCCACCTCGATGGTCCTGTGTGGTGTGGTTGGCGGTATCACTGATATCCCGTTCCAGCCCCGTGCAAATTGTGGGAACCAGGAGAGGTCAGCGCGCATCTGGTCGGTGACGGTGGCTGTGCCCTCGCCCATGGCGCGTAGTGTGTCGAGCAGGCGGCCAACAAATATGCGTGCTGGTTGTACGCATTTCGCGAGGTGAAGCAGCTTTCCCAGTATGGACTGTAGCTGCTTCCTTGTGACTGTAGTCCTCTTTATGGTTGAGTTGACCTGTCTAATGGTGGCATGTATTTTTTCGATTGGTATGGACAGCGTCATGTCAGGTGCGCTTATGTTTATGCCGAGCCATCGGACCATGTGTGCTGGTGGCTGGGTCTTCTCGGTTGCCTCGGGTAGGCCGAGTTGGCGAAATAGAGCTCTGGTTATTGCATAGTGCGTGTTGCATGTGTGTATGTCTGGGGCGATCACGATTAAGTCCTCGAGATACATTATTGCATTGACGCCCTGCTCTTTTAGCATGTGTATGATAGCCTCGGCGACACATTGTATATGACAGCTGGAGCCCCTTGCTCCGAATGGGACTGATATGTCGAGGTAGAATTTATCTGCCCAGTGGGCACCGAGGAGTGGCCAGTCGAGCGGGCAGGTTACAAAGTTTTTATATGCGCGACTGATGTCCATAGTGAACATGTAACTGTGCTCGCCCATGGACCTGAGTTCGCGTGTCAAATGGTCGACTGTGGGGAGGCTGTGTTCACGTATGTCGCCTAGTGCCATGTTTTTAATGATATATGCATTAATGGAAGTTCTTACCGGGTAGGACATGTCAGTGATTATCCTGCGTTTGGTAGGATCTGCCTTCTTCCTGGTCATTATGGGTGAGACGTGGTACCAGGGGGTAAATGGTGGCTCGCTATATGGTCCGTATATCGCTCCTAGGCTTTTTTCTTTTGTTATGTATGCCTCGACCGCGTCGGGATGTTGTTTCGCGCTCGGATGGTTGGGGCAGCCTTTGCTGTCGGAGGTTGGGCCGAGGTATCCTAGTGGGAAGCCGTATGTGATGAACTCGAGTAGCTGTCTGTGGTCATCGGTTTTGTCGAGGCGGCGTCGCCACTCGGGTAGGTTGAGGGCGGAAGGGACTGGTGTACGCGCCTCCATGGTGTTGGGCAGGCCGGTGGCCCTGACTGTGTGATATATCCTTGCTATATCCGGGCGTAGGGGTGGTGCTGCGGTTGGCCAGTTGCTTTTGCGGTGTCGACTGAAGGCCCTCGGGCTCGGATCAATGCTGCTGTGGGGGAGGGTTGTTGTATCCGTGGTACAGTGCTGGCGTATCACATCAAAGTCTATGTTGTTTACTGTGCCACACCGGTTGCTGCTACCTGTGCGTGCATTTGTATGGGTGGCATGTTGGTCGGTTCGGTCGGCATGTGCACGTGTAGTTATGGCGATATCCTCGGCGGCGCTTTTGTCCCTGCTGTGTCGGTCCGGTTGGCAGGTGTGTGCGGGGCGGTCCTGGGCTACTCCTTTGTTGTGGGGATGACTGGCCGCGGCGGGGTCTGTGATGTCGTCGGTGTGGGTCCCTCGTGTGTGGTTGGTGCCGTTGCGAGTGGTGGCTGCCATGCGGGCGGTGTCGCCGTGTGTGTTTATGTTGCGGTTCCCGCTGTCTCCTGTGGCTGGGGTGGGGGCTTCGTCGCATCGTGCTGTGTTTGTGTAGCCGTTGACGGTATTTTTGGCATTTAGGTTGGTGGCCATCTTGGATTGGCCATCCTCACGACCATTGACGTTGGCACATAGATCAGGAATGTGAACTTTGATGAGATTTTGTTTGAGCTTTTTTAGTATAGTTGGGATTGCTTGTTGGGGGTGGTGTTCACGGTCGCGGTGGCGTGCTACGACTCCTTCCGATCCGCCCCCCGTGTTTAGTTTTTTGCCACGTTGCTCCTGGCCTTCTTTCTGCACTGCTGTTCCGTGTGCTCATAATATGTTTGTGTTGTCCGGGAGCAGTATGCGCAGGCGTGGACCACATCCTGGGGGCCGTCCTGATGGTGCTGCGGCTTGTTGCACCTCCTGCCCGAGTTGTAGGTTTGGCATGGCCTCTCATGCGGCTCAGCCTCGAGCCTTGCCCAGCCTCCCTTATTGTCGTGGTAGTTTGTGTGTGTGCGGTCGTCCCTGCCGCCTGTGTCATTGTGGTATGTGTTGTTGAATGCAAATCTCGCCCTCTCATTGTGAATACCCTGCTCGTTGCTCCACGAGAGCTTTCCTGCCTGTAAAGCGCCCTACACCTGTCCATCTCATCATCAAGAGTCTCGGCCTGGTCTTCATGGTGGTGCTGTATGGGGACGTGCCTGGGGGGGCGCCGCGGCCCCTTCCTGTCGGGCCTCCCTGCCCCGACGATGGTGGTTTGCCTGCTGTGCGGCGGGTTCCGCATCGTCCTCCGAGGTTGATGGTGCCCTCCGTGCGTGCCGCCGCCTTGGCGGTAGCGGCGGCGGTGTTGTTGACTGCAGCCATCGTGGGGCCGGTGGGTAAGCCACCGGGGGGGCCGGCTCGCACGGGCCTGCCGGTGCTGGGACGTGTGCCGGCAAGGGTGGGGGGGGCCGTGCAGTCTGTATAACTAGCTGCTTGAGGGTGGCCTGGACTGTGGCCATCTGGTCCTCCATGGCTGCCATCTTGTTCTGCAGGTCGTCGTTGTTGGGCCTGCTCGGTGGCTGTGCTGCCGGTGGGTAGGACATGTCGGTCTCCGATCCCCTCTCGATTGCAGTCGGGTCCCTGCGAGAGTCGTCGGCCGATGAGGCCGGGTTCCTGGGGGTGCTGCTCCTGACGCCGACGGTTTCCCCTCCCGGTATCGGGAGGGTCGCGGAAGCCCCTGCCGGGCGGGCATTGGTGGTCCACCCCCTGGCTCTCTTCTTTGACGAGTTCGCGTGCCTGGGCATCTCTGCTTTTGCATGGAGGTGTGTAGCTGCGGAGCGTCCATGGAGGAGTGAGGAGGTGTGTGCGACATGGAGTCGGCGGGAGAGTGAGGGAGGGGGGCCTGTGATTGGGTGGAGAGGATTAGCCCATCATGGCAGTGGTGGGCTGGTGATTGACAGGTGGGCGTGGCTGCTTCACTGGCCTCCCCCTGCCCCCAGCAATGACAGCAAATGACCACCTCCGTGGTCATTTAACTCAATTTGCTTGCGAGGCAACCTGTCCCAAATCCGTCTCGGCGCTACCTGCAGCTCTCACTTCTCGCTCGGCGATGTACATACATCTACAGATCAGGAGTTCAATTCCCGGTTGAGTCAAATCAATGCCATACAAAATTGATACTTGTCACTTCCTAGTTTGGCACTCAACATTAATAGGAGAGGGCAAGGACTGGTTTGGTTAACTCAGTGTCAGGCTAATGTGACTGAGTGGGATATGGGGTCATGGTGCTGCCAGCCTGATTTCCCAATAGAACTATTTCATATAACGTCAGCATAGGTTTAGGTCAGTGCGCATGCTGCTTGGCTGCAGGATGACGCACTGTCACACTGCAAACTCAATGGCTGTGACTAGTATGAGCAATCTTCATACAGAAAAGGTGAAATATCTCTAAAACCCCACCACCTAGAAACAAACAGCTTGGAACACATATAGAAAACATGTCTAACAACCAGATTACAGGTGAGGGTTCTCCATTTCTATTAATTTTGAATAAAATTTACATTTTGCACTGCGCATACCGGCAAACTCAATGCATTGTCAATGGCTGTGAGCAATCTTCATACAGAAAAAGTGAAATATCTCTAAAACCATACCACCTAGAAAGAAACCGCTTGGAACACATACAGAAACATGTTTAATAACCAGATTATATTAAATTTAGAAGGTTACGGGTCTTCATTTCTATTAATTCTGAATAAAATTGATGTTTTGCAATGCGCATACCGGCAAACTCAATGCATTGTCAATGGCCGTGAGCAATCTTTATACAGAAAAAGTGAAATATCTCTAAAACTCCACTACTAGAATTAGTAGAAACAAACCGCTTGGAACACATAGAAAACATGTTTAACAAACAGATTATATTAAATTTACAAGGTTAGGGCTCTGTATTACTATTAATTCTGAATAAAACTGACATTTTGCACTGCACGTCCTGGCAAACTCAATGGCAGTGTGCCTTCGTGCTGCAGCCAAGCTGCGCGCGCATACACAATGTTTATAAACATTGAAAGGGGTCTATGGGGCAGCACTTGGATACCGCGTCTGGTACAAGATGGCTGTTTTGTGCAGCGTGGCAATCTGGGCGCGGTCTCCATGTTCTGGAAGCTGCCGATTGCACCAAACAGAGGCGTAACCCTCAGTGACTGTAAATAAGCTGGGCACTTGGAATTTATACACGGGCTGTCAACCATACCATCACACAACCATGCTTTTTGTGGACGCTTATGACGTCAGTCCATTCATTCATTCATAAATGTATCTGGCTGGTCAGGGGTGGGCGGAACAGGAAGCAGGGAGATGGATGGAGCAGGGTGGGGCAGTGTGGGGCAGTGTGGGGCAGTGTGGGGGCAGGGTGGGGCAGGGTGCAGGCAGGGTGGGGCAGGGTGGGGCAGGTTGGGACAGGGTGGGGGCAGGGTGGTGCAGGGTGGGGCAGAGTGTGGGGCAGGGTGGGGGCAGGGTGGGGCAGGGTGCGGCATGGTGGGGCATGGTGGGGCAGGGTGGGACAGGGTGGGGCAGGGTGGGGCAGGGTGGGGCAGGGTGGGGCAGGGTGGGGCAGTGTGGGACACTTGTGCTCATTTATTTAAAGTTGATTTTCCGATGGTTTTGAGTTTCTATTATTTTCTGGGATAAATATATTAGCTTGATCGTTAGAATCCATCTTATATAAGCTTGACATAAGTTTGATTTATAATTGCTAAGTATTGTTGTATAAACATGCTGAATTAATTTTGGCGTGCTTGCCAAAACTCTGGCCCCAAAGACTTCAACAGTAACAGATTCCATTAAATTGACCCAGTATGCCCTTCTAAGTTCTATGTAGCAACACATAGTTAACATCTAGATAAGTGTTTTACTTTAGAAAACGTGATCCTTTTATAGGAGTATACATGCACCTTTAATCACACTCTTATCTTGTCTGGACACATCCTGATCCGATCCGACTCGACCACATCCGACCCAGTCCGACCCCAACCATCCCGATCCGACCCGACTCGACTCGACTCAAACCGACCCGACCCGACCCGACCCGACCCGATCCGATACGATCCGACCCGACCCGACCCAACCCGACTCGACTCGACCCTATCTGACGCAACCCAATTCGACCCGATCCGCAGCGACCCATTCTGACCCGACCAGCCTCGACCCAACCCGACTCAACCAGACGCGACCCGACTCGACCTGACCCGGTTTTACCCGGCCCGACCCTGCTCGACCCGACCCAGCCCTACTTGGCCCCACCCTGGCCCACCCGGCCCCACCCGGCTCCACCCGGGCCCACCCGGGCCCACCCGGGCCCACCCGGCCCCACCCAGCCCGACTCAACCCGACCCGACCCGATTTGTTGTATTCTACAGCAAATAAAACATGTTTTATTCGTACCAGCGTACAGCCATGTAGTGTGCTTCAAACCCACCAGGGGTCTCACTTTGGATGTGACAAATTATTCATCAGTTCCCGCCCACACAAATAATGCCTGTATGACCTACGCAGGTCAACAATCTACTCCTTCTGTCAAGTACATTAACGTGTAGTGTAGTGCGTCGGAAGTTAGGCGCAATTGGGTAATACCCGACTCACACTACTGCTTGCGACCATTTGCGACCGCGCAAAAGAGATAGTCGCAAAGAGGTCGCAAGTGGTCGCAAAGTGGTCGCAAAGTGGTCGCAAAGTGGTCCTCAGTGGTTGTCGACCTCCTTGCGACCATTATGGTGGTAAGGAAGTTCCAGCTGTTGCACTAGATGGTTGTTGGAGATTTACGTCCTGGCAACATCTAGGGGTCATATCAGGATGGGTACCGACTTGTCACAGAGCGCACTCATGGCGATTTTATAGTGCTGCACCACTGGGAGACCAGTCCACCATCACCATGACCTGATATCCGACTCAGTCACATTATCCTGACACTGAGCCAACCAGTCCTTGCACTATCCTAATAATGCCGAGCGCCTGGCTAGGAAGTGACAAGTATAACTTTTTAAGTCATTGCTTTGATTCGACCAGGGTTCGAACCCGTGGGTGCTGCACTAAAAACCTCCCTTCAACCAAATTGGTTGTTACCCAGAGGTCAGCGACCATTTTCATAGGTTGCTTTGGTCACAACGAGGTCATTGGTGACTGTGGGTTCTTTGGCCACAAATGCTCGCTAAGTGCTCACAAGCTGTCGGAAGCAGTAGTGTGACTGGGGCTTAAGTCAGTGAGTTGCAATGTAAAAATGCAGTGTTATCTTTGGTCTATGTGTGTGTGTGTGTGTGTGGAGGGGGTGGGGCTTGCTGAGGGGGGAGGGGCGGGAGGGTGTGGAGTTCTCTCTTTTTTATAAATTGCTCTACTGGTACAGTGTTACCCCGTTAAACCAATCTTGAAGGGACGCTAGAAATTTATTTGGGTTAACTGATCATCGGTTTAACCGAGCTTTGGCTTCGACTTTGACTTGGCTTTGGCAAAAACGTGGGTGCATTATGAATGTAATATACAATGTATGTGGACACTTTGATTATTGTTTTTTATGTATATACAGTATAACCCCGTTAAACCAAGCTTGGTTAAACCAAATGATCGGTTAATCCAAACTTTTTTCAGCGGCCCAGCAAATTAATCCCATTTATCATATAAAAAAGTTGGTGGGGTCTCAGATGACCTTATAACCACATGAAAGTTTGGTTTAACTGTACCGGAAGTGGCCTAGGGTCCAACAATTTTGTTGGGATTAACCAATAATTTGGATTAACCGACTCTGGTTTAACCAACTTTTTTATATGATAAATGGTAATATTTTGCCGGTCTGCCGAAAAAAGTTTGGATTAACCGATAATTTGGATTAACCAACTTTGGTTTAACCAATTGGGATCGGATCATTTTGCACACGGCCTGTGTATTTTTAGGTTGACCTCGGGTTGTTCTATTTGAAATTCAGACGACTTGGGTGATACGAATGGTCCGCAGCGTCATAGTCGAACACGGCCAAAATGTATCCATCACCCCCACCCTCCCCCGTCCCCCAAGTCCCTTCCAGTGTGTATAGGTCTGTGCTGACGTGCGACTCGGCATGCTGGGTCGCAGTCCGCAGTCTGGTGGTGAATTGTTTATAAGACAGTACCCCCCCCCCCCCCCACACACACAGTGCATCATTTCAGGCCTCAGATTGTCGGACCTCAGATTGTCGGACCTCAGATTGTCGGACCACAGATTGTCGGACCACAGATTGTCGGACCTCAGATTGTCGGACCTCAGATTGTCGGACCGCAGATTGTCGGACCTCAGATTGTCGGACCACAGATTGTCGGACCTCAGATTGTCGCACCTCATATTGCCGGACCTCAGATTGTCGGACTCCTCCACGTATTTATTATTTATTATCTAATATCTCACCAGACGGGATGGCAGAATGAGTTTAAAGTCCGTCTCGCGTTTTGGTAGATCGTGGGATTCGAACCCCTGGTCGAGTCAAACCAATGCTTTCAGAATTGATAGCTATCGCTTCCTAGGCAGTCGCTCTGCATTTGTAGGATATCGCTGGTTGGCTCAGTGTCAGGATAATGCGACTGAATGGGATATCAGATAATGGTGCTGGTGGCCTGGTCTCCCAGTGGGGCAGCACTATAAAGTCACCATGAGTGTGCACTGTCACAACTCGGTACCCATCCTGATATCACCTTAGATGTTGCCAGGACGTAAAAACTCCAACAACCAACTATTCATTATTTATTTTATATTATTTATTAACCGACAAATGTCATCCATCCTGGTTCAGACCCAGCCACGCCCAACCAGTCCCCAGTGGGTCATGTCCTGTCATAGACGAGGAAGAAAGAAAGGAGGAGAAAGAGAAAGGAGGAGAAAGCTGGAGTAGAAAGTGTGGAAAAGCTGCCTGTCATCAGCAGTCAGCCTTGTATAGAATACCGGGAATGAATCTGGATCAATACAGTAACACCTCATTTAGCACTCTAGTTCCGTTCCTAAGAAAATGCAGCGCAAAATCAACACGACAACACTAAAGGCTCTGTCACACATCACCGGATTTGGGAAACGGAAAGAAACCGAACAAAGTCTGTTGATATCCGGCAAAGACCGGTTTGTGTCCATTGCATATCCATTGCATATCCATTGCATATCCGTTGATATCCATTGATATCTGGCCCGATCCATGCACAAAACTTGGAATGGATGCCACTGGATTGACGTCTACGATTCTTGTCTGGTTTGAGTCTGCTTAGTCCGCTTATCGTCCATTGGCTATCCGTTCATGTATGTTTCATGTCCGTTCATGTCCGTTTCATCTCTGTTCGTCCGGTGGCCTTTAACCCGATATCGCAACATTTTGACACATTCTAATACATTTTGATACTTATCATGCCCAAACACTACCGGACTAGACAATTCTGTCCATTGCTCAATCCGGCGTAGTGTGACAGGCACTTAAAGCAAGAAACTGCAAATAACAAACTCACATAACTTAGCTAACCACAATAGGGTAACACGAGAATATTTCTAGCAAACGGACATTTATATACCGCTTGTCTAACTCCAACTGACCAGAAGACCCCACATTAAAACTTACTACACTTTTACCAAATGAATACAGAAGATAACTTCTGCTTACGTTCTAAATGCAATGTAAATACTCACATTGAACTGACCTATATTCATCTAGTCATATGACATTACTTTTGCTATATTTCTGTGGAACTTCTGGGTTGCAGAATTTCATTGTGCTGTTTGCTGGAAGTTGGTGCATTCAACAGTTATTGTATACCTTACTTTATATACCATTTTTGTGTGACTAATCCTGAATTGAAAAATGGATGGAAGACCAGTGCTTCGGCACTGACAAAAGACTTATTCAGCAGAATAAACATATTTACCACACATAAAAAAAGAATCAGTGCTATTCGAGGTCATAATAACATAGAATAAATAGATATACGCCATTGTTAAAATATTCCAATTGATATTTAAGAGTCAAACCAAAGACTTACCAAATTTGTATGTCTCCAAGTGCAACCATTTGCAGCTTGGGTTATTTTCCATTCCAACAAGTGATCCACAACTGGTTCATCAAATGCTGTGGTATGTGCTGTCCTGTATGTGGGAAAGTGCATATAAAAAGACCGCTTCCTGCTTATTGGAAAGAGTAGCTTATGTGTCGGCAACAGGTTTCCTCAAAAGAAATATGTCAGAATGACCATATGTTTGATATCCAATAGCCGATGATAAAATTCAATGTGCTCTGGAGGCGTTGTTAAATAAAACAAGCTTTACTTTTTTGCTATTGGATACACTGGTAATAATTTCTATTGATAGAGAAGGAAACTAGTTGGAAATCAGGGAAACTGGGAGGGCTAAGTGCATGTTTGTTTCAGTGTTAACTGAATAGACTACGATAGGCTTGATCAGATTCAATGGAATGTCAGAAAGGATGGCTGGATGAGCAGAACGCTCGCTTCCCATGTGGGAGATTGTAGCTTCGCTAACCAGCTGAGTCAAACCAATGACTTGCAAAATTTGATACTTGTCGCTACACAGCGTGGCGCTTTGGTATTAATGGGATAGGACAAAGCGCAGTGGAATGAGGACGTGCAATTGTTTGTGATTGAAATTTCTCTTTAAACAATAATAACGATCAAAGGAATGCTGCTAGTGTGGACAATCAGTCTTATTTGCATAGAACTGATTTTAAGGGACTGACTGCTTAATATTGGACGGCGACAATTATTTTAGTCTGTGTGCGGCCATGCAATGTTTCCTCTATTTCATTTGAACTTTGACCTTTGTGTAAATAAACAGTCGCATGTCATTCACAGGTGCAGGTTAGATATAGATTCTCGTCCAAACTGTGTCTGCAGACATTGCAATTGATGGACGACCTGAGTAATGTAATTTCAACTCAAATAGACCCGATACAATTGCGCATGCGCTGTCAGGTGTAACGGAGATGGGGGCTGGGGGAGAAGGGGAGGGGGCAGGCGTAGGGAGGGAGGCGGGAGGGGAGGGGGGGTAGGGGAATGCTGGTGGCTGGGGTTACGGTATATAGGCTCCAGTTAGGAGATCGACAGTGGATCTACATCTAGTCCACCCCCAGCCCTCCCCCCAGCCCCACCAGCCCCAGCACCCCCCCCCCCCTCAGCCCTACCAGCCCACCAGCCCAGCGGCCCAGTGGCATCAGTAGTTCGTGACGCCGCCGCCAGGTGTTGCTGACGCTTGGCAGGCGGCGCCACCTGCATACTAATGAGCTGCTCGGACTAAATAAGCGAGAGGCATGCGCGGAATTTGAGGAGGCGGTGAGGAAAAGGGGGAGAGAGGAGGGAGAGAGAAGGGGGAGGGGTGGTAGGATGTAGGACAGAGGGGTAGAGAGGGAGAGGGGAGACGGAGAGAGGGAGGGAGAGGGAGATGGGGACGGTAGAGGAAAGGAGGAGAGAGGGAGAGGGGGGAAAGCAATAGGGAAGAGAGGGGAACAGAGGGGAACAGAGGGGAACAGAGGGGAACAGAGGGGAACAGAGGGGAACAGAGGAACGGGGGAAGAAAGAGGGCGGGAGAGTGAAATGGAGAGGGAGTGAGGAACGGGAAGAAACAGGGCGAGGGAGAGGGAGAATGGGAAATGCGATAGAGAATAGAGAGGGATAGAGGGAGAGGGGAGATGGGAAGATAGGACGAAAGAGGAAGAGGGGGAAGGCATGCAGAGGGGAAGAGAGGGAGAGAGAGGAAGAGAGAGGGATATATGAGATGAGGGGGAGAGAGGAGAGAGAAAAATTAGAGGGAGAGATAGGGAAATAGAGAAAGTGTGTAGGAATGGCCTGGAGAGGGGTGTTGGAGGGATAACAAGGAAGATGTGGAAGAGAGAGGCGGGGCGAGGAGACAACTACTAAATCGAGAGGGTGGAGGGGAGGGGAGGGGGAGGGGGGGCAGAGGGGGAGGAGCGAAGCAGACAACGAGAGGGATAAAGAGGTCAAAGCTGCATAGTCCGATGAAGCATCAACTTTTCAAAACAAAAACAATTATCTGGAATTGATTCTACATATCTAACCTAGATACTGATGCATGTCACATAGCAGGGAATACTGAGGCAATTTAATAGAACCTGGTACTACTAAACCCTATGGTGTTAGAGTTTTGGCAAGCTTGCCGAAACTAATTTGACATGTTTGCACTTCAAATATCTCAAAACATAACTGTTTAAAATAAACAGGACTTGAAGCTAAAGTAAGGTCGATTATAACGGTCAGGTTAATCTATTTATCTCAGAAAAATTACAGAAACTCAACACCATCGGACTATGCTACTTTAAGTAAGGGAGAGGGAGTGGGAGTGAGGAAAGAAGGAGAGAGAGGGAGGGAGAGGAGTAGTTAGACAGCGAGAGATGGCGAGGGAAAAGCGGTGAGAGGGACAAAGCGGAAGGAACAGGAGAGAGTGAAGGAGAGGGCGAGTGAGAGAGATGGAGAGGGGAAGGGAACGCCAGGCTAGAGAGAGAGAAAGAGGGAGGGAGATGGGAGACATCAAGAAAGGGCGAGACCGGGAGCGTGAGAGAGAGAGGGAGGGAGAGAGGTATGGTGGGGGAGTGGTCCGCTGTCTGTTTATACTTGTGCTGTCTCGCTAATCCTAGTCACCCCCCCAACCACCACCACCACCATACACACACCGACATTTCAGTGAAGGAATGCCCCCCCCCCCCCCCCCACACACACACAGAACGGCTCCACCCGGTTCGTGCATTGCTTTCCGTTGTATTTGGTTCCGGGGAGAAGGAGAGAGGTGTGTGGGGGAGCGGGAAGGGGAGGGGCGAAGGGGAGAGGAGAGGGAGGGGAGGGGGAGGAGGTAGGGGTGATGAGTCGGGAGGCTACGCCCCACATACCGCGAGTTCTCGCCGAGACTTCACCTCGACCCCGGAATCTGCGGGAATGTTGAAACCAGGTGAGGTCTAAGCCCTCCCCCTCCCTCCTCCTCTCCCATCCCTTCAATCCCTCCGATCACCCCTCCTTCCGGCCTTACCCCAGGGGCGCCCCCCCCCCCATGCTGCATTCTTACACGCCCTGCGCATGCGCACCTGGCCGTGAAGCCGTGAAAAGGGGCGTCTCGTTACATCACGTGACCGCCCCGCCGGGGCCCACCTGTAGGGTCCACACGAGCGGAGGGGGGGAGGGGGTGGGTGGAGGGGTGGGAGGGGAGGGGGAGGGGGAGTGATAGGGGAGGGGGAGGCGAAGGAAGGGGGAGGGGGTGGAAGGGGGAGGGGGAGGGGAAGGGGGAGAGGGGACGGAGGGGGTGAAAGGGAATTAAAGAAAGTGAGGTGGAGGGAGTGGTGAGTGGGGGGGGGGGAGGGAAGTTAAATGAGTGGGGTGGGGGGTGCGGTGAAGTGGGGTGGGAGTGGGGTGAGGGAGGGGGGTGATGGAGGGAGGACAGGGAGGCGGAAGGGGGGGGGGCGGAGAGTAGAGGAGGGAGGCGGAGTGGTGGAGGGAGGGGAAGGAAGGGGGGAAATGGAAAGGGTCAGGAGAGGGGGGAGAGGGAAGGGGGAAAGGGAGGCAGGAGTGGATGGGGGAGAGGGGAGAGGGGAGGAGGGAAGGTGCAGGGGAATGGGGGATGGGAGGGGGAGGAAATAGGAGAGACGAGGGGAGGATGAAGGGGGAGGGGAAACAGGGAAAGAGAGGTAGGAGGAGGGGGAGGAGAGAGGGTAGTGAGGGGAGAGGAGGGAAGGAGGAGAGGGAGGGAGAGGGAGGAGGGTTGTTTCGTGGGTGGGGGGTGGAGGGATGATAGCGGAAATGAGGGTGGGATGGGGGAGGGTGTCGATGGCTCTGTCTAGTCCCCTAGTGGATATAGGCTAGATCAGGTGAGATGCTATGTAACAGGGGGTAATGATGATGATGACAGCAGACTTTTGTACATTAATTGATTAATGGGGGACATTTTTATCGCTGACAATTTTTTTTTTTTTACTAAATGTATTTTATTCAGCGAATAATGTCCTTTGTCAGTGCCAGAGCACTGGTCTTCCGACCGTTCATTACAATTTGTTGGGACATAAATGACAATATCAGTTGCAATAATATCCACATGAAAAACCTGTTCGATAATAGAAGCATAATATAAATTGACTATTTGTTGTAATAGTAACTGCATACAATTCCAGTTCAACATATGTATTATGCACTTGGTGAGCATACATAAATAAATTTACAAGATGATTCTAGAATTGTCTTTAACCACTTCTTTCTTCCTTTGCTTTCTCTCTTCTTTAAAAAAAAAAGATATAACATATCTCCAATACACATATATATATTATATTGTAAATATGCAAATCAGTGGATCCAATCACAAATACCAAATGCGAGAAGCTTGCCCATTTTTTAATCCCATCACAAGTGTTCCGTAATGTGTGGCCTAATGATGGGATCGGAGGTCTGAGATTGCAGTGGGGACTTACATCAGACAGGTTTCATGTCAATTTAAAGGACAATGTTAGGTAATAGGTTTTGAACGAAGGGGTAGTAGGGGTGGGGTCCCGATATCCCACTCAGTCACATTATCCCAATACTGAGCTTACCAATATAACAAGCCCTTTATTGCCCAGCACTGCGCTGCGTGGGGCGCCCCGTTTTAGTCTGAGCATGCTTTCGGTCGTCTAAAATAAGCTGGAGCAGAATAACGCAGTCCGGCTGTGACCCGGGGTCATGTTCACTTGTTGTCATACTCCAAATGACCGCTAGGGCGGAAATGTGGAAATCTGACAAGAACCCAATCCAGGCACCCACACTCCCACACACACCCACACCTCCACACACATACTCACACACACATCCACACACACACATCCACACACATACTCACACACACATCCAGACACACATGCATACACACTCACACACAAACCCACACACACCCACACACACATGCACCCACACAACCATAAGCAACACCACACAAACACACACCCACACCTCCACACACATACTCACACACATCCACACACACCTCCACACACATACTCACACACACATCCACATACACACACCCACACACATACCCACACACGCATCTACACACACACATCCACACACATACTCACACACACATCCAGACACACATACATACACACTCACACACAAACCCACACACACCCACACACACATGCACCCACACAACCATACGCAACATCACACAAACACACACCCACACCTCCACACACATACTCACACACACACACATCCACACACACACATCTCCACACACATACTCACACACACATCCACATACACACATCCACACACATACCCACACACATCCACACACATACTCACACACACATCCAGACACACATACATACACACTCACACCCACAAACCCACACACACCCACACACACATGCACCCACACAGCCATACGCAACATCACACACACACCCACACACACCCACACCTCCACACACATACTCACACACACATCCACACACACACACCTCCACACATACTCACACACACACACATCCACACACATACTCACACATACATCCACACACACACACATCCACACACATACTCACACACATCCACACACATACTCACACACATCCACACACATACTCACACACATCCAGACGCACATACATACACACTCACACACATAAACCCACACACACCCACACACACATGCACCCACACAGCCATACGCAACACCACACCCAGGCACACACACAAACACACATCCACACCCACACACATTAGGTATCCCACACACCAAGGCACCCACCCACATACCCACTCACACACGTACATGCACACTCACACACACAAACCCACACACACCCACACACACATGCACCCACACAACCATACGCACCAACACACCCAGGCACACACACATCCATACCCACACACATACACCCACACACACACCAAGGCACCCACCAACCCACACACCCACACACACCCACACCTCCACAGACACACTCACACACATCCACACACACACCTCCACACATATACTCACACACACACATATATACACACTCACAGTCACACAGACAAACCCACACCCACCCACCCACACATGCATCCACACAACCATACGCACCACCACACCCAGGCACACACACAAACACACATCCACACCCACACACATAGACCCGCACACATACACCAAGGAACCCACCCACCCACATACCCACTCACACACATACATACACACTCACACAAACGCACACACATCCAGGCACCCACTCACTCACACACACAAGCACCTACCCACACCCACACACACACACACATACCCAAACACCTACCCACACCCACACATACATACATACATACCCACGCGCACACACACTCACACACCCAGCCTGACTTATCGAAGGATGATGTAAATATCATGGACAAAGAAGATCACCAACAAAGAAGTTCTCAGAAAAATTTAAAATAAGAAAAGCTTGTTTGCCACTATACAGACAAAGAAACTTATTTATTTTGGCCACATCATTCGTCAGAGTTCAATATACCGTACATTGTTGGAAGGGAAGGTAAATGGCAGCAGAGGGAGAGGGAGACCAAGAACATCATGGTTTACAAATATTTCACAGTGGACAGGCTTGAATTATTCACAGTCTATCAGAACAGCACAACATCGGGACAAGTTGAGATCCATTGCATCCAACCCTCGACTAGAGGACGGAACTATTGATTGATTGAGGGTATGAAGTACTTATGCAAATATTATTCATGTATGTAATTCTCCTGCTTTGTTGTTATCTTTTTCTATTCGCTGCATCTACTCGTGTAACCTCCTTTGATATGTTCTTGGGTAGTCTGGGTTACTGGAGGTTGGGGTGCAGCCTGGAGAGCGAGAGGTCTGCCATCAAGCAGCTCCCCTAATTCCCCTCCTGCCTCACCCGGAACCATCTGCCCATTCCGCCTCCGATTTTGATCAATAAAATGTAAAGGTAGGTATTTAGGGCTAGCAAGATTCTTAGTCTTTGGCTCGATCCATTACCTCTGTCTTGTTTTCTAATTTGTTATTGAAGAAATAAATAATAGGCATCTATGTTGGATGGTGTGCTAATAGGTACATGTGACGTCACACATCAGTAGTTTTTTTTATATATAGGCATCCATTTTGGATGGTTTGCTAATAGTTACACTTGACATCACAAAATATCGGGTGCGGTGGCCTAATCGGTAGAGCTTGGGCCTCGCATGTGGAAGGTCGGGAGTTCGGTTCCCAGTCGAGTCAAACCAATGACTTTAAAATCGGGACTTGTCGCTTCCTAGCCTGGCGCTCGGCATTAATAGGATAGGGCAAGAATAGTTTGCTAAATAAATTCTAACAATTATTAATAAACTTGTCTTTTTTTACGGGAATTTGTTTCCCTTGGCCACAAATATATGATTGTGAGCTTTTTAATTTAATGAGTGCCTATTGCCACATAATTGATTGTCTGCTTTTACATGTAAAAGCGATGGTTTGAACAAAAAACAAACATTTCTCGCCGTGAATATGGACTATGCTGCCGACACAGCGTAAAGCAACCACCAATCAATCAATCAATATAAGGACCCATGTTGGATGACGTGCTAATAATTGCGTGTGACATCACAAATCATGTGGGTGTTTTTCCTGTATAGGCCTCCATGCTGGATGGCGTGCTAATAATTGCACGTGACGTCACAAATTATATTTATATGTATATAAGCATTCATGTTGGATGGTAGGATAATAGTTGCACATGACATCATAGATCATCTTGGATTTTGTTTAATATAGGCATCGGTGTTGGATGGCGTGCAAATGTGACGTCACAGATCATGTGTTTTTTATATAGGCATCCATATTGAATTTTGGGGTATTAGTTGCATGTGACGTCACGGCTCATATTTTTGTTTGTGTATAAAGGCATCCATGTTGGATGGCGTGCAGATAGTTACACACAATAGTTACACACAGATCTTGTGGTTTTTAAACAGGCATCCATATTGGATGGTGTACTAATGGTTGGAGTAATGGATACTGACAAATTAAATCTATCTTTTTATTGAAAATACCACTTGAAACAGATCAGTTTTCTTTTAACGAGCATCTTTTGAGATAGATTTATTCTTAGTTTCATTAAAATAATTTTTTTTTAGACATCTGTCGCCATAAGGCTTTGACAGACCATTGCTAATCCTCAATGGTGGTTGAGCATCAAGTGTGTTGCCTGCTATCTCTGGAATCTTTACTATCCCCATCGTCTCAGCTCTCAAGGTGGTGTAAAGTTGGCGTCGTGGGTGTGATTCGACTAGAGAATGACAGAAAGAAGAAGGAGTGCAGACAACAAGAGTTTATTCGTTAAGTCAAAATGGTAGCATCCAGGCCAAGCCTTAGCGAGTTTAAACTGCAGTAGGGCAGGCGGGCAGGTGGGTGGGCGGAAGGTTTTGTGTGTCACCAGCTAGTTGGAGAATGACGGTGACTCGGGGGGACTGTGGGTAATGGCGGAGAAGGTGTGAAAGCCCACTGGCCAATCAGATACGCGCGGACGGTGAACAAGCCAGTTCACCTGAAATTGAGTCCAAGGTGCAGCGGGCATGGGAGGAGGATGCCCTGTCATTCCAGCCGAATGACCCACAATGCAACCGTTGCAAACGATTACCCTTCATATAGTGTAATAGGTTGTTTGTTGGGGTTTTACATCCCGGCAACATCTAAGGTTATATTAATATGGGTACCGACTTGTGACAGTGTGCACTCATGGTATCTTTGCTCTTTGCCCTGAGCCACTAAAATCGGAATGCCAGGCTATGTAGAGACAAGTTTACATTATTAAGTGTATTATACATATATTATACATATATAATACATATATATTATATATGTATTATATATATAATACATATATTATATATAGTTTGCCTAAATAATGAACAAGAGGAAGACATGATAGTGGGTGTGTGATGAGGGAGAGGAGGGATATTCCTGGTTATTATACTCATATCATTCTTATACAGCATATATATATATATATACGATGAGGTCAGGCACAAAACCCTTAAAAACCAATCCAAAAATAGCGATAAACATGAGTCAGCCATTCAAAAGGTTACATTTTTCACATTCCTATTGTTAAGTGCATTGCTCCATAGCAATTTCATCACAAGAACAATGGAATTAGTGATAATTAATATTACACTCAGGTAAAAATATTTTATTTTAATTCAGTTTTTGAATTTGCGCTTACAGGGTTTTGTGCCTGAACTCTTTATATGTGTCATATAGTACAGTCGATGCAGACTAGGGGGTGCTCACTCGGGTGGAGAGGTTCAATGGTGGCGTGGTGCCGTGTCAGTTTGAGCTGACTGTACTATATAGGGTGTAATTGAAGAAATCGACAGAGTGTAAAGTACCTTCGGGCAATAGACTGACAATGTACAAATGCCGACGCAGTTCACACAGGGCCAGCGTTGAAGTTTAGTACGTAACCATATGCATATATAAAACCATATACTCCACATAAATATACACTGTTGAAGTTCAGTGTCTAACCGTGTACACATAAAATAACATATCAATATAATACACATAATTATACACTGTTGAAGTGCAGTGTGTATATAGACCATTGCAGTTCAGTGCATACCCATGTACACATATAATACCATATACTACATGTATATAGACCATTCCACGGTGTTCCGGTTATGTCTGAAGCCACACTGTCACTCCGGAACTACATCAGGTGTTATGTGAATAGATAGTCTGTTGAGGAGGATCCTGGCGAAGATCTTGCCTGCTATGGAAAGAAGAGAGATTGCTCTATAGTTCCCACAGTCTGTTCGATCACCTTTCTTGTAGATGGTTACAATGCTGGCATCCTTCCATGCTAGGGGTACAGAACCCTCCTCCCAGGCATTGGTGATTAGTTGGTGCAGTCTGTTGAACAGATTGTCTCCTCCGTGCTTCCATGATATTTTGTCTCTGACAGCTACAAGAAAAGTGCATTGAGCAGGACCGACCACTGTACATGGTATTTGTCGATTTCACTAAGGCATTTGATACAGTCGGGAGGACCGGGCTATGGCAGCTACTGAGGAAGTACGGATGCCCAGAGAAGTTCACAACTATGATCGAGGCTCTACATACAGGAATGATGGCAAATGTTAGTGTTGGAGGGGAAGTCTCGGAATCGTTCGGGGTTACGAATGGGGTCAAGCAAGGTTGTGTACTGGCCCCCACGCTCTTCTCCATCTTCCTATCAGCAATGCTCGATGAGGCTTTCCGAGACATGGGGGATGGCATCTATATACAGTCCAGACAGAGCACTGACCTATTCAATGTCCCACACTTCAGAGCGAAGACCAAGACTACTCAGGTACTGGTGAGACAGCTACTATTTGCAGATGACAGTCCACTGGTTGCCCACTCTGCTGAAGAGATCCAGAAAATAGAGGACGCTTTCTCCGATGCATCAAAGAAGTTTGGCCTGAAGATTAACATAAAGAAGATGGAGGTGCTGTACCAACCCAACTCTACAAGTACCCGAGAGGAGGAGATCATGGTTGATGGAAACAGGCTGAACTCTGTTCCGGAATTCACCTACCTCGGAAGCACTATATCAAGTGATGGACGCATTGATGCTGAAATACAGAGGAGGATGGCCAAGGCTAGCACATCTTTCGGCCGACTACGCCAGAGACTCTGGAACAACCACCATGTGTCCATTCCGGTCAAAGGCAAGATCTACCATGCAATCGTGCTATCCACCCTACTATACGGAGCCGAGGCCTGGACAGTGTACACACGACAGGTGAAAAGGCTGCATGCCTTCATGATGCGACATCTGCGTTCAATCATGAGGCTAACCTGGAAGGACAAAATGACAAATAAGGAAATACTCGAACGGACGGGGCTGCCCTCTAAGGAAGATCTTCTGATCAAAAAGAATCTCCGGTGGACTGGACACCTCATGAGGATGTCATCAGACAGGCTACCAAAGCAGATCCTCTATTCTCAACTGTCTTCTGGTTACAGAAAGAGAGGGCGCCCTCATCTCCAGTTCAATGATACCATCAAGAGAAACCTGAAGCTGAGAGACATTAAGACCGACTCATGGACGCAACTCTCACAGCAGAGAGCTAAATGGAGAGTGGCAGTCAAGTAATGAAAGCAGTCTTTGTCGCATCGCGACCGACAGGATGATGATGATGGTGTTACAGTAAGATTGTGTAATCAAATCCCTAAAACTTTCAGGGATTTCGCGAAATCACTGTTTCACTTAGGGATTTCATGAAATCCCTAAAATGTCTAGGGATTTCGCATAATCACTGAAATGATGCTCCAGTTATTTCACAAAATCCCTGAATGTGGTTTACTACACCTTGATTACCATGTCATCCACACTAGGAATCAAACAAAACTGTATGTCTAATTTATGTGCAGATTATTATAATAATGCATGACTTTTTGCAATAAACTTTATTCACCACTTATTATACACGTTGTGTACACCATAAATGATTATCATTATAAAATAACAATGTATTGGAAAGCAGAATTCTCTTAATTCTATGTATAAATGCTAATACTAAACTGTATCTGTAAGCACTAATCTGTGTGAAGCTCATAATTGTAACACATTATTTAATTATATATAAACAATCATGTTCATACCATTATAAAATCAATAATTTGCATTATTTAACAAATCTGTCAACAGAAGCAATATTGTATTGAATGCATTACAATATATGGTGAATATGCAGGAGTGGGTTGGTGTCAGAACTGACAGGCAGAACAGATGGCAGAGGATGTTGGGGGGAACGATGGGGTTGTTGTGACAGCAAAGCAGCAGGTGATATCAATATCAATGATTAAGAGCTTAATGGGTGGCTGTGTAGTTGGCGAGCTTCCAGTCAACAGCACAACAAACACTTCCTCCATTATGCAGTGTTTCTGGCAAGGCTGCTGGTCATTCTCCTGAAAGCCCTGCAATGTTTTGTTAGACATCCTTTAAAGGGTAAATGATCAAGTACTTTTCCCAAGGCTAACTTTACCCTTATGGTCACCAACAATCAGGAAAATGTTAGGCATAAACGATTGTCTGCCTCTCTTGGTTCAGCATGTTGATCCAGCAGTGGCCAATAGTTGGTTGATCATGTCCATGTGATCGTGTTCCAAATGAGGTTGATGATTATTTCCTATGTCCATATCATGTGTTGTCAGTATGTCCCTTTGTCTCAGCAGGCATGATGTTTGTGGTGGCTGGGTGAATGCATTCGAGTGTTGGAGCAGGTATTGATGTGAAATTGGTCCTGTGTCATTGCTGAGGCTGAAGCTGTGTATTCCTCACAGCATGCTTCACAGCTTCCATTTAGCACACTTTCTAATGGCTGGCTACAGGGCAGGTTAATGGACAGCAGCCTTGTCTCCAACACATCTATGCATTCAAGGATACCTTTAGTCACCATGTTGAGATGATCAATAAAAGTCCATTTGATGTGTGTTAGTGTTGAATCTGTTTCCTCGAATATAATGTAGGTTTGTTTACAATTTGGTGTGTTGTTGGCATTTTCCGCAACGACATGGAAACCTTTGCTTTTTGTCGGTGGGATTTGGACATCCTGACTCGCATCTTGCTGTCTACTCCATTTCTTGCTTCTTTTAAACATTTAATAGGTTAGTGGTTTGAATCCAACAACAAAAACTGTAGAATGGCCTTACCTCACTGATTTGTGTCCAAGCAGCTAGTCACCAGTTGAACCTGGGAGGTAGTTGACACATCAAAGGCTGGAGGAGTAAAGTAGAGCTGGCTGATGGCAGTAGATACAGGTATGGGTTTGAAGCAGTATTAATGTATAAGAATAAGGCTAAGTGGCATCTCAGATAAATATCATGGACAAAGAAGATCACCAACAAAGAAGTTCTCAGAAAAATTAAAAATAAGAAAAGCTTGTTTGCCACTATACAGACAAAGAAACTTATTTATTTTGGCCACATCATTCGTCAGAGTTCAATATACCGTACATTGTTGGAAGGGAAGGTGAATGGCAGCAGAGGGAGAGGGAGACCAAGAACATCATGGTTTACAAATATTTCACAGTGGACAGGCTTGAATTATTCACAGTCCATCAGAACAGCACAACATCGGGACAAGTGGAGAACCATTGCATCCAACCCTCGACTAGAGGATGGAACTATTGATTGATTGAAGTGGCACCATCATAATGAGCGTATTGGCCTGTTGCCAGAGCTTTTGCAATGACTGAACGTGGGTAACCTCTGGTGTTTACCAGTGGGGTTTGAACATCCCCACTCACATATTGCTATTTGTTCATTTTGTGGCTTCTTTTAGGTATTTCAGTTGGTTGGGGGCTTTGAATCAAACAACAAATACTAAAGAATGGTCTGACCTCATGTGTTCATGTTCAGGTCGCAAGTGACCATTTGAACCAGGGGGGTTGTTGTGACATAAGAGGCTGGTGGAATATAATAGTGCGAAGTGGCAGAAGTAGTCGCAGGTCTGGGTTCAAACACGATGAGCCACGTTGAGAATGACCCATGTTAATAATGACATGTACATTTATCAAATAAATATCTTGCATTATTTAGCAAATCTGCCAACACTAGCCATTACATTGAATACATTACAAAATATATTTCACTTAACGAGACACCAAGATCGACACTGGAATATAATTTTGGAATCAGATTTATTATTATCTGAATAAAACAAGTCATACTTCGATGAAGAGAGCATCTTGGATAAATCAGTTTGGTGAGAGGGCCTTCTTACAATACTATACTGAAGTACATGTAATGTTTTGTGGACCGACGCGGTCAAGAGTCATAACAGTAACAATAACATATGAGTAATAAAACTATCGCAGTTTGGCGGCAGGGGCCTCTTAACTAGGACACACAGTAGTAGAATGTCTACAGAATGAATAGACCACATGCAGATAGCAGATATCAGCTAACCTGGAATAGAATAGAAACAATAACAATAATACGATACAAATTCAACTGATACAAATTCAACTGAGCCTGTTATGTATGTGGCAGGGCTCAATCCCCAGGCAAGTAGGGAGAGAGGGTGGGAAAGAAATCTGTGTGGCCAACTCAAGCTCCAGACGGCGAGTGAGCATACACGAGTGCATCTACCCCCACCCTCATGCCACCCGGTGTCTCGTTAGCAAATTAATTCGCTTAATGAGACACCAAGATCGACACCGGGATATAATTCGCTCAACGAGACACCAAGATCAACACCGGAATATAATTTTGTAACCAGATTTATTATCATCTGAATAAAACAAGTTGTACTTCAATGAAGTGAGCATCTTGGATAATCAGTTCGGCAACAGGGCCTTAATTTTTTGTGCCGGAAGTGTGACTGTCATATCAACAGAATTAACTATAAAACCAAGCTAGGTTGTCACAGTGCTAGGAGGTATACATTTATCTGGAGCCAATTTTAAACCTAATTGAGAGGTTAAGTTAGTGAAACTAATAAATGCCTCTAATGCCCTTCGTTAGGTGCTCTCAATAACTATAAAATCATCTAAATAGCCAAGTGAGAAATAACCGGCTTTCCTGAGTAGCCATACTACCACACGCATCATATGTGCACAAGTGAGTGCCGATGTTCTGCACCCAAACAGTGGGGCAATGTCTAAATACATTTTCTTATTGAGGGAGATACCCAACAGAGGAGTGGAGAGTGGGCATACCCTAAGCTGCCTATACTCACGTGCTGGATCTCCTCCCCACATCCATGCATTAGGCCCCAGCTTCGTTAAGCTTTCAGATAATGTAGAAACAGAAGGGAGAGAAAAATTGAAAGGGCGACCCAGATAAAAACCCTTCACTATACCTGCATTGACACTCCTACCTCGTGGGAAGTTCAAGTCTATAATAATCCTTTTATCTGTAGAATTCTTTTTAGGCCTAGTGATCATTGGGCTTAGCTGGCACCATGGCAAGAAGGGGGAGAAACGAACGGCCCTAAGAGTGCCCCATGGGAAATTTCTGTCGTAATAAATTTCCGAATATGCATATCTGCCTCTGCAGCCAAGGAATGATTTCTATAAGGTGGCAGAGGAATTGCAGAGGAGGTATATTCCAGAAGCCAGCTAAATTCAAGGTGATCTATTAGCAACACATCAGGATAATCTAACAGCAAGGCTCGGCACTTTGGAATGTTAAGGCCCGACGCAATTGCTATTCATGCTTCCAAATAATTAGGCAGGCCAGTAACTCTCACTTTATCGTAAATATCTCAATATCTGCCTAGATCAATCCATGCTTTTCCTTCAGAAACAGGCCAGAATGCCTTAAGCTGCTGTTGAAAAAGAATGGGACTGGGGGGAGGAACCAATAACCCAGCCACAGGGGAGGGTGAAGCCGACAGAACTAGGTACATCGAACCAGTCAAACGTGTGGCTAGCCCGAGTGAGCATACACGAGTGGAGCTACCCCCACCCTCATGCTACCCGGCGTCTCATTAGCGAATTAATCATGTTAGCATGGCCAACATAACCAATTTTGGAATCAGATTTATTATCATCTGAATAAACAAGTCATACTTCGATGAAGTGAGCATCTCAGATAAATCAGTTCGGAGACAGGGCCTTCTTACACTACTATACCGAAGTACACGTAATGTTTCGTGGATTGATGTGGTCAAGAGTCATAGCAGTAACAATAACATATGAGTAATACAACTATCGCAGTTCGGCGGCAGGGGCCTCTTAAATAGGACACACAGTAGTAGGATGTCTACAGAATGAATAGACCACATGCAGATAGCAGATATCAGCTAACCTGGAATAGAATAGAAACAATAACAATAATACGATACAAATGCAAATGAAAATAAACCAACATGAGCCCATTATGTATGTGGCAGCGCTCAACCCAACAAATGAACGAGCACTGCCGGGGCCGCACTAACGTGGATGGCACACAGATACTCATTGACCGCTGCACTGCACCAAGTGCCGGAGGACATGATTCTGTCAAGGGTCAGACCTGCGCCTTGACAGGCCTGGGTGGTGCCCCTCCGTACCCCATGGAGGCTGAAACTTTTATCCAGGCCAAATGCCATGAAGGACGAGACCTTAAGCACTCTCTTGAGAGTCGGAAGGGTCAGTGGAAGCCCCAACGGGAGCAGGAAGGCGGGCGAGTCACTGTGAGGGGTAAGATAACGAGCGTAACTGGACCAAGCCTGCACCGAACAGCAGTCAGAGTCTGTCAAGGCAGGGAGCCTGAAGGCGACGGGCGGTCCAGAGGCGGGCCTGGTCTTAGTTGATTGTAGTGTCACAGTGAGTGATGTGGCTTCTAGTTTGACATCTTTATATCTAATGACATGTGAGTGGACGCTCGACCTGACAGAGGCAGGTGCTAGGTTACATTGTCTGGCCAGCGTAAAGTAGCCCACAAGCAGCATGGCCACAAGAACTGTGGGGACGGGTGTCAGGTGGCACAGGTAGACAATAATGGCCTTGAAATCTTCCAGGGAAATCGGGACGGCTCTTTTAGTAACATGGTTAGAGGACTTAAATATGCCCCGCATGAATGTTTTAACCTCCTGGGCATCAAAGGCACTACCATCACCCAGTCCACCTGACACCCACAAGTTAACTGAGCTGAAGTAGTTCATAACTACTCCAGGGGATTTGAGCTGGTCATTTAACAATAGCAGAAAGGAGAGAAGATCATACACGGACGGAGTGATAGCATTCGCCTTGTGTCGTGTGCAAAACTCTAGGTAGACCTTTATATGCCCAACCTTGTTCATCCATGTCCGTGGGGCTAAGGCACTCACATACGTGTCTAGTAGGCGCTGATGGTGTGTCAGCAAGTATCCTGGAAGATAGAGCTAACAATTTTACTATCTTCCAGATACATATGTAATTACAATGTACATTGCAACACATCAAGACTCACTTCTACAAAAATTTCTCAGCCAAAGCTGTCTAGCACATGTACAAAGAATCTTTTCTTTCCCTCTTCCTGACTCCAATACCTGTTCCGACGCTAAATTATCAGTATTTACTTTAACTAGGTAGTCATGGGTGGGCGCTAGGAAGGAGAAATTTAATGGCATGAACAAGATTGAGTGCTTCCAGCTGAGTCATGGAAAGCCCTGATGACTGTTGATCAGGCTTATATACTGCTGTATAAAATGTTACTTCCGAGAAAGCCCCACCGGCCTTAATCGTCGAGTCACACTCTCTCACCCACTCCTGCCTTGGCCCGGTTGGAATAAGTTGGATACCATTGTAACTTTGAGCAAAATTTTTAAACCATTCAAGGTCCTGAAGTAGGTCCTTATTAAAAGGATGTTAGCCTACATATGGTGATGCCCTCAATGCTTCCAGTACCCTATTCGAAAACCTGACAGCTGGCTTAATACATTTGGACAAATGCTGCAACTTCCCAGCTAGACTCTGCAGCTGTTTCCTGGAGCATGTATTCTTTTCCTTCCAGCTAAGGCGCTCTTCTAGTACATCATTAATTCTTTTGGGCAGATGCGTGACTGTTATATCAACGGAATTATCTATAAAACCAAGCCAGGTTATCGTAGTGCTAGGAGGTGTACATTTATCGAGAGCCAATTTTAAGCCTAATTGAGAAGTTAAGTTAGTAAAGCTACTAAATGCCTCTAATGCCCTTCGTTCGGTGCTCTCAATACCTATAAAATCATCTAAGTAGCAAAGTGAGAAATAACCGGCTTTCCTGAGTAGCCACACTACCGACCGCATCGTACCGGCACAAGCTAGTGCCGATGTTCTGCACCCAAACAGTGGAGCGATGTCTAAATAGATTTTCTTGTTGAGGGAAACACTCAGTGGATGTATTTTGGTCATCAACTGGTTCAGCGACGATAGCACGGTTGTATCTGCTTGATTGCCGCTCAGTGATCATAACACCTTACTCCCACCTTCACATTCACCCTAATGCTCACCCAAACTCACACCCTCACACTCATCCTAGCACCTACCCTGACTCACACTCTTACACTCACCCTAAATTCCACCCTCACACTCACCGTAATACTCACCCTGACTGCCACCATCACACTCACCCTAAATCCCACCATCACACTCACCCTAACACTCACCCTAACTCCCACAATTACCCTGACTCCCCCCATCCTCACACTCATCCTAGCACCTACCCTGACTCCCAGCTCACACTGACCATAATACCCACCCTCACACTCACCCTAACTCACACCCTCACACTTACCCTAAAACCTACCCTTACGCCCACCATCATATTCACCCTGACTTCCACTCTCACCCTCACCCTAATGCCCACCCTGTCTCCCATCACACATTCTCTCACCCTCACACTAACTCCCACCCTCATACTTACCCAAACGCTCACCCTAACTCTTACACTTACACTAATTGCCACCCTCACACTCACCCTCACACTCACCCTAACTCACACCCACACACTCATCCTAACATATACCCTGACTCCCACCCTCACACTCACTCTAACACCTACCCTGACTCCCACCCTGACTCCCACTCACCCTAAGACCTAACTTCCATCCTCACATTATCTGGAATATCCACCCTGACTCCCATCATCACACTCACCCGAATTCCCACACGTACCCTAACTCTCACCCTCACACTCATCCTAACAGTCAAACTAACAGTCAATGATCGGTCCCCGACCAGTTGGGGACCAATAGCCAACCAATGTTTTTCCCACCTTTGTTTTGCTTTGGTCACAAGGTTGTCAGCTTTTGTTCACAAAGTGGTCGCAAAATGGTTGCAAGCCATAGTGTGACTGAGACCTAAGTGACTACTACAACAACTGTTCAAATATAGATCAAAACAAGTAAGGGCTTTTGGTTAAGCTTGAATTATTCATCACGATATCATGTAATTGCAATTGTAAAATAATTACAGAAAGTATGTAATTTGCAAGCTTAAAAGTCTCTCAAAGAATCATTATCAAATGAATCACTGCTATTTCACCATCTCCCTGAAATGTGACCAGTAAATTCAGTGATTCCGCAAAATCCTGAGATTATAGGGATTTCATGAATTCCCTAAGTGACTTAACACAGTCAAATATGTTCACGCTATTGATATCCTCCATGTAGCAGGTTATATAGGCAAATTCAATGTGCATTTTAAAGCGCGGTAGAAATACATGCAAAGAATCACATCGAACTGAGAAATTTTACCTGTAATGTAGCAGAAATGTGAAAAGTCTCTCCCGCTGTGTATTACTACGCTTCCATTCACCTCAAGGTTAAAGAAAAATACCGAAAGTAGTCCGAATGGCAAAACAATCTACCAGCGACACGAGGCTTCAGACATGGCCAATTACAGTAATACCAATGCCAAAGTCTAATGTTTCTTTAAGAATTGACACTTCCTTGTCGGAAAACCCATCGACAAGTAATTCCACATCATTTTATACCTCTAAAATGATGAAAAGAAAGACAATTCGACAGTAGAAAAAATAATAACACTACCTCCACCTCCTCAACCACCAGTGGAAGTCCCTCAATAGTTCTTTTTTAATTTGGAATAACATTAATAATAAAAACTGCAGTCAAAATAATACTACTAACGATACTGTCAATAAAAAAATATATAGTCGAAGTCTCTCAAAATGACACCTATGTTTTAATTTTAACTCTGTCAACCAATATATTAAATAAAGTCAAATAACGTAACAGTCATAATAATAAATTACAGTTTAAATCAAAATGCTACTGTAAACTTACCGTAATATCTGTCACCTAGTCAGTACTTATCAGGCAGTTTCAACATGTTGTGTAACCCGTCGTGCTCCCCAAGTCATAGTCGCCATTTCATAAAGTGCCAAGCACTCTACCATGGTGAAATGTGCACTCGAAGGTCATCTGTCATGCTCCCCAAGTCGTGGTCGCCATTTTTGTAAAGTGCTATGGCCGGCAGCTGTCGTTATATAGGCAGGTTAAATACGAAATCACTACAGGCAAGAATAGAGAAGGAAGGCAAGAGATAGAGTGTGCAGAAGGAACCAGAAGGAGCTTGCTTAGTTTATTATATATATAGCTTTTAGAATCCAAGATGGTGGTGGTCACAAGGGTTGATCTACCAATCAGAGTTCAATCTGTTGTATCCAAGGCCTGGTCATGCTGGCTACAGTGCCTTGTGGTGGCCAGTGATCCATAAATAACACCATGGGGGGGGGGGGGGTATGTGAGGTGACTCCTCCAAAGACTATCTAAGAAGTAACACTCCTCCTCTCTACTATTTTACTATACAATTTCTATACCTAATGAGTAATAGTTTACCAATTCCACATATCCCTCATATGCCTTTGGATTTTATATATCACCATTTACCATTTATAGACAAGTTGCAATTTATTATAGTAGTTTTCAGATATATCCTCATGCCATTAGATCGGAAAATTTTACAACGGATTTCGCGAAATCCCTGAAATTTTCAGGAGTTTGCGAAATCCCCAATTACACAATCTTACTGTAACATATACACTGTTCAAGTTCAGTGTGTAACCATATACACATATAATACCATATAATACATATGTAAATACACTCTTGAAGTTCAGTGTGTAACTATACACACATAATACCATATAATGCACATATGTATATACACTGTTGAAGTTCAGCATGTAACTTTATACACATAAATACCATATACTACATGTATGCATATGCTTGGTTGAAGTTCACTGTGTAACCGCATACACTTATAATACCATTTACTACATATATACACTTGAACTTCACTGTCTACCATATACACATATAACACATAATGTCAACGGTGTATAATCCTCCGGTGCGAGTGAGACTGGTCTACATCCGGTGGAGGCGAGGAGGTCGTAGGTGGCGCCACATGTACAGTGTTGGCTCTTACATAGTATAACAATAATGATAATAATTCCCTTGCATATCTTTATACTCGCATACAGGTGGCGCCATGTGGGAGAAATTGGAACTAGAGTCTGGTATTAATGTTATATATACAACACATATAGTCATAATATATATGGGTCAGGATCACGAAAGGCCAATTGGGGGAAGTTGTCGGCGTCGATCATTGGATGTTGGCGTCGATCGTCATAATTATAGTTTAGCATTAACAGAGGTATTTAAAAGTCCTTAATTTTATCCTGAATGTAAAGGTTGAGAAAATGCAACAACCTTATTTGTTTCTAGGATAATTTAATATAAAACAAAGAAATGCAGAAGACTTTAAGAATTGCGATGCCGACATCTGTTAAAGTTGTTGGTGTCGATCATTGGATGTCGGCGTCGATCTGTATAATTATAGTTTAGCATTGACAGAGGTGTTGGAAAGTCCTTAAATTTACCCTGAATGTAAAGGTAGATAAAATACAACAACCTTATTTGTTTCTAGGATAATTTAATATGAAACAAAGAAATGCACTACACTTTTAAGAATTGCGATGCCAACATCTTCAATTGACCACCGATTGGCCCATTTTCGTGAGGCTAACTCATACATATACACACTAATGATCATATAAATATATATTATTTATATACATATGGAGAGAGACCTCAAGAACTATGCAGAACTAAACATAAACAAGTCGGTGGTTCGATTCCCCATGAGCCCCCCCCCACCCCCACCCCCACCACCCCAACCCCACATCTGCCAATTTGGATTTCCACCGCTGTGTATAACATACAGCGTCATCAAAGGCCAGTTGCTCTCATACCATGTCTATGTGGGGCGGGAGGTCAAAAATCCCTTGGGTCGGTAGAAAGGGGCTCGTACTTTCTATCGACAAACTGCCCAACGGTGAAAACAAGTCTATTCAGACTCATCCATGATAGGCAGAACAAATCTTCAAGAAAGAAAAAAAAGAAAAAAATTAAAGAAATGTGTACAGAGCGTGCAGTGTCCGTCCTGATATGACCTTAGATGTTGCCAGGACGTCAACTCCAAGAGCCAACCAGCGTGTACGTGTTCACTAGTATATACCCAGATCTTCCCCCCCCCCCCCCACACACACACATACACTACCCATCTCTATAGCCGTGTTCACACACGCACGTTAAGTCGCCTCAACTAATTCGCCTTGTCTAGTTCGGCTCACATTCGCCGTGTGGACGTGAGGCTAAGGCGGATTAGGGCTGATTCGCCTCAACTAATTCGCTTCAAGTAAACCGCGTCTCGAGGTAGGTTATATGAAGCGATCTAACTTAAGTTGGCCCAACTTCCTAATGTGAACGGTATCGGTTTACTTGAAGCGGCTTAAGCACGTCACAGTCGAGACCTGAGTTTGTTGACTTTCCGGTAAATTTGCTCTATGAAACTGCTAGCTGTGCACAGATATTTGTTTCATCATTTATTTTTAGGGGTTCACTGCCCAGCAGAAGTTTTGACCGTTCCAAAACAATACGATTCAGTCGAAACAGATCTAGGTCGAACCCACACTCTCTCGTGCCGACGTTGACTAACCGAAACTGGCATTGGTTAGTATGGACTTGCTAATGCGCAGATATCGATTTCCGCCTTAAACTGCTCCGTGTGTGGACACGACACTAGTTCGCCTCATCTAGTTTGCCTTATCTAGTTCGGCCTAAACTTACAGGTGTGAAGACGGCTTAAAATCCCTCTTACTGTAGCATTTCGCCCTGAAGCAGCCTAATAAAGCACACAGACACGTGTTCAAATATGGCACAAAAGGCAACACGACACAACACCTGCCTGGATCAGGGGCTCATGCATAGCACGGACATTTGGCGACAAAGAGAAAGGATTAAGCAAGGAGTGGCGACATATTTCCATTCCATAAAGTTCACCAAAAATAAAACGAAACAAACAAACAAACACAAAACGAAACCAGATTCTCGCGAGGTTTGTTATCTTAGGCAAATAAATAAACTAAATACAAAATAAAATAAATAGCAGATTTCAATGCTGGTTGACACAGAGTAGCGTGTGTATATATATATATATATATATATATATATATATATATATATATGATGTATAAAGCATTATACCAGACGGGATAGTATATACCAGACGGGATGGCTGAATGAGTTAGACATCCGTCTCCCATGCTGGTAGATCGTGGGGTCGTGGGTTCGAACCCTGGTCGAGTGAACCAATGACTTAAAAATTGATACTTGTCACTTCCTAGCCAAGTGCTCGGCATTAATAGGACAGGGCAAGGACTGGTTGGGTCAGTGTCAGGATAATCTGACTGAGTGGGATATCAGGTCATGGTGCCGGAAGCCTGGTTTCCCAGTGGGACAGCACTATAAAGTCGCCATGAGTTGCACTGTCACAAGTCGGTGCCTGTCCTGATATTACCTTAGACGTTGTTAGGACGTAAAACAACAACAAACAAACATTATACGAGTATAAGCGGAATGGCAACATGTACATCCTATATTTTCCTCTGTGCGCATTGGTGGAGTGCCCCCCCCCCCTCCCTCCCAGCTGTCGGGTAAATTTCCGGGCGGGCGCCCCCCTCACGTCACACACTGGAGGAAATATGTATATATATATATATATAGCCAGTGTTTTGTTTTTGTGAAAATTAATTCTAAATAATTAATTCTAAGTAAATCCGATATATATATATATACAGTAAAACCTCTCTAAACCGACCGACCATGGGACCGACTTTAAGTGGTCCATTTAGGGAGGTGGTCGGTTTAGACAGTTAGAATATCCTTACAATGGTATTTCTTGGACCCAAATAAAGCGATCGATATACAAGGGAAGTGGTCGATCTGTGGAAGGGTCGGTATAGAGAGGCTTTACTGTATATATTTATATATACTAATTCTTACGTATGCAGTGATACAGACACAAGTATGCGATTTGCGACCCCCACCCACCCCATGAGTGTGTGTGGGGGGGCAGGGGGGAGGGGGGGGGGCATGGACTCCAGAGCTTATTACATGCGATAATGGGATTATCACTATCCATATATCCACACTCTTCTGTGTCACCCATCATTGACATCTGCTGTTTTTATTTATTGTATTTATTGATTTGCCTAAGATAGCACAGCTCGCGAAAGTCTTGTTTTGGTGGGTTTGTGTTGTTGCTTTTGTCGTTTTTTGGTGAACTATATCGACTGGAAATATGGCGCAACTCCTTGCTATATATGTGTATATGTATATATATATATATATATATATATACATATATAAATTCCTCCAGTGTGTGTGGTGCGAGGGGGGCCCTGCCCACCAATTACCCCGACGGCTGGGGGGGGGGGGGGCAATGCGCCAAGGAGGATTAGATAATATCTTATATACAGTATATGTTCCCCTTGCATTTATACTCGTATAATGCGTTATACATCATATATATGTATATATATGTGTATATATACATATATATACACATATGTATATATATACATACATATATATATATATATATACAATTCCATGCATTAGCTTTCTTTTGCCCTCAATACAAAAAGAAATAAATAACAAAAAGTCTGTACATATATCGTGTTCAGCTGAATAGAACCGGGTGCCGTGGCCTAATCGGTAAAGCGCAGGCGTCCCGTGCGGTAGGTCGGGAGTTCTAATCCCAGCCAAGTCAATGCAATGACTTATCAAATTGATACTTATCGCTACCTAGCCTGGCGCTCGGCATTACTAGGATAGGGCAAGTGTCATGATAATGTGACTTAGTGGGATATCGGGTCATGGTGCTGGTGGCCTGGTCTCCCAGTAGGGCAGCATTATAAAGTTGCCATGAGTGCGCGCTGTCAGAAGTGGGTACCCGTCCTGATATGACCCTAGATGTTGCTAGGACGTTAAACAATAACAAATAGAACAGCAGCTTAAATGGAAGTGTCCGATTGTTATGTACGCAGGCAACTGTGTCGCTATATTTTAGGTTTTAGGTGAAATGGATGGTCGAGTAATAGACTCGTAATTGAGAACCTTGACACGTTGAGAAGCATGATGGATAGAATTGACTAAAGAAATTCCTGATGACGATATAATATTTCTCTACAAGGAAAGCGTTTGATAATCTAACATATGTGGTCATCTCTGCTCCCCTGATATCAGTGCCTTTGACTCATCTTTAGGTGGACGGATGAGTTTATCTCTCCGTCGACCCGAGTGACCAGCAGGCTTTCACACCTTCCCCACCGTCACCCACAGCCCGCCACTCTACCATTGCTTTCCAGCTGACATACTGGTGACACATGAACTTTCCACCCACCCACCCTACTAGTGTTGTACTTTGTAGGCCTGGACCGCACGCTACTGTTTTGTTTTAATAAACATTTGCTACCTGCAATATATATGTATATACATATATATAACTAGTATTTTGTTTTGGTGAAAATTAATTCTAAGTAAATCCGATCCTGACCCCTGGTGACAGTGTGATCTGGTTCACAAACTAGGCCGCCATGCTTGATATATATGTATATATATATATATATATATATATACATACATATATATATACATATATATACAGGTCACTAGCTTTGGAATTTCAGGAGGTATGCAGACCTTTTTCGGAGATGGAATAAAGCGCTATTAGAATGGAATGTGCTGGAATAAAATACTGTAAAACATATAATTCTTTTGTTTAAAATTGTAATGTCAGATGATATGCAGCTGCGAACCTGCATAAATGGAAGTTCAATCAATCAATAGTTCCGTCCTCTAGTCGAGGGTTGGATGCAATGGTTCTCCGCTTGTCCCGATGGTGTGCTGTTCTGATAGACTGTGAATAATTCAAGCCTGTCCACTGTGAAATATTTGTAAACCATGATGTTCTTGGTCTCCCCTCCCTCTGCTGCCATTCACCTTCCCTTCCAACAATGTATGGTATATTGAACTCTGACGAATGATGTGGCCAAAATAAATAAGTTTCTTTGTCTGTATAGTGTCAAACAAGCGTTTCTTATTTTTAATTTTTCTGAGAACTTCTTTGTTGGTGATCTTCTTTGTCCATGATATTTTCATCATCCTTCGATAAGTCCACATCTCAAATGCTGCTAACGTTTGTACATTTTCTTAGAGATTGTCCATGTCTCAGCCCCATACATTAGAGTGGACCACACATAACACTGAAGAATACGCTTCCTTGTATGTAATAATATCTTACTTGATGTTAACACTCTATACATTTTGGAGAATGTTGTTCGGGCTATTGTTATCCTTCTCTTAATTTCTTCCTCACATCTCCCATCATTTGTAATCTTTTGTCCAAGATATATGAATTCGGATACTTGTTCTATGTTTGTGCCATCTATGGTTATATTGATATTTGGTTTATCTGTCTTTTTACTTATAACAATTGTTTTGGTCTTCCTGGCATTCATCTTCATGTTGAATAGTATTCCAGCTTTATTGATTCTATTCACACTATCTTGTAGGTTTTTCAAATGGAAGTTAGGTCCCTGATATACATATATAAATATATGAATATATGAATGTATGAATGTATGAATGTATGAATGTATGAATGTATGAATATATGAATGTATGAATATATGAATATATAAATATATAAATATATAAATATATAAATATATAAAAACATAAATATATAAATACATAAATACATAAATACATAAACACATAAATACATAAATACATAAATACATAAATACAGAATCAAATGACAACTTATACCGGCACAGAGTTGGTGAACTGAGAGAGAATGCAAAAAGACAAGATGGTGGCGATAAAACGCCATCGGTTTTATTTTTAAAGTTCCTAAACCTACATGTGTTATTATATTTTTCAAATCAGAAGTAGCAGGTAAATATAAAGATTTATGTGAAGAATATATTTTGCTTGTTAAATTAAGAATTTACCAGCTCAGTTAATTTCCCCAGCATGTTGAATTTTGTTGCCAGTTTTTCTAATGAGTTGGTTCTCACCCCAGTACTGGAAGTATGGGGTGAATCTTTTCAATCAATCAATAGTTCCATCCTCTAGTCGAGGGTTGGATGCAATGGTTCTCCACTTGTCCCGATGTTGTGCTGTTCTGATAGACTGTGAATAATTCAAGCCTGTCCACTGTGAAATATTTGTAACCATGATGTTCTTGGTCTCCCCCTCCCTCTGCTGCCATTCACCTTCCCTTCCAACAATGTACGGTATATTGAACTCTGACGAATGATGTGGCCAAAATAAATAAGTTTCTTTGTCTGTATAGTGGCAAACAAGCTTTTCTTATTTTTAATTTAGACTCTTTTAACTAAGTATTTTATTGGGTGTAAATATTTGGTCAGACAATTTCACTGCAATCTACATTAGCGAAACAAATGTATGGCAAAACCTTACTACATGTTTTCTGAAGGAATGTCGTTATATAGGCACAAAGTGAGTTTAAAGCATGGATCCTATAGAGAAGGATAACGGTGGGAGAGGGCCACCAACCCCAAACTTCTCGTGTGTAAGCTGAAGCTGTGACCTGACGTTCTGGGCCACAGCTACAGCCATTCCTGTTGGACCAGCGAAACTTGGCTGGTTGGTTCATTGTTGGAGTGTTACATCCTGGCAACATCTAAGGTCATGTCAGGACGGGTACTGACATATGACAGTGCGCACTCATGGTGACTTTATAGTGTTGCCCTACTGGGACATTAGGCTGCCGGCACCATGACCTGATATCCCACTCAGTCTCATTATCGGGATACTGAGCTAACCAGTCCTTGCCCTATCGTATTAACGCTGAGCGCAGGCTAGGAAGCGATAAGTATCAATTTTATAAGTCATTGGTTTGACTCGACCGGGAACCAAATTCCTGACCTTATGCATACGAGGCCTGTGCTCTACCGATTCGGCCACCACGCATAGTATGAGAAACACAGAATAGCCGTAACCAGTAGTACCCGTGCTGGCATGACCTTAGATGTTGCTAGGGCGCAAGCCCACGACACAAATCAATCAGCAGCGAGGGCTGCAGAAGAGCGACCCGTCTTCAAGCCGTCCTCGTTCGTCCCCGATACCCACGTGACGTATCATGTGACGTATCACGTGGCGGTGACGTCACGACGGCGCCTTTAGTTGTCGGGACGGTAACTACACGCACCGAGGCGTCACATGACTTAAATACCAGGCATTTTCACACCACACACACACCCACCTCACATACACACCCAGAAAGTCTCACACACAGTCACACACATCAACACACAGTCACATGCACACAGCCACACACATACCCACCCACACAGTCACACAGTCACACACTTGCACATACCCACCCATACAGCCACACACATCACACCCATCATCACCACCCAACACGCAACAGCCTCACACATACCACCACCACAGTCACACACATCCACCACACAGCCACACACATACCCAACCCACTACACAGTCCCACATACACCATACCCACACCAACACACATCCACACACATACACACCCACACAGTCACACACCACAACAACCCACCTGCCACCCACAGAACACCACCCACACACACACAGCCACACACATACCCACCCACCACAGTCACACACATATGCACCCACACATCCACACACATACCCACTCACACACATACCACTCACATAGTCACACAGTCACACACATACCCACCCACGCAGTCACACACGTCCACATACATTCACACACATACCCACCCACACAGTCACATACATACCCACCCACACAACCACACACATACACACCCACCCAATCAGACATGCCCACCTACACAGCCACACACACACACACAGTCACACACATACCCACCCACACATCCACAGACATACCCACCCACACAGTCATACATAGTCACACATACCCGCCCACATAAGCATCACCTACCTCTACCTCTCACATCCCTCTCCACCAGACACACATACCTCTTTCCCCTCCCCCATCCCCTCTCCCTCCTTCCCCTCTCCACTCTCCTACTTCCCTTCTCCACTCTCCCCTCTTCCCCTCTCCCCTCTCCCCCTCCGTCTTCTCCTCTCCCTCGCGCTCGCCCTCCCCATTCCCCCTCCCCCTTCCCTATCTCCCTTCCCCTCCCCTTCCCCCCTCCCCCTTCCTTTCTCTCCCCTCACCATCCCTCTCCCCATACCCTTCCCCTCCCCGCTCTCTTTCCCTCCGCATCTCCCCCTCCCCCTTCCCTGCCCCCTTCCCCCCTCTCCTTTCCTCTCCATCTGCCCCTCCCCTTCCATGTCCCATTTCCCCTCCCCCTTCCCCTCTCCCCTCGCTCCTCCCCCTTCGCCTGTCCCTCCTGCCTCCTCCTTCCTCCCTCCTCCTTCCTCCCACTCCCTTTCTCCCGCCAACTCGCAATCCCTATCATTCTCCCCCTCTCCTTCTCCCCTTCCCCTCCCCCCCTCCCCCCCCCCCTTCCGCTCCCCTTTCTCCCCCTCCCCTTTCCCCCTCCCCTCCCCCCCCCCCTCCCCGCTCCCCGTTCTCCCCTTCCCCTTCCCCTCCCCCACACGCCTGGTACATACCAGGGTGCACCTCCGGGTGAGTCGGTACAGACATACCACTCACTCACACATCGTCCTGCTGCACACTTGTCTCCACAACGAATATCTCTACACCAGCAAATCAGTCCAATGGTAGTGTTACCGCGCCTCCCCCCCGCCCCCCGCCCCCCCCCCCACACCCATACACAGACACAACTGGTGTCACAAAATAGAATCACCGCCTCAAAATTGTCTCCCCAAGAGATTCTATTTCGAAATGAAATCGCCCCAAGAAATAAAAGACACCATCCCCTCCTTTCTTATCCCTCATCTCCCTCATCCCTTCCACCTCCCTCAACCTATACCTCCCACCTCCCGTCCTCACCTCCCACCCCCTCATCCCCTCACCCTCCCACATCCTTCCTCACCTCCTCCATCTCCCTCTCTCCCTTCCCTATAAACCACCACCCTCCTCCCCTCCCCTCCCACATCCACCCCACTCCTCCACCTCCCTCTCTCCCTTCCCTATAAACCACCACCCTCCTCCCCTCCCATCCCACTTCCACCCCACTCCTCCACCTCCCTCTCTCCCTTCCCTATAAACCACCACCCTCCTCCCCTCCCCTCCCACCTCCACCCCACTCCTCCACCTCCCTATCTCCCTTCCCTATAAACCACCACCCTCCTCCCCTCCCTTATCCTCACCTCCCACCTCCACCTCACTCCTCCGCCTCCCTCTCTCCTTTCCCTATAAACCACAACCCTCCGCCCCTCCCCTCCCACATCCCCCCACTCCTCCACCTCCCTCTCTCCTTCCCTATATACCACGACCCTCCTCCCCTCCCCTCCCACATCCACCCCACCCCTCCACCTCCCTCTCTCCCTTCCCTATAAACCACCACCCTCCTCCCCTCCCTTATCCTCACCTCCCACCTCCACCCCACTCCTCCACCTCCCTCTCTCCTTTCCCTATAAACCACCACCCTCCTCCTCTCCCCTCCCACATCCACCCCACCCCTCCACCTCCCTCTCTCCCCTTCCTCTATAAACCACCACCCCTTCCCTCCCCACCCACCTCCATCCCACTCTCCCACTCCCCCTCTCCTTCCCTATAAACCACCACCCTCCTCCCTTCCCCTCCCACCTCCACCCCACCCCTCCACCTCCCTCTCTCCCTTCCCTATAAACCACCACCCTCCTCCCCTCCCACCTCCACCCTACTCCTCCACCTCCCTCTCTCCCTTCCCTATAAACCACCACCCTCCTTCCCTCCCACCCCCACCTCACTCCTCCGCCTCCCTCTCTCCTTTCCCTATAAACCACAACCCTACTCCCCTCGCCTCCTGCACCCCTCCTGCACCCCCTCCTGCACCCCCTACTGCACACCCTCCCTTCCCACCTGCACCCCATTCACCACCTCCCTCTATTTATTTTAATAACTGAATTTTGTGGGTCAGGGCGATTCTATTTCCAATGGGGGGGAGGAAGGTTTTATTTCAAAATAGATTCGCCTGGGGCGAGAGACAATTTTGAGGGGGCGATTCTATTTCGTGACACCGGCCTACCGGGACCCTGGAGCCGGCAGCCCAGCCTGCCTCCCCTGCCTCACCTGTCCACCCACCTGCCTGGCGCAGGTTGGTTGTTGGAGTTGTTTTACGTCCTGACAACATCTAAGGTCATATCAGGACAGGTACCGATTTGTGACAGTGCATACTCATGGCGACTTTATAGTGCTGCTCCACTGGGAGGCCTTTAATGATAGTGGTTGTGTGTTGAAAATAGTTGGTTGGTTGGTTGTTGGAGCTTTACGTCCTAGCAACATCTCAGGATGGGTTCCCACTTGTCACAGTTCACACTCATGGTGACTTCATAGTGCTGCCCCAGTGGGACTGGGAGACCAGCCTGCCAGCACCATAACCTGATATCCCACTCAGTCACATTATCCTGAAACTGATCCAACCAGTCCTTGCGCTATGCTAATAATGGCAAGCGCCTGGCTAGGAAGCGATGCGTATCAACTTTTAAGTCATTGGTTTGACCCGACCAGGGTATGAATCCCATGATCTACCAAAATGAGAGATGGATGCGCAACTCATTCGGCCATCCCGTCTGGTTCCTGGCACGCAGGTGTTTGCGGTGTCTTGTTGTTGGAGGTGAGTGCGTGGGAGGTGAGAGATGGTCCCTGGGCTGACACCCATCGGGGTCTGTCACCGACCGGGCCCGCCACGTAATCTTTACGAGGAAACACCCGCCGAGAACCAGCATGAACTCAGTGAATTGTCGTCTGCCCAGGTGTGAAATTCCGGACTTCAACCAAACCGACGAGCCGAAAACAAAGTAAAGCTTGTTTTATTTAACGACACCTCTAGTGCACATTGATTGTTATCAGCGGCTATTGGACGTCAAACATATGGTCATTCTGACATATTTCTTTGGAGGAAACCTGCTGCCGCCACACAGGCTACTACTCTTTCCGATAAGCAGTAGGGGTATTTTATATGCACTTTCCCACAGACAGGACAGACAACCTTTAATGAACGAGTTGTGGACCACTGGTTGGAACGGAAAATAACCCAACTGCAAATGGGTCCACTGAGCAGGATCAATAGGATGATCGAGTCATTCATAGGTGGACACTCTACCGCCTGAACTACGTGCCGCTCCCTCGCGAATCGAAGACAACACAACGCGCACACAACACACAACACTATGACGTCATATCACTATTAGTCCCCCATCCAACATGGATGTATAAGTATACATACCTATAGTTTGAAAGTGAGCAGAATGACCGTTCACTCACGGTGCGGAGGATGCGGGAAGGAGAGAATGCCTGCTCCGCAGTGAATATCATGGAGGTTAAGACGGACAGAGAGAAACTTGAGGGGGCTGCCGTTATTTATATCCACATAATAAATTATATAGTGCATAATTCACATATTCTGTCAGGTCAAGTGTAACTATTGGCAAACTATCCAACATGGATAACTATATAAAAAAAAACACATGATCTGTGATGTCATATTAGCAAACCGTGAACAAAATATATGATTAGTGACGTCATATGCAACTATTAACGCACCATCCAACATAGGTGCCTATAACTGTATAAGTGATAACAATAGCACAACACTTGCTATCCGAACCGCACTTCGTCCACACCTCTCTCTATCTCCTCTCTGCTGGCCATGCTCCTCCTTGATATTGTCTGAAAAGAGTTCCAGGAAGGGGAGCCTGCCAGCATTTCACTTTCTACTCTTACTCTATCCATGTCTTTGGCTCACCGGCTGGTCACCAAAAAGCAAATAGACACAGTCCTTTGACTCAACTCTCCTCATTTTTCTTTCCTATACTCTACCCTGCTGGACCCACCTTTACCCGTCCCTTCCTCCTAATCCCTTTCTGCTGTCAACTGGTGCTCTGCTACTGCCAGACCGGAGAGATTCGGGGCCGCCCCAACGCTTCACCATTTTGAATGTTGTAAAGACATCCCGAGCTTCTACAACCATCCCACCGAAGATTAATCTTCAACCAAAGATTGGACCAATTTAACGGGGCTTTTCTATATTGCTGCAGTTCTGCAACAGGTGACTGTCATAAGGTTACAAACCACCCAAAAAGCTACCTGCTAGGCTGCGTAATCATAAACTCCGGGACGCCAGGGCTACGGTGGCGCCACCACTATCGTTTCCTGGGACTTGAGAGCCAACTGCGGCCTAAGCACTGTACGCAAAAAGTTATATATCACACGGTATATAGGCCTAAATATCACTGTAGGGGGGGGGGACACTTGGATTATGTAATTTTAAACAAGTTGAAGGCGATCTATAATGGCAGATTTCTATATAGTTTCAGTTTAGTATGTAAAAGTATGTAAAGGGGGACAAAACAACAAGAACCCAACGACAACAACAACAACAACAAAAAGAATGAATTTGAAAAAACGTCAACATCACGCCCCCTGGTGGGCTTTTGACACCGGCTCCTGGAAGGCGAATTAGCGGAAGAGTTGAAAAACAGAAGAAAAGAACGAGAAAAAGACAACCGACTGCCTGCGGGGTGCTTTGGTCGCCTTGGCAACCCAATACCCAGTCACGTGACCAAGGAATAACTGAAGAGTCCCATGGTAGTCACCCAATGCTCCCTTTGTTAAAGGGGCAGTCACATGACCCAACATCTACTTTACTTATTCACAATCATTAGGATGAAATATGTCTAGTCGTAATTTGAATAATTTGAACCCCTGGGTTCGAACCCTGGCTGAGTCAAACCAATGACTTAAAAATTGATACTTATCGCTGCCTAGCTTGGTGCTCAGAATTACTAGGGCAGTGGAATGAGGAAGACCAATTCTCCATGATTGGAATTTCCCTCGCTTAATCAACAAATGTACCAACAAAATAAACAAAAGGGTCATTCATCCCTAATGACTGTCCTCGGTGACGTAGGCTAGGGCATATTACAAACTTGGAAATTGGTACAAACCCTACTACAGTACAACCCCGGTAAACCAAGCTCGGTTAAACCAAACGATCGGTTAATCCACACTTTTTTCAGCGGCCCGGCAAAATACTACCATTTATCATATAAAAAAGTTGGTTAAACCAAAGTCGGTTAATCCAAATTATTGGTTAATCGAAACAAAATTTTCGGGCCCCAGGCCATTTCCGGTATGGTTAAACCAAACTTTCATGTGGTTATAAGGTCATTTAGGACTTTTTTATATGATAAATGGTGGTTTTTTGCGGGGCCGCCAAAAAAGGTTTGGATTAAACGATCGTTTGGTTTAATCAAGCTTGGTTTAACGGGGTTATGCTATATATATGTCGTGGGGGTGATGAAAATGGGAAATATTGCGCCTAGAGCGGGACTCGAACCCACATCTCTTTGCATTCCGGGCCAGTGTGCTAACCATTACACCACCTAGGCTCCCTGATATCAATACACTCCCCACGCCTACCTGTCTATGTGGTTACTTGCCTGAGAGGTCAGTGCAGACCACTACACTCGTCCCCCTGGAATTGTAAGTATTGTAATGCTTACAATTACATACATACAGGCAATGCACTAACACATACATACACAGGGTAGGTTCAACAACCATACAGCGCAAAGCTTGTACAGGATCCTGGTCACGGCACCAGTGTCGTGGGGGTGATGAAAATGGGAAATATTGCGCCTAGAGCGGGACCCGAACCCACATCTCTTTGCATTCCGGGCCAGTGTGCTAACCATTACACCACCTAGGCTCCCTGATATCAATACACTCCCCACGCCTACCTGTCTATGTGGTTACTTGCCTGAGAGGTCAGTGCAGACCACTACATATACATAAAAAAACAATAATCAAAATGTCTGCATACATTGTATATTACATTCATAATGCAGCCGCATTTTTGCCAAAGCCAAGTAAAGTCGAAGCCAAAGCTCAGTTAAACCAATGAGCAGTTAATCCAAACAAATGTCTAGGGTCCCTTCAAGTTTGGTTTAATGGGGTTATACTGTATCACTTAAAACTGCATAGTCCGATGAAGCATCAAATTTTCAAAACCAAAGCAATTATCTAGATTTGGTTCTACAAATCTAATTCAGATTTTGATGCACTTATTAAGCATGTGTTGCCACATAGAAGGTAAATACCTAGCCAATTTGATAGAACCTGTTACTGCAGAAGCCGATGCTGTCAGAGTTTTGGCGTGCTTGCCAAAACTAATTTTACATGTTTACACTACAAATATATCAGAAGTTAGCCATTTAGAATAAAAGTTACTTTAAACCAAAGAATGATAGATTATAACAATCAATTTAATATTTTTATCTCAGACAAATGAAAGAAACTCACAACCATCGGACTGTGCAGCTTTAAAGTAAATTTAAAGGTTCATGAGTATGCGTTATAACCAATGCAGGCCAATCTTTGCCTTTTTGCGAACTACTAATAAAGCCGAGGGATAGAAACTTCTCTTTTAATGGTTATCTTTTCAGTTATTTCATGTGTACATATGCTAAATTAATAAAGAGTCTGGCGCCATAGGCTTTAGCAGAAACAGGTTCTATTAAATTGACTCAGTATTCCTTTATATGCAGCAACACATCCTGAATAAGTGCATAAGTATCTAAGTTAGATATATAGAATCAAATCTAGATAGGTGTTTTTCTTTCGACAATGTTATCCTTTCGTCGGACTATGCAGCTTCAAGTATTTGTTGCTGCATAAAAAGAATCGCTAAGTCAATTTAGTAGAACCCGCTACTACTGAAGGCTATAGAGTTAATATTTTAATGCTCTTGCCAACATTAATTTGGCATGTTTACACATGAAATATCTCCTAAGTTAGCTATTTCAAATCGAAGTTCCTTCACACAAAAGTGTGGTAGATTATAACGATCAACCTAATATATTTATCTAAAACAAAATGGCGGAAACTCAAAACCATCGGACTGTGCAATGCTAAGTCGCGCTTTGATATGACATGACATTTACAAGGGTTAAGTGACCTTCATCGCTGACAAGCTAACCTTGACATAGCTAAGTGTGACCTTGACTCCTCCTTTACGCGTCTCTTGGTAGGATGACCTTGAGTCACAGCCAATTGATCTTGGCATTGCTGTGGTCAACTGGTGATGACCGTTTAATGCGCGTCCACAGATGCTGCCCAGGTCCTGTGTTGGTTGGTTGTTGGAGTTTTACGTCCTGGAAACATCTAAGGTCATATCATGACAGGTACCGACTTGTGCCAGTACGCACTTATGGCAATGTTATAGTGCTGCCCCACTGTGAAATCAGGCTGCCGGCACCATGACCTGATATCTCACTCAGTCACATTGGCCTGACACTGAGCGAACCAGTCCTTGCCCTATCCTATAAAATGTTGAGAGCCAGGCTAGGAAGCGACAAGTATCAATTTTGTAAGTCATTGGTATGACTCGACTGCGAACCAAACTCCCGACCTTCCGCACACGAGGCCCACGCTCTACCGATTCGACCACCGCAGGACCCAGTTAATACAGCAATTGCGTCCGGCACTCAACCCCAACTGGTGTGTGTGTAGGTGCACGCACACATTATTTTACATGTTTGCACTTGAAATATCTCCGAAATGATCCTAAGATTACCCTGAAAATGACTCAGAACTATGGACAAAGGAAGGAGAGTGTGGCAACATAACCACCCTAATATATTAAACTAAAAAAAAAGGTTGGGGGTAAAAAAAATGTATGCAGGTTTAAGTACAGAATTTATGGTGGCGTTAGGGCCGGTATTGGCGAGTGTAGTTTCAGTTGCCACCACGAGGGGTCGCCGTCAGTGACACATGGTGTGACATCCAAGTCTGCTGTCAGGAATTGACAATTTAAAAACAAATACAATAACAAGTTTTTACATTTTAAAAGATTTAATTTAAAGAATTTTCTTTTTTTTTAGAGTTCAGCAGGCCAATAAAAAGACGCCATTGGACTCTGCAATTAGAAGCGTCTGTGGGTAATAATAAGTCGGTGAGTCTTGTCAGACCCGCAGTGAATTATGGGGGTGTTTCTTTACAGCCACGCAGCGTGGTTCCCGCCCGAATGGGCAGAGGGAACAAATTAGCTCCACTAGGCATACACCATACTAATATGTAGGTTGCATAAAAATAGGGGACTAAAAATTTTGGAGCACGTGGTACAGGCGTGAAACAGAGCCAGGACAGCTGAACAGGCCAGGTGGCAGCACCAGGCGAGGCAGAGGGCCTGACCAGTCGCTTGAGTAGTTGAGTGTCATTAGTCGTGTCATTTAGGTGCGAACTAGAGACACAGTTCATGGCTAATCAGTTTACGGATAATTATACTCGTATAATTTCTTATGCAGAACTTATATATATACATACATATATGATGCATAGCGCTTTATGCGAGTATAAAGATACAAAAGGGAATTGAAGGGTTCAGGTGCAAAAACCGCAAAATCCATAATTCACAATGCGGACAAAGGACTATATGACATGAAATATTTATTTCATGCGTGCATAATATAAGGGCGTAATGTTTCAAGGTTCATCTTTGATCGTTTACTCAGGCGCACAACCCTATTGAGTCAATTGTCTGTTTTGAGTGTAGAGATGGGTTGGCGGCTGAGAAAAGCTGCTGAGGTGTTATCGATCCGGCGTCTGGTGGTCAAGTGCGGGAGCTCTGTGGAGGTGGGCCATCAGCGACTATAAGTGACATCACATCTCGCGGTGCAAGATCAAGTTCTTCCGTGTGCCACTAGAGGGTGTGGGCAGCGGCTGGGAGTTGAACCCAGGTGGCGCCACCACAGTCCTTCGCCACGCGCGAATTACACGTGTTGACTAACAAAAATGCATGTTTGTTGTTTTCTGTCAAATAACATACATTGTGCTTTTCAGTTCAATCAAATCTATCAATTTAATATCGAGTAGCACGTTATATAGGGGATCTAGCAGCTTCTGTGAAAAACCGGATTGGATTATCAGAACTCAAACGTGGTTGTCATGGTTTCCTTTCAACCTGGATGGTGTTTGTCAGGTTTTGCACCTGAACACTTCAATTATTATATTGTTGGTTTTTTTTCTTTTTGGTAAAGTATTTATTCATCTGAATATGACATTTGTCAGTGCGGGAGTACTGGTCTTCCGGCCATCTTACTATTGGAATTGACATTCTAAATAATCTAAGTTTGATCAGTGCTGTATTAGTCACGGCACCGATCGAGGGAGTGGCTCCGGCTGTATAATGTACAGCACCAGTCACTGCGGTTCATACAAAAATGGGGAGCATTATACTCCGTAAAACCCAACACTGCACCGCAGGCGCCACCTTCAACCCACCTCCCGTCCTGATATGACCTTAAATGTTGCTAGGACGTGAAACAACAACAAACAAACAAATCAACCCACCTCACCTCCACCGGATGTTGACCAGTGTTAATCGGATAGGAGAATATGTGTCTTATAATGAAATTATTGGACTTGGGTTGTAGAACCAAGAACGTCGGCATTTTCTTATATCGGCATTGCATATGATCTGACCTTAGATGTTTCCAGGACAGAAAGCCCCAACAAAGTGACAAACTTGGGATAATATCTTCATGCATGTCACCCAATGAAGCTGTTCCTCGTTTAACCAGGCCAGGAATGCTTTTGCTTTGGGCACAAACGGAGCCGGCTGTCTTCCATAATAGACACACACTCACACACACACTCACATATTCGCACACTCCCATGCACTCACACACGCACACTCACACTCTCACAAACACTGACACACTCAGAGACATACTGACATACACACTCACACACACTCACACACACACTCACACTCTCACAAACACTCACACACTCTCAGACATACCGACACACGCACTCACACACACTCACACACACACTCACACTCACACAAACACTCACACACATACTTACACACAGACTCACACATACTCACACTCTCACACACACACTCACACACACACTCACACACACACTCACACACACACTCACACACATACCGACACACACAGACTCATACTCACACACACTCACACACTCACACACACTCAGGCACACACACTTACACACACTCACACACTCACACACACTCACACACTCACACACTCACACACTCACACACTCACACACTCACACACTCACACACACACTCACACACTCACACACTCACACACTCACACATTCACACACTCACACACTCACACACTCACACACTCATACACTCACACACTCACACACTCACACACGCGCACACTTACACACTCACACACTCACACACTCACACACATTCACACATTCACACATTCACACGCACACACTCACACACTCACACTCACAGACACTCACACACCTACAAATACACTCACACATACTAACACACATAATCACTCCCTCAGGCACACTCACACACACACTCACACACTCACACACTCACGCACTCTCACACACTCACACACACTCACACACACTCACACACTCACACACACACTCACTCACACTCACACACACACTCACACACATACTCACACTCACAAACACATACTCACACTAACACACACACTCACACACCCATACACAGACTCATACACTCACTCACACACACTCACACATACACACTCACACTCATATGGACACACTCACACACACTCACACACACTCACACACACTCATACACACGCACTCACACAAACACACTCACGTGAGCGGGTGAACCAGATCTGTCTCTTTGCAGAAAAGAAATTGGTTTAATCCGCTTGGAAACTGGTTGGAAAATCATGTAGGCCGACCCGGGGGCGATGTGCAGACTGCGCCATTGAAGGCAGCCCCAGATGATTGTGTGTGGCAGCAGAGTGTTCAGGGAGGTAGGTGGCGCTACTAGTGTAAGGGCAGCTCCTCAGATTGTAATCTTCTGACTCGTATTAAATAGGATAAGCCGTCTGAGTGTGTGTGTGTGGGGGGGGGGGGGCATTCTGGGTTAGTTAAAGACTCCATATTGAGTCTGGGCAATGCAACTATGTTCGCGTTCATTAAGCCTAACATGTCAGTTTTAATGGTGGGCGCACTCTATCAGAATAAGATGTCACATTTGTGAAGTGTTTAAGGATAGGCGCACACTAGCAGAATAACATGTCACATTAGTGAGGTGTTTGAAGATAGGCGCATACTATCAGAATAACATGTAACATTTGTGAAGTGTTTAATGATAGGCGCACACTAGCAGAATCACATGTCGCATTAGTGAAGTGTTTAAAGGTAGGTGCACACTATTAGGCTAACATGTCACATTAGTGAAGTGTTTAATGATAGGCGGACACCAGCAGAATAACATGTCACATTAGTGAAGTGTGTAATGGTAGGGGCACACTACCAGAATAACATGTCACATTAGTGAAGTGTTTAAAGATAGGCGCACACTAGCAGAATCACATGTCACTTTACTGAGGTGTTTAAAGGTAGGCGCACACTACCAGAATATCACGTCACATTAGTGAAGTGTTTAAAGGTAGGCACTCACTACCAGAATAACATATCACATTAGTGAGGTGTTTAATGGTAGGGGCACACTACCAGAATAACATGTCACATTAGTGAAGTGTTTAGAGACAGGCGCACACTATCAGTATAACATGTCACTTTACTGAGGTGTTTAAAGGTAGGCGCACACTACCAGAATAACACGTCACATTAGTGAAGTGTTTAAAGGTAGGCACTCACTACCAGAATAACATGTCACATTAATGAGGTGTTTAAAGGTAGCAGCACACTACCAGAATAACACATCATATTATTATTACATTACATAAGGAACACAAGACAGGAAGTTGGATCGAGCCAATAACTCTGCCTGGCCCCCCTAAAAAGACCTACCGCATAGTTTATTGAGCAAAAATAGGAGGGGGAGTGTGCAGAAGGAGGGTGAGCAGGAGGCCACCTGGAGGGAAGGTGGGGAGTAGGGCTGCTTGGAGCAGCTAACCTGCCCTCCAGGTCGCACACCGACCAGCTCCACCTACCCAACACACTAAACCTATACAACTTGTCAAGGTGTTGGGGGGGGGGGGGGGGGGGGGGGGGAAGACAATAGAGAAGGATAATAGGATAATTACATTGCATGAATAATATACGCATAAGAGTTTATACATAACATTAGTGAGCTGTTTAATGGTAGGTGCATACTACCAGGCTAACACGTCACATTAGTGAGGCCCTTAAAGGTAGGCATACACTACCCAACACGTCATATTAGTGAGGTGTTTCAAGGTAGACGCACACAACCAGGTTAACACGTCACATTAGTGAGGTGCTTAAAGGTATGCATACACTACCTAACATCTTGTATTTGTGAGGTGGATTATCCAGCTTTAACAAATCAGCCAACCAACCGCAAACTTTCATCAACGAACTTGTCCGCCAGGCATTGCACATATCTGCAATCTGCTTTCCGTCGCTGATGTCGGCTAATGTGCGCCGTGCATTGCGCAACTCTTGGAATCTGCAGAAAAGACCAGGCTAGCTTCTGGTTAGCTCGTGCCAAAGTGTAATCATTCCCAGGCGACAAGTGTCGACTGGGTGCAGCATGCGTATCCACCCCCACACACTCCCCCTCATCCTCCTCACCCTCCCCTCCTCACCGCTCTCCCTCATTCTCTCCCCTCAAACTCCCTTTCCCCACCTCCTCACCCAACCTCCTCCTCACCCCATCTAACTTTCCTCCCCCTTTCCCTTTATCCTTCTGTCAAACCTTCCCCTCTTCCCGCTCCTCCCTCTCCTCCCCATCTCCTCTTCTCTTCCTTCCCATTCTCTCCTCGTCCTCCTCATCCCACCTCCCTCTCCTCCCCTCACCTTCTTCCCCCCTCCGTCCCTTCCCCTCCTTCCCTTCCTTCCCCTCCTTCCCCTCCCTTCCCCTCCTTCCCCTCCTTCCCCTCCTTCCCCTCCTTCCCCTCCTTCCCCTCCTTCCCCTCCTTCCCCTCCCTCCCCCCCTTCCCCTCCTTCCCCTCCTTCTCCCCCCTTCCCCTCCTTCTCCTCCTTCCCCTCCTTCCCCTCCTTCTCCTCCTTCCCCTCCTTCCCCTCCTTTCCCCCCCTCCGACCCTTCCTCTCTCTCTCCTCTCTATATCCCCTTCTCCTCCTCCAGACCCTCCTCTTCCTCTTCGCTCCACCTTCTTCTCCTCCTCTTCCTCTCTCCTTCTGCTCCTTTCCCATCCTCATCCTCACCATCCTCATCTTCCCGCTCCTCCTCCCTCACCCCACTTCTTCCTCCTCACCCTTCCTCCTCTCCCCTCCAAACTTTCATCTCCCTTCCTCCCTCATCTCCCCCCACACCCTTTCCTATTCCGATAACCCTCCCCTGCCTTCTCCCCAAACTTCCACCCGCAACCCTCAACCCTCCCCACCCTCCACTTCCTCTCCCTTTGCATCTTCCTTCCTCATTACTCCCCCTTTCTCCCTCCCCCCCCCCCCGCCCCCATTCCTTTTCCAACTACCCTTCCCCTGCCTTATGCCTAACCCTCTACCCTTAGCCTCCCTACCCTCCTCTCTCTTCACCCCAACCCTACACCCTCATCCCTCCCCTCCCCCCTCCTCCTCCATCGCCCCCTCCCCATCCTCCACATCCTCCAAATTGCATGCCATGACATTACCACTGTCACTCACACAGCGACCACAACCCCCCCCCCCCCACCCACCACCACCACCTCCCCACTTTTAAAACTGCCAGAACTTGGTCAACGCACCAATAAATCGCTCAGCGCCAACCTCCAGCACCTAGGAATGTTGGTGAGGCATGCAGACATTATAGAGATGGGGGAGGGGGTGAGGGGTGAAAGAGGAGGGAGAGGGAGTGTCAGGGGATGGGGGTGGGGGTGGGAGAGGTTACAGAGTGGAGCCAATCCTCCCACGTGGAGATGGTTACTTTGTTGCTATTTATAGACTTGATGAGCATCCTGGTGTCCTCTCTCTGGGGACATCCCGATAGACTCAGCGTCTCCCAGTGGCCGCTAGATGTTGCCTCCTAGCGGCCGCTAGATGTTGATGTTTTACGTCCTAGCAACATCTAAGGTCTTATCAAGATAGGTACCGACTTGTATGGCGACTTTATAGTGTTGCCCCATTGTGAAATAGGGCCGCCGGCACCACGACCCGATATCCCACTCAGTCACATTATCCTGACACTGAGCTAACTAGTCCTTACCAGGCTAGGAAGCAACACATATCAATTTTTAAGTCATTGGCTTGTCTCGACTGGGAACAGAACTCCCTACCTTACACATGCGAGGCGTGCACTCCACCGATTCGGCCACCGAGACCGGTGCCTTCATTAAAGTTGCATAGTGCGATGGTTTTTGAGTTTCTCTCATTTTCTGAGATAAACATATCAGGTTGATCATTATAATCTACCTTACTTTAGTTTGAAGTAACTTTTATTTTAAATCGCTAACTTTTGAGATATTTTAAATGGAAACATGCTAAATTAATGTTGGCAAGCTTGCCAAAACTCTATCAAAATAGGCCTCTGCAGTAACAGGTTCTATTAATTGACTCAATATCCCCTTATAAGTTATATGTGATGACAAATGTGTAATAAGTGCACCAGCATCTAAGGTAGATATGTAGAATCAAATCTAGATAATTGTTTTGGGTTTGAAAATGTTATGTTTTCATCGGACTATGCCGCTTTAAGAAGCTTCTACTAGTACTAGAGGGATCGTGCACTTCTCTGTACTGTTTGTATGGTTTATACACGTGGGGAGGCTTGACTGTGCTTTTGTGGTTGTGTGCATATATATGTGATGCATAAACATTATGTGAGTATAAAGGCACAGAAGGGAATTATGTTTATATACTACTTTATTATTGATGGGGTGCCTTATGTGATGTATGCCCCCCCTCCAACCATGTGACTGGTGGCGCCGCCACCGGCACGATCCTAACAGGGACGCTGCACTGTTAACTCGCGCCTGGGAATAGATATATTTATGCATATATGGTTGGTTGTTGGAGCTATACGTCCTGGCAACATCTAAGTGTAAAAATATACAGTCTTTCAGTTGTGATAGCCGAGCTTGGAATCATATCAATATCTCAGGTGATGCAATGCACACACTGCATGCCACACAAACAACATACAGAATGCATAGACATTGTATATATGTGGGTTTTTGTGTATCTGTGTGAATAGGTAGGAGCGAGGTTGGTTGTATGTTATACACATAAAGAGGGAGTGAATTGGTTAGCACACTGGATAGGTGGACCCGGAGTGGGGCCGACAGGGCGCCAAGCAATAGGAGCAGGTCCAACTCTAGATCCTCCAGATCTAGCAACCTGGACCATTTGAGGGGAATTAGGCCTCCAATAGACTCCGGTGCCAGCATGGCTGTTGAGTGAGAAAATGAGGAAGGCTTGGCGGGACCGAGGGGGCCAGATGACAGATGCTCACCGCATGGAGGAGCCCATAGAGGTGGGGGCCAGGGAGGCCCACCTCAGACTCTGCCATGATGGCAGGGTGCCTGGGGCAGACATGGCTGCGGAGATTTGTGGCTGAGCGCACTGGGAGGCCAGTACAGGCCACCCAGTTGGCTATAGGGCCGATGTAGGAGGAAATCGCAAACCCCTGGAGATTGGACACCCCAGGGTTTGCGATTTCCTAGGAAACCACAAACCCCCCATGGAAATTGGAAACCCGCCATGCTTTGTAGCATTTTGTAATATTCAATTAATACACTAGTAAATAACGGTTTAAATAATGGATAAATAGAATTTGGAATATTAAAATGGTTCTATTTACTGTATGCAGTGACTGAAGTTGGAACATTTTGCTAACGACATTGTTTACATTGCCGTTCCTGAAACTGAGTGATAATACAAGGATATTGCCGCACGTCTTTGGTACCTGGCCTTTATAATGGCCTCAGTGGCAACATCTGTGAATAAAGGCCGTTTTCAGAGCATGTGCGGTCAGAATTACAAACTCGACTATCACAAAGATGTTTTCATTAGGATAAAGACTCCCAAACATGGGGGGTTTGTGATGTCCAGGGGGGATATGTCATTTCCTAGGAAATCGCAAAACCCCCATGCCCATATATGGCATGGGGGTTTGCGATTTCCAAGGAAATCACAATTGTGGGTTTGCGATTTACAGGGTTTGCGATTTCCTGCTACACCGGCACCATTGGTTCCGCCCACAGTGGTGGTGCAAACGGCACCAGCACAGCCTGTGGCCATGAGCGCAATCGGGTAACTATGGGGGGGGGAGGGGGGCATCAGATCGGAGACCGTGCATCCGGGTGGAATTTGGAGCAATTCCAGTGGCAGGTCTCATTGATACTGGTCACATTGGCCTCAAAGAGTAGAGAAGGCAACAAATATTTATTGTCGGTCATAGATCACTGCACAGGTTGGGCAGATTACCTAATAGAGGAATATCTGGGGGGATGCATTATTGGCATACAGATGCACATGCCTGGGGCCCACAGGGTTTTCAGCTTTTTATTTGCAGTTTGGCAGGCACCCAAATAAACCACAATCCCAGCTACTATACAGGCAGACTGGTGACATTATATCGAATGCAGCGAGGCGGATCGATGAACTAGCAGACTTTCTGCAGGAGGCGGTGAGAAACAGGGCCATAAGTAGGTGGTATAATACAGCCAGGGCAATTAGCAGGGCTAATGCTGTGCAGCTGGTTGTAGGGAATGCTGTCTTACTGCGATTTACTGAACCAGGTCTATTGGACAGGCAGTTTGACCCTGGGTTCATTGATACAGACGCCAGGGGGCTGTGATTACTCAATTTGTACTATGTGGTCACTGTATTGGGACATAAGCAGCACCGACCTCTTTTCTGTGGATGGTGTCCTAGTCAGAGGTCAAGGTGAGGTGAGAACGGTGTCGGCTGTGTGGCAGCTGGTGGTATTGATCACACACCCAAACCGGCCACCGGTGGAGAACTGGTTCTCACAAGTGCGGGACCATGTAGATAAATTGACAAAGAACAATGGTATGATAATATTCACCATTGGAACATGAAGCTCAGTGCCCTACAGGCTAGTTTAGAGCAAGACCCTGTTGAAGTTCAGCAGGTGGTTGCTAAAACGCCAAAAAGGGGACTGGTTGATGCAGTTGGGGTGGCGGCATCCTGGCTGTTTGGAATGGTGGTCATGCACAGTTAAACACGGTGCAACAGGCTATTACCTCAAACAGTCTGCAAACGCAGCCCCTGAAGCATAACCAAGAGCACATGCTTTCTATCATGAATCGGACCCGTAATATACAGCTGAACAAGAGTTGTAGCAATAAAGCTCAACCTTATCACTGCCAAACTTGCATGACTTGTCTCCCTTTCTTTCTTATGAGTTTGTTTTGGTATTTAGTGGGGGGGGGGGGGGGGGGGGGGAGACTGGCAGACAGTTGCCAGGATCCTCCTGATAGTAGTGAGTATAAGATGAGTAACTGGAAACGGCCAAACAATCAGTTATTCTTCAGAAGGTCATCTCAAGACGGGTATATGCAGATATATATATATGGATATATATATATATATATCTATACATATATGCATATATATGCATGGTAAATATTGATATATAATGTGATATATATGTAAATGTGGTATATATGTCCTGTATATGTACATATATACACATATTATATACATCTATTTATATATGCATAAATATAAATAACTATATATATATATATATCTCATATATCTCCCAATGGGGCAGCAGTATCAAGTTGCCATGGATGCACACTGTCACAAGTTGGTACCCGTCCTGATATTGCCCGGACGTAAACTCCAACAACCAAACAACTGTATATATATATATATATATATATATATATATATATATATATATATGTGTGTGTATATAAGCTCGGAATACGCAGCATTCTAATACCACCAGCCAGCCACTGTGTGTTTTGGGGGGAATGCATAATGTAAACACATATCACAAGGAATACTTTTACTTTAGCCTCGATCAGCTCACTTATCATTCCCCCGTGTACCAAGTTTTGTCAAATGTAACTTGACATATATAAATGAGCAAACAATTCGATAAGCAGCAGAAAGAGAAAGCAGATGAAGAAGAAAACACTACTAACTGCACAACAAATGTCTCCACATTCCGCCATAATTGCCAACCATATATAACTGCGTATATATATATACATATACATATATACCGTATATGTCCCAATAGACACACACTGCGCAAGTGCAGACACATGGATGCGTGTCTATTCAAAGTTAAAGAATTTCATGGATTTGTTTTTGTCGTGCCTCTGAAATAAAGTGGGATTGTCTTATTTTATGTGCATTCAGTCGGAATATGATTGTAAATTTTTATTTGGTTTTGGCATGCCTCTGAAATAAAATGGGATTGTCTTATTTTATGCACATTCAGTCTGAATATGATCGTAAATTGGTGCATGCTTTCAATGTTTAATTGAGGGTTTGCTTCTATTGGGTAGCGTAACGGTAAATATATATATATATAACCCCGATCCACCCAGAGTTTAGAATCTATAATCGCTTCAACTTGAACCACTAAAGCTAAGATTCCTGATACGCGGTATGCGGTCTGTGGCATGCGGCATGTGCCATGTGGTATGCGAATGGGAGGATTCCTTCTACGTGGTATGCGGCATGCGTCATGCAGCCGTCTCCCCACCACCACCACCACCATATGATTCCCCTCCGCAGCCCTGCATGTGTGTGACCATTCCGTAATGATCAGTCGCCTCTCCTCATCTAAAACTAATGGACACGTGTTCGAGCGCTCGAGGGTTTGAGCGCACGAGCGTTCGAGCGCTCGAGGGTTCGAGCGCTCGAGCATTCGAGCGCTCGAGCCTTCGAGCCCGCTTGAGCGTTCGAGCGTTCGAGCTTTCGAGCGTGGTTGGAACGGAAAATAGCCCAAACTGCAAATGAGAAGGATCGATCGGATGACCGATGCGATATCAGGTCATAGTGCCAGCGGCCTGGTCTCCCAATGGAGCAGCACTATTAAGTCGCCATGAGTGCGCACTATCACAAGTCGGTACCCATCCTGATATGACCGTAGATGTTTCCAGGACATAAAACTCCAACAAACACACAGAATAACACACATACTCTTTCCAACACATACAGATAATTCTGCAGGCACTTCTCATAAAATGCTGGTTGGTGGGTTGTTGGGGTTGTACGTCCTGGCAACATCTAAGGTCATATTAGGATTGGTAGCCACTTGTCACAGTGCACAGTCATGGCGACTTTACATTGCTGTCCCACTGGGAATTCAGGCTGCCGGCACCATGACCCGATATACCACTCAGTAACATTATCCTGACACTGAGCTAACCAGTCCTTGCTCGATCTTATTAATGCCAAGCCCCAGGTTAGGAAGCGACAAGTATCAATTTGATTAGTCATTGGTCCACAACTGGTTCATCAAAGGGACCTTTCCTGTCTGTGGGAAAGTGCAAATAAAAGACCCTTTGCTGCTTATCGGAAAGAGTAACCTATGTGGTGGCGGCGGGTTCCGTCCAAGGAAATATGTCAGAATGACCACATGTTTGATCTCCAATAGCTGACGATATGAAAATCAATGCGCTCTAGAGGTGTTGTTAAATAAAAACAAGTTTTACTCTGTTTGGGGCGGGGGGGGGGGGGGGGGGGCAGCGAGGGGGGGGGGGGGAAGGAAGATGTGGGGGCGGGGGGCGGGGGTGAAGGGCAGCGAGTGTGTGTGGGGGGGGGGAGGAAGATGAGATCAATTTGAACAACTTGAGAAGATGTTGAGAACGTGATCTGGATTTTAAATATTCCTGTAAAGGTATCCCCAAAGTTGCGCAGTGTTGAACAAAGTCAGTTTACACAATATTTGGTTTATTGGCGCGAACAGCGATCATTTTACCCATTGAAACGGGGAAGCATATAATTTACCCAGAGTGGAATGTGGATAGTTGGTGCCTGTTGTACATGGTAGCTCGTGTTGGTGGGTGGGATGTTTATACACGCTGTCTTATTAATAGTGCGTTGTGTGTGTTGGCTACATATTTGGATTTCAGATAATAACAGCTTTAACAACTCTTACTTGACAACTTCGATACAGAAGGGGTGGGTGGGTGGCGAGATGTTTGCGCGTACAACAAATTAGCTCATGGGATGAGTATTACATACAAAGATCCCTGCATTGAAATGACCGCATAGGAATTACTATAGATTGGTGTGGTATAAGTGAGGTTATATAGCATGTATTACATAGCTATGCTACCGCATCGAAATTACCGCATAGGAATTACTATAGATTGGTGTGGTATAAGTGTGGTTATATAACACGTACTACATAGCTAAGCTACCACATCGGAATTACCGCATAGGAATTACTATAGAACTTAGAAGGCATGATACACATGAGGTTATGTAGCAAATATTACATACCTAAGTTACCACATCGAAACTACCATCTAGTAATTACTATAGATGCCATGTTATGCATGAGGTTATGTAGCAGTTATTACATACCTAAGATACCACATCGAAACTACCACATTGGGAATTACTATAGATGCCATGGTACAGTTGAGGTTATATAGCAAATATTACGTTCCTAAGTTACCACATCGAAACTACCACATGGGAATTACTATAGATGGCATGTTATGCGTGAGGTTATAGAGCAGTTATTACATACCTAAGATACCACATAGAACCTACCACATTGGGAATTACTATAGATGCCATGGTACAGTTGAGGTTATATAGCAAATATTACGTTCCTAAGTTACCATATCGAAACTACCACATGGGAATTACTATAGATGGCAAGGTACATGTGAGGTTATATAGCATGTTTTTCATACCTAAGTTACCACATCAAAACTAGCAGATGCCAATCACTATTGTACAACACCTTAGAATGGCTCCTGCTAGTGAGGGTGCTGTATTAAATCTACATTGTCATACTGTGGTTTTATTGTACAGCACCTTAGAATGGCTCCTGCTAGTGAGGGCGCTGTGTTAAATCTACATTGTCATACTGTGGTTTTATTGTACAGCACCTTAGAATGGCTCCTGCTAGTGAGGGTGCTGTGTTAAATCTACATTGTCATACTGTGGTTTTATTGTACAGCGCCTTAGAATGGCTCCTGCTAGTGAGGGCGCTGTGTTAAATCTACATTGTCATACTGTGGTTTTATTGTACAGCACCTTAGAATGGCTCCTGCTAGTGAGGGCGCTGTGTTAAATCTACATTGTCATACTGTGGTTTTATTGTACAGCACCTTAGAATGGCTCCTGCTAGTGAGGGCGCTGTGTTAAATCTACATTGTCATACTGTGGTTTTATTGTACAGCACCTTAGAATGGCTCCTGCTAGTGAGGGCGCTGTGTTAAATCTACATTGTCATACTGTGGTTTTATTGTACAGCACCTTAGAATGGCTCCTGATAGTGAGGGCGCTGTGTTAGATCTACATTGTCATACCCTGGTTTTATTGTACAGCGCCTTAGAATGGCTCCTGCTAGTGAGGGCGCTGTGTTAAATCTACATTGTCATACTGTGGTTTTATTGTACAGCACCTTAGAATGGCTCCTGCTAGTGAGGGCGCTGTGTTAAATCTACATTGTCATACTGTGGTTTTATTGTACAGCACCTTAGAATGGCTCCTGCTAGTGAGGGCGCTGTGTTAAATCTACATTGTCATACTGTGGTTTTATTGTACAGCACCTTAGAATGGCTCCTGCTAGTGAGGGCGCTGTGTTAAATCTACATTGTCATACTGTGGTTTTATTGTACAGCACCTTAGAATGGCTCCTGCTAGTGAGGGCGCTGTGTTAAATCTACATTGTCATACTGTGGTTTTATTGTACAGCACCTTAGAATGGCTCCTGCTAGTGAGGGCGCTGTGTTAAATCTACATTGTCATACTGTGGTTTTATTGTACAGCGCCTTAGAATGGCTCCTGCTAGTGAGGGCGCTGTGTTAAATCTACATTGTCATACTGTGGTTTTATTGTACAGCACCTTAGAATGGCTCCTGCTAGTGAGGGCGCTGTGTTAAATCTACATTGTCATACCCTGGTTTTATTGTACAGCACCTTAGATTGGCTCCTGATAGTGAGGGCGCTGTGTTAAATCTACATTGTCATACCCTGGTTTTATTGTACAGCACCTTAGAATGGCTCCTGATAGTGAGGGCGCTGTGTTAAATCTACATTGTCATACTGTGGTTTTATTGTACAGCACCTTAGAATGGCTCCTGCTAGTGAGGGCGCTGTGTTAAATCTACATTGTCATACTGTGGTTTTATTGTACAGCGCCTTAGAATGGCTCCTGCTAGTGAGGGCGCTGTATTACATCTACATTGTCACACTGTGGTTGTATTGTACAGCACCTTAGAATGGCTCCTGCTAGTGAGGGCGCTGTGTTAAATCTACATTGTCATACTGTGGTTTTATTGTACAGCATTTTAGCATGGATCCTATTAGTGAGGGTGCTCTATTAAATCTACATACATAAAGCTATGCTCAGTGCATAGATTTGAACATATTTCTCTAGCCACATTCATTTAACACAAAATCCCTGCCATTTATTAACTTTAACTTCATCAGACTGTGACTTATATTAGTCGCTAGCAGTTATGAACACATACACAACATGATGACTGCACTGCTAGTAGTAGTTCATAGCCTAATAAAACATGACTCCACAATACTTATATAGAGAGAGGGGGAGATAGGGAGAGAGAGAGATCTATACATTCGTTGATTAAAGTTGCAAAGTGCGATGGTTTTCAGTTTCTGCCATTTTTCTGAGATAAATATATTAAATTGATTGTTATAATCCGCCTTACTTTATTTTGAAGTGATATTTACTTTAAGGCTAAATTGTGAGATATTAGAAGTGCAAATATGTCAAATTAGTTTTGGCAAGCACGCCAAAACTCTGACACCATACGCTTCAGCCATAAGAGGTTCTATTAAATTGACTCAGCATTCAATTTTTTTTGCCATCAATTGCTTAATTACTGCATCATTATCTAAGTTAGATATGTGGAATTAATAATAGATAATTGTTTTGATTTTGAAAATTTGATGCTTCATCTGACTAAGCAAGGTGGAATTTCAATCACGAACAATTGGTCTTCCTCATGCCACTGCTCCTTGCCCTATCCTAGTAACAAAGACCACCAGGGTAGGTAGCTACAAGTATACATTTTTAAATTATTGGTTTGACTTGACCAGGGTTTGAACTCGGGAATTTGAACCCCACGACCTATGAAAAACTGGAGGCGGATGCTCGCTGAACTCTTTCGGCCATTCTATATTAGGTCTATTATGGCATTCTTCCACGTCTAATAAAACTTTTTTTTTTTTTTTTAAACCCCCAACAAACAATATAGATACATACATACAAACTTGGCGGTCTGAAAGCGAACCATTATTTGCTGCTGCTGTTGCAGATATAGACCACACGAGGAGCTCATCAAAACTAGCAGATGCCAGATACTTAGCACAGATGGAATGTCTGCCGAATACCCCCCTCCCCCTCCCAAACACATAGACACAAACAGACACACACATACATACAGACACACATGTACACACACAGACAGACATACAGGCACACACAGACACACACATACACACAGATATACAGACACACACAAACATACATACACACATACACACAGACACACAATCAGACACACACAGACACACACATACATACAGACACACATGTACACACACAGACAGACATACAGGCACACACAGACACACACATACACACAGATATACAGACACACACAAACATACATACACACATGCACACAGACACACAATCAGACACACACAGACACACACATACATACAGACACACATGTACACACACAGACAGACATACAGGCACACACAGACACACACATACACACAGATATACAGACACACACAAACATACATACACACATGCACACAGACACACAATCAGACACACACAGACACACACATACATACAGACACACATGTACACACACAGACAGACATACAGGCACACACAGACACACACATACACACAGATATACAGACACACACACATACATACACACATACACACAGACACACAATCAGACACACACAGACACACACATAGATACAGACACACATGTACACACACAGACAGACATACAGGCACACACAGACACACACATACACACAGATATACAGACACACACAAACATACATACACACAGACACACAGACACACAATCAGACACACACAGACACACACATACATACATACACATATGTACACACACAGACAGACATACAGGCACACACAGACACACACATACACACACATATACAGACACACACAAACATACATACACACATACACACAGACACACAATCAGACACACACAGACATACACAGACATACAGACACACATGTACACACACAGACAGACATACAGGCACACACAGACACACACATACACACAGATATACAGACACACACAAACATACATACACACAGACACACACAGACACACACAGACAGACATGCACATACATAGAGACATGCACCGACACACACAAACATACATGAATACAGACACGCAGAGACACACACAAACATACATACACACACAGACACACATACACACATACACACATGCATACAGACACATACAAACATATATACACACATATGCACACATGCATACAGACACACACAAACATACCTACATACAGACAGACACACACAGAAACACAGACACGCACAAACATACATACACACACAAACACACAGACACCCACAAACACACACACAGACACATACAGACACACAGACACAAATACACACATATACACACAGGTGTACAGACACACACAAACATACATACACACATATGCACACAGGTGTATAGACACACACAAACACACATACATAAACACAGACACACACAGACATACAGATACACAGATACACACACAGACACGCACATACACGCACAAACATACATACACACATACACACACATACAAACACACGCAGACACACACAAACACGCAGACACACCTAGAATGCCCCCCCCCCCCCCCACACACACACAGACCTAGAATGACTCCCGCTTGTTGGTAACTCCAGCCCACCGCAGACGGATGTCGTGCAGCCTCCTCAGGCTACAAAGAAAACACTTTGTGGTCGCGTGAGGTCAGAGGTCACGGTGGCCATACAAAGAGCTGCTTGCAAAAGCCCAGTTAGGCTAGTTAAACAAGACGTAATAGACCTATTTCATGTGACGTCAGCATAGGTATTTAGGTCAGTGCGGGCACTGCTTGGGTGCAGGATGGCACATTGTCACATTGCAAACTCAATGGCTATGAGCAATCATCATAGAGAAAAGGTGAAATATCTCTAAAACCACACCACTTAGAAACAAACTGCCTGGAACACATATAGAAGACATATTCAATGAACAGATTATATTCAATTTATAGGGTTAGGGTTCTGCATTTAAATTAATTTTGAATAAAATTAACATTTTGAACTGCATGTATTGGCAAGCGCAATGCAAACTCAATGGCTATGAGCAATCTTCATAGAGAAAAGGTGAAATATCTCTTAAAAAAAAACACCACTTAGAAACAAACTGCTTGGAAAACATATAGAAAACATATTTAACGAATAGATTATATTATATTTATAAGGTTAGGGTTCTGCATTTCTATTAATTTTTAATAAAATTGACATTTTGAACTGCGCATATCAGCAAACTCAATCAGTCAATGCATTGTCTATGGCCGTGAGCAATCTTCATACAAAAAAAGCGAAATATCTCTCAAATCACACTACCTAGAAACAAACCGCTTGGAACACATGTAGAAAACATATTTAACAAACAGATTATATTAAATTTATAAGGTTAGGGTTCTGCATTTCTATTAATTTTGAATAAAATTGACGTTTTGCACTGCGCATATCGGCAAACTCAATGCATTGTCAATGGCCGTGAGCAATCTTCATACAGAAAAGGTGAAATATCTCTAAAACCACACCACCTATACACAAACCGCTTGGAACACATATAGCAAACATATTCACCGAGCAGATTATATTAAATTTATATGGTTAGGTTTCTGCATTTCTATTAATTTTGAATATAACTGACGTTTTGCACTGTGCATATCGGCAAACTCAATGGGAGTGGGGGTGGAGGTGGGGACGGGGAGTGGGAATGGGGGTGGAGGTGGAAATAGGGAGTGAGGGTGGAGGTGGAGGTGGGGTGTGGGTGTGGGAGGGAGGGATGGGGTGTGGGTGCGAGAGAGGGGGCTGGGAGTGCGGGGGGGGGGGGGGATTGAGGTGGGGGGGGTGCTGGCTGGCGTCACCAATGTGCACCAATGTGGCAACCCAGCCTGCAATGTGACGTCATTACGATATCGGTCTGATGTCACTCCCTGCATCGGACAACCGGAGGTGGTGGCCGAATCGGTAGAGCACTGTCTTCCCATGCAGAAGGTCGTGAGTTCGAATAAAGGCCGACTGAAACCAATGACTTACAAAATTGATACTTGTCACTTCCTAGCCTGGCGCTTGGCATTAATAGGATAGGGCAAGGACTGGTTAGCTTAATATCAGGACAATGTGAGTGAGTGTGATATCAAGTTATGGTGCTGGCAGCTTGTAAAAATATACTGATTTTTGGTTCGGAATTATATATTGGCAGAGAGCATTACTATTCTCGGGCGATGGAGTGGGGACCAAGGTTATGTAACAGAGAAGCAATGGGTGCCCCACTCGCTGTGTGACATAAGAGACTATGTGGAAAATATGATAGCGCATAGTGCCCGAGATTATGACGTGATGTTCCTATGTAAGAGACAGTTAATATTGAGTGAAATGTTCCCTCTATGCACCAGTAAGAGTACAAGTGGAGGGGAAGGATATTTTTAATATATATTTATTGTAACTGTCTGCAACTACCTGTTACCACCGGGCCGATGGGCAGGCACACCCAGCTATCCTGCAGACATTAGGGACACCACCTGCAGCTGGGGTTGAGTGACAGCTGACCCTATTAGGGCATCCCCCCCTCCCCCAGGCTGTAGAGGGTGTCTGATTGGCTGGCTGTGGGAGGCCCAGTCACCTGCACCCCTTGCACCACCTGACACACAGACCTCACTCTGATATATAGTATTCTTCCTTCACTTCTCCAGACACTCTGGAAGGAGACACATTCTTCTCTTGGCCAGGAACCCAGACACTCTCTCCTTTCCATATACAAACTGGCAGCAGCTATTCGAAAGGCACTGAGCTGTGTGCAACAACCATGGGACTCCGGTTCAATGGGATGTAGGCACTGATTCCTATGAATACTAATGAGAGTAATGAGGATCTGTGTGGACAGTGGGTAAGGAGTGAGGGTGATAGGTCGCTAGTAGGTGAACAGGAGTTGATGCCAATAAAGCACAACTTCTTCACTGTCAATCTTGCGCGACTTGTCTTCCCTTTCTTTCTTATGAGTTTGTTGAGAGGAGTATCAGGTGGGAACTGACAGACAGTTGTCAGAACCCACTTGGGGAGAGTTAGTGGTATGCTGGGGCTCTGACGGCCGAGTACTCAACATAGTACAAGCTGATTTCCCAGTGGGTAGCACTATAAAGTCACCATGAGTGCGCACTGTCACAAATCGGTACCCGTCCTGATATGACCTTAGATGTTGCCAGGACGTAAAACTCTAAGAACCAACCAAGTAACCCTGCATCAGCCTGATATGATATCGGAGCCCAGTGCATTTCTATTAATTTTGAATAAAACTGACGTTTTGCACTGCGTGTATCGGCAAACTCAATGCATTGTCAATAGCCATGAGCAATCTTCAAAAAGAAAAAGTGAAATATCTCTAAAACTACACCACCTAGAAACAAACCACTTGGAAGTCATGCAGAAAACATGTTTAACGACCAGATTATATTAAATTTATAAGGTTAGGGCTCTGTATTTCTCTTAATTTTGAATAAAACTGACGTTTTACAATGCGCGTATCGGCAAACTCAATGCATTGTCAATAGCCATGAGCAATCTTCAAACAGAAAAAGAGAAATATCTCTAAAACTACACCACCTAGAAACAAACCGCTTGGAACTCATACAGAAAACATGTTTACCGACCAGATTATATTAAAGTTATAAGGTTAGGCCTCTGTATTTCTCTTAATTTTGAATAAAACTGACTTTTGCACTGCGCGTACCGGAAAACTCAATGGCAGTATGCATTCGTGCTGCAACCAAGTTGCGCGCGCATATACAATGTTTATAAACATTGAAAGGGGTCTATACTGAAATGGGACCGTGCACTAGTCCGGAATAGAGCAGAGAACGTAGGTATATAGAAGTTCTCTGAATATAGTCGGAGACTATGAATATATATATACCAATACCTCTTTAATCGACCACCTCCACAGATCGACCACTCCCCTATATCGATCGCTTTATTTGGGTCCCAATAATACCATTGTAACCATATTCTAACTCCCTAATCCAACTACCTCCCTAAATGGGCCACTTAAAGTCGGTCCAAAGGTCCGTCGAATTACAGAGGTGTTACTGTATTATATATAATGACAGTTCAGCACAATATATGTCCCGGTGTTGCAGTTTCCGCGGTACACCAATTTGCGAGGGACACATCGCTTCTGCGCATGCGTCAAAATCGAACAGCATCGTCACTAACCTTATAAATCTAATATAATGTTTTTGGTAAAGATGTTTTCTATATGTGTACCGAGCGATTTGTTTTTAGGTGGTGTGGTTTTAGAGATATTTCACTTTTTCTGTATTTCCTGTATGAAGATTGCTCACGACCATTGACAATGCCTTGAGTTTGACGGTACGTGTAGTTTTATTCAAAATTAATAGAAATCAAGAACCCTAATGGTACTGTCACACTACGACGTAATGACGTCAGCGTAGGGAGAACGTGAAGAACGTTGAACTTCTGGGCGTAGTATCCAAATTTGGGCATAAGTTGAACGTGGATGCAGCGTAGTGGACGAGAGCGTAACGTCGGTAAAGCGTAGTGATACCATCATTCAACGAGAGAGGTTAACGTCATTACGCTCACGGAACGTTATGAACGTTATTCCATCGCCAGAAGAACGTTACGTGACGTTACCTACGTCATAAGACATTGAACGTACATTGAATGCACGTTCTCCTGACGTTCTCCTGACGTTCTCCTGACGTTCTCCTGACGTTCTCCTGATGTTCTCCTGACGTTCCCATTTGCACTCGGTTTAATGTGGGTCAACGTAGTGGAATGTAGTTGAACGTAGTGAGCAGCGTTGGAAAGACGTCCGTTTAACGTCATTGACGTTCACTGAACGTGAACAGAACGTACGGCGAACGTAAACCCTTACGTTCGAGCTACGTCAACATTTTTGAACATGTCCAAAACCTCGACGTAACTCGGCGTAACACAACGTAATGTGACATAGCTCGACGTCATTCTAACGTCATTCTGACGTCATCATGACGTAACCCAATGTAATGACGAAAAATGACCACCTTAGGCTCACGTTGGCTCGTTACATCATAGTGTGACAGGGGTATTACCTTATCAATTTAATATAATCTGTTTGTTGAATATGTTTTCTGTATGTGTGCCAATCGGTTTGTTTCTAGGTGGTGTAATTTGAGAGATATTTGACTTTTTCTGTATGAAGATTTGCTCACGGACATTGACAATGCATTTGAATGTATGCGTCCCTCGCAAACTGGCGTACCGCGGAAACTGGAACACCGGGATTAATGTGGAGCCTAGCTTTAACCCATGCATAGCAAGGCACATGTTAAACTAGTCAAATTGTAATATCTAACCGGTATCAGACTTCCGATATCCGACGTGTTCCGACATCGGACCGATGCCCTTTGCAGACTGGGAAAACCCTGCCGTGCGAACAAAAGAAGGCCGGGCACCAGTGGACAAGTAACGAACGCTCACATTCCGACGTCAGCTGCGCCACCAAGCGGTTCCACGTGGGAACTAAACCCGGCACCGGGGTGACAAGATGGCCGCCTGATGTGTTTCGCAGCTTCATCAGAACTAAAACAACAACGCGCCAGCTAGTATTTCTCTCCTCGCCTCTTATTTCCAAACTATATATATATATAGTAAGAACATATGATGTGTTTGTGGAGATATGTGTTGAGAGGTACCTCGGAGACGGAGAGAGTATAGGGAGCTGAAATGTACACAAGATGTAGGCTTACCCTTGAAATATAGCCCACCCCCTCCCCCTATATGGCGCTAATGTATGCCGATGTATGTGATTTTTTACGGCTACGTCAGGATACATCGTTATGCGTTACGTGTGCGTTAGGCGCTCATTGGTATACATCAATGTATGTCGACATTCATCGAGATACGGCGTCGCACGTCAGGGGGTCGGCAAAATTTTGTGCATGCACAAAACTTTCGATGTACGACAACGTTCAAGGACATGTGGATTTTACGTTGGCTGTACGTTATGTATACCTTTGGTGTACGTTGATGTACTTTAGATGTATGTTATGTATACCCTAGGTGTACGTTGATGTACTTTAGACATACCTTAGACAAATGTTGTTCACTACGTTGCACAACATTGACCTACATTAAAGGCAGTGGGAACATACAGTCCACGTACTGACAATGTATGGATAACATATGTCTAACGTACGTCTAACATACGCTTAGCATTTCTCCAGCGTGTCTTGATGTATGTAACGTATGAGGCATAGTTCTGGTGATTGAATAACGTATATAACGTTCGCCAGCATTCTGTGAATGTACCGTGAGCGTAATTCGAGCATTTTTTGGCCGGAAGCACATTAGCCATATGTTGGTCATACGTTGGCCATACACTATGTATAGGGTATGCATACATCCAACTTTGCCCCCTGTGCCGAAAAGTTTGATGCTTCTCGACGTAAGAAAGTGATTTTACGCTTTGGGTTCGCGCTTGTGAGATGCATCATAATGTGACAGGGCCTTTACCACCGTGTTTGAGTTGATGTGTTTTAAATCAACATGACCTTAGATATTATATACAGAGTGTCTGGATCTGAAGTATATGCATGCAGCAAACATTACTGGAAATATGGCCGAATGAGTTGAGCGTCCGTTTCCCATTTTGGTAGATCGTGGTTCGAACCATGGTCGAGTCAAGTCAATGACTTAAAAATTAAAACTCATCACTTCCTAGCCAGGCTCTCGGCATTATTAGGAGAGGGCACGGACTGGTTGGCTCAGTGTTATGATAATTCAAAACCAGACACAGATAATTCATTTTTGGGCTAATAAATTTATTATTCAGGCATAATAAATTTTACAGCAGCCTTTTTGTCTACACCTTTGGGAACATGTTATATATTAGCTATTTCCAATAGTACAATTGGCCTTTTAGCTAATTTATTCTATCATCAGCAGGTAGTACAACCTGTGTCTTTATCACTTCTTTATGTTCTTTACTTATATGCAGGTCATCTATTAGATAGGAATTAGTTGTGTCATTACTTATATGCAGGTCATCTATTATATAGCCATTAATAATATATCATTTCATTACTTATATGCAGGTCGCGCCAATGACGGTACTATCATATGACATATGATGCATTATGTTACAGTTTATCAGATAATCTATTTGTTCACTTGAGGCAACTTGACAGAAGACATGAGGCAGCAGCTCGGGCAGATCACGGTCACACGTTCAGCTCACATCTGGCACACGCACACACATTCGCCACTCATTTCATTCAGCACTTTTATAGCAAGGGGATAGGAGCCATAATCTCTCAGCCTAACAATAGCCCCAGGAGATGGGTGGGAGGGTTGGTGAAACTTGTAACTTTGCTCAGCGATCCGTCGACGACGGTGGCCAGGTAAGAACTGGACAAGCCTTGAATCTACTACCGGAAGTTACTTTTGTACATAGCAACGCGCGCTAGGAACGGTATCTATGGTGCTGCTCATATCAGGCCCGTAGTCAGGGTTTGTGAATTATGCATGTTTCCGGCAACATGGACAATTCAAAACCAGACACAGATAATTCATTTTTGGGCTAATAAATTTATTATTCAGGCATAATAAATTTTACAGCAGCCTTTTTGTCTACACCTTTGGGAACATGTTATATATTAGCTATTTCCAATAGTACAATTGGCCTTTTAGCTAATTTATTCTATCATCAGCAGGTAGGACAACCTGTGTCTTTATCACTTCTTTATGTTCTTTACTTATATGCAGGTCATCTATTAGATAGGAATTAGTTGTGTCATTACTTATATGCAGGTCATCTATTATATAGCCATTAATAATATATCATTTCATTACTTATATGCAGGTCGCGCCAATGACGGTACTATCATATGACATATGATGCATTATGTTACAGTTTATCAGATAATCTATTTGTTCACTTGAGGCAACTTGACAGAAGACATGAGGCAGCAGCTCGGGCAGATCACGGTCACACGTTCAGCTCACATCTGGCACACGCACACACATTCGCCACTCATTTCATTCAGCACTTTTATAGCAAGGGGATAGGAGCCATAATCTCTCAGCCAAATTGGGACACGAGAGATAATGGTTCCTTCCTACACAACATTTTTATTTACGTAGTTGAAAACGCTGTCAGAATTCCATCTACCGACAGTTTTAATGGACTCGATGGGCATGCCCACTCTCGCGTATGCCTGAGCTCCCCCGCGCCGCAGACTATGGCAAGTCACTAACGGCCACCAAGGGAGTCGACATGCTTTCAGGGCTGCTTGCATGCACTTGCAGAAGATCGATGCCGTCAGGGGACACCCGTTGCGCAGCATGAAAGCTGGGGCGCCCTCATGCGTCGCCTTCAGACTGGTATACTTGGACCATGCATGCACCGGGCAGAAGGCTTGGTTCGACCCTGCCGGTATATCCATGCTGTATGCGTCCTCAGGCTTGTGTATGGTCTTGGTGGTCCTGACTTTGATCGTCAGGTGTGTGTTGTGTGCCTCAATGTCCCTCCCGAGCAGCGTGTGACCGTCACCGCCCGTCACCTCGGAGTAAAACAAGTTAGACTGTCTTAACAAACACAGGTAACCTATTAACAAAGCAGCAATTAACACCAGTCCGTCATCTCCAATTTTTCTGAATTTTACAATCATTATTTTAATGTGTTTAATTTTCAAGGGAAACGCCCTCCTTACATTGCTTCCTTTCAACTTATATATTCCAGCTTTAATCAGTGATATTGCATAGCAATCGAATGCTTTCGTGTTACCATTAAACAGCCTTACCCATGTCCTTGCCCCACTCATGTAATTTCTTACAGCGCCTTCAGTATTTAATTTGTCATTTAAGTGTAAAGTATATAACATTACCGTCTTCATTTTTGGGCGTTTGGGGTTATCTCCAACTTTTTTGCAAAACCCAAGATACTCCCCGAACTGCACCCTTTTATTATGCCAGGTCCCAGTTGATAGCCCCGCCGAAAAGTAGACACTTAGCCGTCCCACCAGCGCACGTTTAACTTCTGCAAGTTGATAAAGGCAACAAACAACATTATCAACTGGCAGAGAGATCACAACGACAAATCTAAGACATGCCCATCATGGGAGACATTGATTTTGGTCAACAATTTCTGGCGACACAACTTGTCGGCAACGCGCCTAAACTTATCATCAGAAAACATCCTACTAAGGGCATCCGCCAACACCAGATCCTTACCCGGCTTGTGAATCACCTGTACCGTACAAGTGAACGTGGCGGCGAACCTCCAAATTTCTCGGGCACAGGCGCACAAGACCGGATCCTTACCGGCGCCAGAGGATAGGACCTGTTGGGATGCAGCATTATCGGTATTAATGATAATCTGATACAGATCGGGATTAACCGGCGATAAATTTTTTAGAGCCACTACTAAATTGATTGCCTCCAATTGGGCTATATGAAAACCGTTATCAAGAAAATTGTTGGTGTAATGATTTGAATAAAAGTGAGTAGAACTGAATGCACCTCCGCCGTGCAATGATGAGTCGCACTCAATCACCCACTTTTGGACAGGGACATGGCGAAGTAAAACCAGCCTATTGTGACCTTCTGCGAACCGCAAGAACCAAGCTATATCTCTAACCAGCTCCTGTGTGACCAACACTTTTCCCACAAATGGAGTACCCCTCAAAAAATCTAGAATCCTATTCATAAAAATTCTAGCCGGAGTCACGCACTTCGATATAAACTGTAAGCGTCCGACTAGCCGTTGAACGTTTTTCCTAGTAACTAACCGGCCAATTACCCATTTATGGCATTCCAGTAATATATCTAATAATTTCTCGTCTGGAATACGTACCATCATGTCACGGGAATTTATCTCATACCCCAGCCAGATTAACTTACGAGTGGGAGGGACACATTTTTTAACCGATAACTTCAAACCAAGCACGCCAGTCAACCGTAAGATATAAGAATATGCGTGCTGTGCCTCTGCCAATGACTTTTCCACCCCAACGAAATCGTCTAAAAAGCATAGCGCAAAGAAACCCATCTTGGTCATTAGATGTACCATGGCGGCCGTAGTCCGGGCACAAGCCATGCTGGAAGTCCTGCAGCCAAAGGGCGGTGCTATGTCAAAATAGAATTTTCCGTTTACTTTAATACCGAATAGAGGCACACTCAAGGGGCAGGTCCTTAATTGCCTGTATGCCCTGGCTAGGTCAATAGACCACATATAGCAGTTAGGTCCCAACTTAGTCACCTGTTTTGCGAGGGACATAATAGTCGGCAAATTATATCTATACGGATTACCTTGATAAAAACCTCTATTGATCCCCAAATTTACACTACACCCCCTAGGAAAACTAAGATCAACTATAATTCTGCGTTCATCAGTACCTTTTTTGGGGCGGGTCATTATCGGGCTAACCTGTGCCCATGGTAAAAAGGGGGGGTCATCGAATGGGCCCAGCAATGCACTGTGTGCCAGTTCAGTTCTAACATAACTATCAATCCAAAAAAGGTCTTCCTTTGAGTGGGCATGGTTAAGTTCCGTTGATGTAGGGATAATTTTGCCAGTGAAATTAGCGGGCCAACCGAATTCCAGAAAGGAGACAAGGTCTACATCATTATAATCAACTAGCAGTCGTTTCCAATTTTTAATTAAAAGTCCAGACGGGACCGGTAGCTTCGCCGATAAATAATTTGGAAGGCCAGTAGCCCTTACTTTATTATAAATATTTGCATATTGTCTTAAAAGGGTATTACTATCAATATCAGAATTAGTCAAGTTATGAGATAAAGTAGGCCAAATATTCAACACATAACTTTTATATAGGTGGGGCGACGTATCAAAGAAGGCCTTTTGGCCACCACAGGTAGATTCTGGAACATTAAAATTATCCAGTACATCCGGATCATAAGAGCCAACTGGACAGCTTATGCATGGTAACTTCAACGGAATTTCAACATCACTTTTAACAGCAAATTCAGGAATTACAATAACAGGTGACAATAATAACTTATCTGGACAGACTATGCCATTGTTCTTGCCCGTATTAGTAGCTATCAAAGAATTTGGATCCAACATGGACTCCCGGGCAATCTCAAAATCGCCATTGTCACTTTTCAGTCCATTATAGAGTGGATTGGTGTCATCCGAAGAGATAATAGAATTCCCCTCCCCATCAGGGTCCACAACACATAAAACCGGGTTCCTCGCATCAACATTAACAAGACAATTAGGAAAGGAACCAGTAGACCGCTGACAAGGTTTGGCAGAAGAAATATTTAGTATATTAGACGGCACATCAGCACCAGATTTATCACTAATACTGGACAAATTAGCTCCACCAGGGGCAGCATGAATGTCCCTAACAGGTATACGGCATTCAGAAACAGGCAACAGCCTAGCAGTCAGTGTATCAGACACGGTCATTGTTGTAGTTGACAAGCGGCAAGGCCCTTGACTGGCATCTGAGTCGCCATGGCAACGGCGTGGATCGAGCCCGGTCGGAGTGACACCAACTGCCAGAGGTGTTTGTTGTGACACCGTACCAACTGACACTGCATTGCACACCCCACTCTTTCCAGCTGATACATGTTCAGATGGCACTAATTTATTGTTCTTATTAAACCATTTAAATGACTTATTATCCACAAAAACCTTATCATAATGAAATCTGTCACAGAAATGATGAGATCTACCAAGAATTTTATCGGCGGCGCCACTACCCATAATAGCACTGAACTTATAGCGCCGCTTATAATCGACAGACGGCTTATGCCGTCTCTTAGACAATTTCGATGTAAACACATTAACATTTTTCGAAAACATGGGAGCTGTGGGCTTCGGATTATTTACAACATCAGTAACATGTACAGGGCCATGGTCAACATTACAATGTGGTATAGAGCCAATCTCGGAAAGAGGTAAGGGAGGCGACAACAGTAACTCAGAAGGCCGACATGGCACCGACAAAGCAACCGTACCGACCTGGTTATCGCACTGGCCGACCGGGCACTTTGAAGAAGGCAGAATGGTGGCGCCATCTGAAGACTTGTGGCGGTACTTGTCCATTTCGACTGATGGGATACGCAATGTCTCGGATGGTTTTGCAGCGACCAGCCCACTGCAATTTAAAAACTTGACACACGGTTACCGACGACGTCTCCTGGCAACTCAGATGCACGACTTTTTGATCGACACTCAGTCTCCTTGTGTGCGTGTTTGCGTTTTAACTTATACGCACAATACGCACATATGTGCACGAACCGACTTGAGCCTTCCCCGTGATCCCCATCGAAACCGCATGAACCGCCCTTATTCCAGATGATGCACGGTCTTGCATCAACCCCCTTTTTAAAGTCTGTGTATGCACCCCCTGTGAACTGTTTGGTAGCTGCCTGTGGTTCCAGCCTCTTACCCAATCCGCAAATATCCCGCCGTATCTCTACAATTTTGCCTTCATCATTCCATCCGTCTGGCAGTCTCTTGTCCGCAATCATATTAAATACTTTCTCACTGTAAGTGAGACAAGTATGCCATGAGTAGCTTTGCGCCATGTCCAAAATTGACTCAATGTGATTGTCTATATGCACATCCCACCCATGTGGGACATCCCCACGCCTGACCATACGACGCATAGCGGCAAGATATTCGAACCACGTCGACTCCCCTTGATTCACTTTCCCCTTCTTTTCATTTCTTATTACATATTTGTGTGGCAGTAACTTAAGTTTCTTTGACTGTTTCGCCCTTTTTCTGGTCAACCTAATTAATTCATTCATCATCAGGTCATCATCACTCCCGTCATCACTATCATCAAATTGGCCATCTAGTGCACGACGTTTCACACCGATTATATTAGAGTTCAGTATCACATTACCTGTAGACGTGTGTGGTGTGTGCTTGTTGATACATGATCCGCCTGTGCGTACTGGCGACACATCTGTCGTGTTAACAACAGTTGCTGCTAACTCGGCTCCCGTGACGTCATGAGAGAAGCCACCCGGCATGTTCGGCGGTGGAGCCACAAACGAGTCAGCTCCCCCGCCATCTTGGTTACTTTCCAGATCCTGGAGACGTGCTATCAGTGGCGCCTGTGAAGCTGCTAGTTTATTATCAAGTAATTTCGCTATATCCTCCAGCGTTAGACTTTTCCTATGAGATGTAGATGGTGCAGGCGAGTCAACCAGGTGACTATCCAATTCTGCCAGTTTAAGCCTTGTCGAAGAAGAAGCTCGATCAACCGTATTACCATCCATGGCACTTTCACTCGATCCCGACCGATCCATAGACTCTAACAAGGCCTTTGAATAACGTCCCACTACACTCTTCACTCCTCGGCAGTGTTTCGGCATACTTGAAAGTCCTTGATGTCATGAAACTTGTAACTTTGCTCCGCGATCCGTCGACGACGGTGGCCAGGTAAGAACTGGACAAGCCTTGAATCTACTACCGGAAGTTACTTTTGTACATAGCAACGCGTGCTAGGAACGGTATCTATGGTGCTGCTCATATCAGGCCCGTAGTCAGGGTTTGTGAATTATGCATGTTTCCGGCAACATGGACAATGTGACTGAGTGGGATATCAGGTTATGATGCTGGGAGCCTGATCTCCTTAACTGCCCTATCCTGCAAACAGTGCTACATGGAAATATAACTAGTTGCCATGGTGATTGAGTTGATGTGCTTGAAATCAACATACTTGGACGGCGAATGGGTGGAGTTGAAATGCAAATCTCCTTGCAATAAAAATGGTCGCCCAGAGGTCGGCGACCATTGCTTTAGTCACACGGAGGTCGCCGGTGACTGTGGATTCTTTGGTCGGAAAGTGGTCACAGGCGGTCGCAAGCGGTGATGTGACTGGGGCTGTTGTCGGATATGTAGGATCAAACTTGGCTAAGTGTGCTGTGGTATTTTTTTAATAATTCTTTTTTTAAATAATGCTTTCGTGGGACTGTGCAGCTTTAAACGCCAAATTCTGCGCGAGTGAGGCGGATATTAAGGGTGCACGAGCACATATTGAGGATTTGCGTCAAACGATTAGCGCTACGTGATCAGTGCCTCGTCGTCCATCATGGCTGGACAGAAAGTATAGCGTAACACTGCTGATGCAGCGGCGGCGTTAATATCGCTTCGATTTTGGGTTTAATTTGACTAAAGTTCACTTTTTGAGTAAGCTATTCTCATAAATAACATTATTTTAACCCCCAAGTGAATATTCATGATTCTAAATAACACAATTAGATCGTAGCAGTGAATAGATTTGTGTTTTTTGTTGTTGGGTTTAATTTGACAGGATTTCACTTTTTGAGTAAGCTATTCTCATAAATTACATTATTTCAACCCCCAGGTGAATATTCATGATTCTAAATAACAGAATTATATCGTAGCAGTGAATAGATTTGTGCTTTTTTGTTTTATTTACATACACTTGATAATAGAAGAAACTGCTTCTATCCAACCACAATGCAGGAGTAGTGAGATGCCTACGTCACAGGCAAATCCCCCCGAGTCGTTAGCCCCCCCCCCCCCCCCCCCCCACCCGTATTGGGGGCATTGAGCTGGTAGCCAAGGCGCTCCAGCCCAATATGACGAGCAAATAACAAAGCGAGTGTTTGCAAACCTAAGAACTGCTCCTCCCACAGGCAGGAGCATGTCGGCCTGCTTGCTTCCAACTACACAAATATAATAATAATAATAACATTACTCAGTCGTATATCGCCACCCGCTGTCTTTGTATGTTTAATTAACCCTGTTGATATATAGTAACACATACATATGTATGAAGAGCTCACGCGCAAAACCGCGTAAACGCCAATCCAAAAATTGAGATAAACATTGAAATCAAACCTAGAAAAAGTTAATTTTATGTTATTCCTACTTTTTAATTCATTACTCCGTAACCATATATGATCAGATGAAAAGTGGAATTACTGAGAATTATAATTATGTTCAGGTTAAAAATCTTGTATTTAAACTACATTTTTGGATTGGCGTTCACATGGTTTTGCACCTGAACTCTTCATATATCCAGTATTAGTAACAACAGACAGGCAATACAAGGTGGACTCCATTCAAAATAATATTCGCATAAGGACTTATACACCAGAATTGGAACGACGTCACGTGACAGATGCTTCCACTACTCCTTCGTCTGTTAAGAGTTATTCACAAAGAGGATGTTGAGATCCGTTCTATTTTTGGATTCTATAGAAATGCCCACCAAGTACCACCAACCACCAACCACCAACCACCCCTCACCCTCTCATGGCGTGCCCCCCCCCCCCCTCACCCTCCACACCCTCCGACCCTGCTGTCATCACATACGGTTACGTTACTTAGCTGTCTTAAGTAACACCAGCTGTGAAGTTCGGCCACTTAGACATGTCCAACAAACATTGCCAAATTCGAAGAAGAAGAACAAGAAGAAGAGAAGGAGGGGTGAAAAGGGGGAGAGGAGGAGTAAAAAAACGGAATGTCGGTTAGTGGTCTGCACTGACGTCTCATGGAAGGAGCCACATGGACAGCTAGGCGTGGGTGGGGTGTGATTGCATCACGGAGCCTAGGTGGTGTAATGGCTAGCATGTTAGCCACATAATACCAAAATGTGTGGGTTCGAATCCCACTCCAAACACAATATTCCCCATTTTCATCACTCCCCCAATGACAATATCATAGGTGAGGTAATGGTTGGCATGGTAACACTGGAAATGTCTTGATGTTTGTTTGTTGTTGTTTTATGTCCTAGCAACATAAATGGTCATTTCACGATGGGGACTGACTTATGACAGTGTGCACTCATGGCGATCTTGTAGTGATGTCCGACTGGGGGACCAGGCTGCCAGCACCATGACCTGATATCCCACTCAGTCACATTATCCTGACACTGGGTCAACCAGTCCTTGCCCGAAACTAATATAGTAATAAAGCCAAGCGCCTGGATAGGAAGCGACAAGTAGGCCTATAAATTTTGTAAGTCCATTGTTTTGACTCGATCAGGGTTCAAACCCGTGGGTTGCTCAACTCATTCGACCATCCTGGGCCTTGATGAATAATGGGCCTGTCACTTCTTTTTTTTTGTGACAAGTTTTTTATTCTGCCCATAACGTATAAGCTCCTGTGAGGGTGCTTGTTTTCAACGCTGGACAGCTGTGATACTGGGTTGGTCTGGTCCCGCACTCAGGAGTCTTTACCTGATCTTTCTCGGGCCAACCTTTGCGGTTTTGGGTGTTAGTAGTTTCTATATTAGTTTTTTGTTTTTTTTTCAAGTTTTTTCCTAACCTGTATATGATAACTTAGCCTACTATGTACATCTACACAGATGACATACAGGCCTGTGGGAGAGGATCCCATCCCATTGTCGTTTGTTACAGCATCCTTTCACCCATGCCCTGTCCTTAGATAGTACACCAGTGTGCCAGAACACCCCTGGACCCTTCAGGACTGCGACTAGGTGGGATGGCTGGGTTGTATGGTTAGCCATTTTGTATTTCAGGGTGATTCGAATGCATGACCATGGCCTGCCTGGTTCTGCTTTGGTTTGTGCCAGTACAGATACCCAGACGGACTGCGCCCTATGGTGATAGTCATTTCGAATTCCTTAGTACTTAGTAGGGCTATTTTCGTATTTGTAATATCTACCATCTTTTCTGGCCGGTCTTTTGCTTTTTGTGCCAGAACACAGCAAGCAGTGACTGCACCCAAGATCAGGTGAGATATTGTTTCTTCAGTAGGTGGTTGTGTATTATGTTTTCTTTAAGGACCTTTTATAGTGGTCCATGCTTTCGATTGCCCGTTGTTGTGTGGGTTGATTATTCCAGGCATGTGCCGCCATAGCCAGTACACTTCTCTCATAAATGTTGGTGTTACTTATTGCTGTCAGTAGCACTGGGGCTGCCATTTGCCTGGTGTCCCTACGGGGGGTTGCTGTGTAGCCTCGTTTTGTGGTGTAATGGTGTGCCAGTATTTTGAAGTGCGTTTCCCTTCTACTCGTTAGTAGTGTTGCATTGCATTTTTTGTGTAATTCGATTGTGAGATATCTTTTGTTCACCTGAAGGCATACTTTGAGGGCTCTATTTTGTAGCACCTGTAGTTTGTTTAATAGTTTTGTATTTCCTCCCATGTATACTACATCGCCATAGTCAAAGTAGGGGAGGATCATGACGTTATATATTTTAATTGCCATGCTTTCAGTCATGTAGTATCTCAGTTTAGCCAGTAGCCATATTTCATGGTTTACTTTTTTGATAGTATTTGTTATGCAGAGGTCATAATTTAGGTGTCTGTCTAGATCCACTTCCAGATATCGGTAGTTGTCTACTTGTTCTAGTTTGGTGTTTCCCAGAAGACACTTTATTTTCTTGTTTCTTGTTAGCCTGATACCAAATAGTACTGTTTTTGACTTGCTGTTGTTTATGGTTATCCTATTTAGTTGACACATTACGACGCTTCTCGCCAGCAGGCCGCCAACGCGCAAAATCACTTTCAATCGTCGAGACACATCAAACTTTTCGGCGTCAGCGCAACGTATTGGTAGTGTGCGGACGACGTTGTGAGAAGAAAAAAAAAAAGTTTGGCGCGCCATCCTGATATGACCTTAGATGTTGTTAGGATGTAAAACAACAAAGCAACAGTTTGGCGCAACATGTGGGAATGACCCTCACCCGCACGCAGCGTATGCCTAGCTTTCGCATAATGTTAGTCCAGCGCGTTTAACATATCTCGACGCGCCCCTTACGTCGCCATAATGTTAGCACCCACGCATTGTCGCACGTCGAAAGTTTTGTACAAGCACAAAACTTCGCCGATACCCTGACGTGCACGGCCGACCGTCGCCATCCATCAACGATTACCAATGCACGCCTAACATGCGCGTAATGCTTCCTGACGTATCCCGAAGTTCCGCCAAAAAATCACATACGTCGACGCGCGTTGGCGAGAAACGTTGTAATGTGACAGTACCATAAGAAAGAAAGAAAAAAAGTCAAGAATATCTGCTGACACAGCACTAGCTACCCCCTCCCTCCCACACACATTCTATTATCTCTGAGGGGTGTTAAAACATTCCTACACATCAATCCACGTCGTTTACGCACCCAATTAATAAGTATCCATGGAAACAGCATTCCAATCTCAAAGATCCCCTCGAGATACGTTGCCACGACTCCTTCTTTACAAACCGGAAGTGACTCTTACGAGGCAACCACTGCGGAAATGGTGCAAGCATCGTTTGAATGGGTTCTTTCAGAGCGCCGTTTTTGCTATAGCGTTTAACCCCTGGTGTTGAATTGTGGTACTCTGACGCACAATTGCCACACCTTTAGGTTCCTTCTCGTTGGGCGGTTTATCAATAGACCTTTCTTGCAGATTTAATCTTCCATAGCGAATTTAGAATCGGGTGAACTTAGGAATATAATTTGCTACAATATAGAAGGCCACACGAAGAAGATGTAATACTAATAGAACCTGTCAGAATTTTGATGTGCATGCTAAATTAATTGTGTGTGTCATAAAAATTTCAAATATCTCCAAAGTAACAGCAGGCATCCCGTGTGAGAGATAGGGAGTTCGATAACCGGTTGGGTCAAACCAATCACTTACACAATGCGTAGGCCTACTTGTTGCCACCTAGCCTAGTACTTGGCATTAATAGGATAGGACAAGAACTGGTAGGCTCAATGTCAGCATAATGTGACTGTGTGGGATATCGGGTCATGATGACGGCGGCCTGGTGTTCCAGTAGGGCAGCACTATAAAAATTTGCCATGAGTGTATACTGTCACAAGTCGATACCTGGCCTAATATGACCTTAGATTGTTTGTTTGTTGTTTGTTTGTTGTTGTTTTACGTCCTAGCAACATCTAAGGTCATATCAGGACGGTATGACATTAGATGTTGCCAGGACGTAAAACTCCAACAAATAAACAAATCTAATGTCACCCATTCAAAATAAACTTTGAAGTTACTTCAAAGTAAAGTAACGTAGATTATGACTATCGACCTAATATATATATATATATATATATATATATATATATATATATATATATTTTTTTTTAAATGACAGTAACTCAAAGACATCGGACTGCAACTTTAATCCAGTGAAATTTAAATGGCAGACAAGTGATCTCCAGTAGTCCGCCCACTTCGTGCTCGTAATGACCAGCACCCGGCTAAGTAGATCTACTTATCCGCAATAATGATCAGTTATTGCCAGATATGGAGATTCAAGCCTGAGGAGATCTTTCGGAAACAAGCGCATGCACTTAATCGTTATGAACAGAATAAATAAACAATCACTTTTTTTTCCCAATAGACCATCATTGTATTTGCGCCATCTAGTGGGACAAAACTACCCTTTTAGATTCAGTAGACGCAGACTACACTTCCAGTTGTTTGATTGAGAGACAAGCACACACAAATGAGCGGAGAAAAACAAAGAGAGTGACTGGCACCTGTTTCCCTTAACCTCTTTAACAGAACATAAATTATGATCTGGGCAGACGACAAAAATAAAATGTCGTCGTGAATAGGCTAAGCCTACGTCATGAGCCCAGACTTGAGTCGTGTCCTCGCCCCACCGGCGTCTGCCTAATTAGCATATTGCGTCTGCCTAATTAGCATATTGCTTTTTGTTATTCCTGTAAGCCACCGGTGGATTTTGTATATCTCCAATATTTTTAAGCTGCACATCGAGGATATCATGTAATGGTGCTGGCGGCCTGGTCTCCCAGTGGGGCAGCACTATAAAGTCGCCATGAGAGCCCACTGTCACAAGTCAGTACCCGTCCTGATATGACATTAGGCGTTGCCAGGACATAGAACAACAAACAAACAATCTAGGTGACCAGACGGGATGGCCGAATGAGTTGAGCATCCGGCTCGGGTTTTGGTAGATTGTGGGATTCAGATACACGGGTTCGAACCCTGGTCGAGTCAAAGCAATGACTTAAAAATGTATACCTGTCGCTTCCTAGCCAGGCGCTCGGCATTATTAGGATAGGGCAAGGACTGGTTAGCTCAGTGTCAGGATAATGTGACAGAGTGGGATATCAGGTCATGGTGCTGATGGGCTGGTCTCCCAAAGGGGCTGCACTATAAAGTCGCCTCGAGTCCGCAATGTCACAAGTCGGTACCCATCCTGATATGACCTTAGATGTTTCCAGGACGTGAAACTCAAACAATCAACCAACCATCTAGGTGAAAATATTGGTTCTGACCTTAGATGTTTCCATGACGTAAAACTCCAACAACCACCCAAATATATATATATATATATATATATATATCCTCCGGTGTGACTGACACTTGTCGACACCCGTTGGAGGGGAGGTGGGCTGCAGGTGGCGCCACCAGTCAAGTGTGGATGGAGTCTTACAGAGTATAACAATTGGTAATATCAATGTAAATGATATTAAGTGACATAAATATTTAGAACAATTCACTTTCGTATTTGTATACTCGCATAACCGGGTATGCATCATATATGATGTATAACGTATTATACGAGTATAAATGCACGGGTAACATGTACACCCTATATTTCCTCTGTGCGCATTGGTGGAGCGCCCCACCCCCTCCCAGCTATCAGGGGGTCCCCCTCATAAATATATATATATATATATAAGACGCCCCTACGAAATGACAAGGAGACCAGCAGATTGGGTTGGTTCATTTATTCGACTCTGGGCTGAGCGATAAATGCCCTACCTAATTCAATCAAAAGCAAAAAATGGGCGGCAACTGACGATTCCAATACATCGGGAAGCATTGAACGCCGCTGGGCCCACCAGGTCCGCAGCAAAGCGGCTGGACGACAGCGGTTCACTAATAATAACTCGAGTTGAATCGTCTAATAAATAATTAAATAATTCTCGGAGCGTTTATATGTATATAATAGATTATATATAATACATATATATATGTATGTATGTATATATATGAATAGTGATAAGCCCGTTATCGCATGTAAGAATACCTGAAGTGGGTGGCACTACCTCCCCCCACCTCCCCAGGGTGGGGGGTGGGGGTGGGGTACCAACATGCACCTCTCCACCTCCTGCGCGGGACCTCTCCTCCACTAGCTAGGAGATATATATATATATATATATATATATATATATATATATATATATATATATAGAAGTGTGGGCGTAAATACATGTAGAAGGAGGTATTTCCTCTGGACATCCGGGCTCTTTAAAAAAATCCAAAGTAAGCAAAAAGGTGATTACACGGGCGTAAAGGCGCCTGCCGCCTGCTGCCCACTTCCGGTTCTGCGGGGAATACCTGGCGCTGCGGGCGATAACTCTGCGTGACGAGGGGAGTGCCCGCCCCGGCAGTCCGGCAGCCCGGCAGTCCGGCAGCCCGGCAGTCCGGCAGTCCGGCAGCACGACCGCAGCCGGGGCCCCCTTCCCCGGCCAGACGCACCCCGGGCCCCGGTCTCGCCCCCTCCCCCCCCCCCCCCCCCCCCTCTCTCTTCCCCTCTCTCCCCCTCTGCCCTGCTGCTCCCCCTGCTCTCCCTCCTTCTCTGCCCCCTCTCTCCCCCCATCTCTCCCCCTCCCCCTCTCTCTCCCTCGCTCTCGCTCTCCCCCCTCCGCCATCTCTCCCCTTCCCCCTCTCTCTTCCTCTCCCCCCCCCCCCCCCCGCGCCCCCTGCCCCCTCTCTCTCCCTCTCCCTCCCCCGTTCCCCTCCCCCATCTCTCCCCTGACCTCCTATCTCTCCCTCTCCCCCTGTCCCCTCCCCCTCCCCCATCTCTCCCCTCCCCCCCCCCCTCCATCCCCTCTCCCCACCTCCCCCTCTCCCCTCATATCCTCCCCCCACCCCACACACATACCACTGTCGACGCCTCATTCCAATCTTCAACAGTTCAACCACCACAGGAAATGAGCGAGTGAGTGAGTTGTTGGAGTTTTGCTTTAGGTCCTGGCAACATCTAAGGTCAAATCAGTACTGGTACCAACTTGTGACAGTGCGCACTTATGGCGACTTTACAGTGCTTCCCCACTGGGTTAGTTGGTTGGTCATTGGAGTCTTAGACCCTGGCAACATCTAAGGTCATATCAGGAAGGGTACTGACTTGTGACAGTGCGCACTCATGGCCACTTTATAGTACTGCCCCACTGGGTTGGTTGGTTGGTTGTTGGGATTTTACGTCCTGGCAACATCTAAGGTCATATCAGGATTGGTACCGACTTGTGACAGTACGCACTCATGGCGACTTTATAGTGCTGCCACACTGTGCTAGTTGGTTGGTTGTTGGAGTTTTACGTCCTGGTAACATCTAAGGTCATATCAGGACGGGTACCAACTTGTAACACTAACAGTGCGCACTCATGGCGACTTTATAGGAAATGAGTGAGTAAGTTTTTGGAGTTTTACGTACTAGGAGCATGCATAGTCATGTCAGGACGGGTACCGACTTGTGACAGTGCGCACTCATGGTGACTTTATAGTGCTGCCCCACTGGGTTGCTTAGATGGTTGTTGGAGTTTTACGTCCTGGCAATATCTAAGGTCATATCATGATGGGTACCGACTTGTAACAATGACACTGTCATGATGACACTCATGGCAGTGCCACTGACAATGCCATTATGACACTCATGGTGACTTTATAGTGCTTCTCCACTCAGAGACAAGGCCGCCTGCACCATGACCTGATAGCCCACTCAGTCACATTATCCTGACACTGAGCTAACCAGTCCTTGCCCTATCTAATATTATAATGCTGAGCGCCTGGCTAGGAAGTGACAAGTATCAATTTGTAGGTCACCTGTCACAGTAGACCTGCAGGCAATGGACGGCGTGGTCTCTGGTGGCACCACCTGGTGGTGAGACTCATGTTGGGACTACTAAAATATGTTAGATAATTATAACCTATGGCTATACCCTCTGGGAATAGTCATTTAAGCCCCAGTCACACCAACCCGGACAAGCCCCGGATTTCTAGCCGGACCACCCCCGGACCAGTCGCCCGGACAGTCCCGGACAGCCCCGGATAAAATCGCTCTTTTGGTCGTTTTTGACCTACCCGGATGAGCCACGGACTAGTCCCGGACCAGAGGCCAGATCGCCCCAGACTGAGCCGGGGACTACACACCAGGTAGTCCCTCGGACTACCTGGTGTGTCCACGGAGTAGTCCCGGACTTGAAGTGGAGTTGCTCTGTGGCGATCTGTGGTTAATCCGTGCTCATCCGGCTTGTCTGGGTCTTATCCGGGCAGTCCGGGAGTTGTCCGTGGCTATGTCGGGGCTAGTCGGGGCTAGTCCAGGGCTAGTCCGGGTTAAACCGTGGCCCCGGACGGTATACGGACTACCCCCGGAGCACCCACGGACTACCCGGACCAACCCCGGATTACACCCGGATCATCCCGGACAATGCCGGATCGAGCCCGGATCACAAAATGCCCCGGACCGCCCCGGATGTTTTAAACATCTTAAAACATCCACGGCAGACCCCGGATGAGGCCGGACCAGCCACGGATCACCAAGGATCACCAAGGATCACCAAAGACCAGCCACGGATGAGCCACGGATCACGGCGGATCGGCACGGACCATGCCGGATCATAAATAAAATGATCATTTACCACAAAAGAATCTCATGAAAGCATAACATTTGGAAAACCAAAGCACTTGCCTGGATTTGACCCTACATAACCCACTTGGATACTGGTGCACGTAGCAGCCATTTTGATGCTGCACAGAACGAATCATAAGCCAATCAAATAGAACCATACAAGTCTAGGATGGTCAGTACTTCCGTGTGCACGCTATGAAATCCCGCATTTGTGGGCTCCCACACGATATATGCGGGCTACAGAATGCTATTGATGGCCGATCCCGTTAGGTGGTACGCGGAGGCTATGGTTACTGTCATTATGTTCTCTCTTTTCATAGCTGTACTGCTCAAACAGGCTATACTGCCTGGATATCTGGTGTAATGCGTACGGTTCATAGTTCCCCTTTTTCTCTCTGTATTATATGAATTATATATTTAGAGCTTACCCCATAGTAGAGACAACACACGACACAACACGCGATCCGAATTCAGCACCAGCAGAAGTGTAGATAATAGATGATGAATGCTTGGTTTTATTCACTTATATAATGTTTTCAGATACATACAACAGTGGATGTTATAGACCTCCTTATTTCCTATTACAATCATGCACACCAGTCATTCCTCTCCCACGTGATCTCTCTCTAAGATAGTTCACCATTGGCTGCCTTCAGGACTCATCCCTCCTCCCACCCAGCTCCGGCCACCACCTAGCCATCGTGGGATTACCACATAACATGCCGGTGACCATGTGGCTAGGCGAGATAAGTGGGAGGGATTCTGCTTAAAGGGGCACTTCTTCTTTCCCCCTGTGTGAGCATTATAAAGGGATGGCCGAATGAGTTAGAGCGTCTGTATCCCGTGTTGGTAGATCGTGGGGTCGTGGGTTCGAACCCTTATCGAGTCAAACCGATGACTTAAATATTGATACTTGTTGCTTCCTAGCCTGGCGCTCGGCATTATTAGGATAGGGCAAGGACTGGTTGGATCAGTGCCAGGATAATGTGACTAAGTGGGATATCAGGTCATGGTGCTGGCAGCCTGGTCTTCCAGAGGGCTGCACTATGATGCGCGAAAAGGAAGAAGGCAAGGCGGAGGTGGGAAAGGAGGTGCTTTATTGAAAACACCTCAGGAAAACACAGTATGTACAGGGCAACAGTGAGATCAGCTAAGGCAGGTGCCTCATGAGATAAACAGTACAAGGAGGCGGTAAGAAGGAGCTAATGTAAATAAGCTTAAGGCTGGCACCTCAGGAGATAAGGAGCTTAGAGTTTGTGGTGAGGGGTGCCGAAGAGCCCTCCACCAGCTGTAAGGGAGAGAGGTTAGATAGATAGTTGGGTTGGTGGGTGGAGAAAAAGGGAGAGCGTCGAGGAGGCTGGAGGGCGAGTGACTGAGGGAGGCCGGCGGCCGGCCTTATAAGGGAAGGCTGGAGGGCAGTGGCAGGGGAGGTGAGAAAGCAGCGGGCCCGGGGGAGGGCGAGGGAGAAAGCTGAGAGGCGGGCGTCGCGTGAGGTGCGAATGCTGCGCGACGATCGGGGAGGCAGGGGGAGGGTCTCTTCCTCTCCACGCATCAAACGCAATGCTCGCATTACGACCGATGCGCGAAAAGGAAGAAGGCAAGGCGGAGGTGGGAAAGGAGGTGCTTTATTGAAAATACCTCAGGAAAACACAGTATGTACAGGGCAACAGTGAGATCAGCTAAGGCAGGCGCCTCATGAGATAAACAGTACAAGGAGGCGGTAAGAAGGAGCTAATGTAAATAAGCTTAAGGCTGGCACCTCAGGAGATAAGGAGCTTAGAGTTTGTGGCGATGGGTGCCGAAGAGCCCTCCACCAAAAGAGGAGGAGACGGCTCGAGGCGCGCCCGAGGCGGGGGCCCGAGGCGTAGGCCGCGGCTGAGGTCCAGGGCCTGGGCAGCGCGGGGGGGTTACCCAGGCGAGGCTTTGGCGGGGTTCTCGGCGGAGGCTGGGGAAGTTGAGGGTCTGGGTGTGGTGGTGAGTCTGGCGCCTACATCGACAGGGGGCGGGCGGCCAAAAAAGGGTGGGGAGGCCCGCTCCTTGGAGAGATGCGGTGAGGAGGTCCGGCGAGGGTCTAGCAGGGGAGCAGCGAAATCCTCAGGGCTGGGAGGGGTGGGGGTCGGGGTCGGGACGGGCGGGTTGATGAATGCGGTGTCGTGATGGTCGGCGGCTGTGCTGTCTGGGGAGCGTTCCTCGTGAGGCTGGGCTGTGTGAGGTGCAAGGTGATGGTCCCCGGCTCTGTCTGGGCGGTGTTTCGGTCGGTGGTCGCTGGGGGGCTGTCGGTGGTGGTCGCGGGGTTGTCAGCAGTGGTGTGGGTGAGGTGCCGGTGAGGGCCCCCCGGGCTGGCCGGGGGGGGCCGGTGGATCAAAAATCCGCCGAGGCGGCCGAGGTCTGGCCCTCACGGGCTTGCTTGGTGAGGCAGCCGGCCTCGCTGTGCATCGTGAGTATGCGCCGTACGTTGGCGCAGTAGGCGCATACGTGCCGGTGTTGGTTGCCCACCTCGCCGTCGGCCTCCCCGACGGGGGCCCGATCGCACAAGGCGGGCTCGCGGTTCCAGGCGGCGCAGGGGGCCCCGTGAGTCTGCCTGTCGTAGGCGATGCGGGTGTCGACTTGGGCCCGGGGCAGGTGTGCGCCTCGGGGAGAATCCTCGCCTCGGGGGGGCTGGTGCTGCCGGGGCGGCTTGGGTGAGGGCGGCGGGCGTGGTGAGGGAGTCCATCCTCAGCATGTTGAGGGCAACTGGATCGTGCCATCCGTGGGGGAGCCTCCCGTCCGCTATCCATGTGAAAATTGTTTCGGAATAACGGCGGACGGTAGGCCACGGATGCACAAGGTTGTCCCTCATCACGGTGAGGCGGTGGTGGTGGAGGCCCTGGACGGAGTGGGCGAGGAAGGCTGGATGGCTGATCAGGGTGAGGAGGGCGAGGTTGTACTCGTCCTTGGTAGCCTCGCCCCTCTTCACCGGCTTCCGTTCAGGGCCCCTCTCCACCAGGTCCGAGGGGAAGATGTAGTCACTAGGCACACCTTGGCGCCTGACGGTGTGGTGCGCCTCGGCGGAGGCCAGGATCTCTCGGACGGCGTCGGCCGCGGATGCTGGGGTGTGCTCGGCCGCCTCCTGGAGGTATGCGGGGGGCGGGGTGGGCGAGGCTTGAGCGGTGAGGCGGCTGTAGTGTTCGTATTGGGCGTGTACTGCCCCCGGCAGAGTTGCTTGAGGTGGCGGCGGGGGATGGGTCCCGGCCGCGGCGCGCACCCGAGGTGCTGGGGCGGCCGGCGTGATGTAGGCGGCCTGCCGCCTCGGCGCAGGCGGGGGGCTCTGCGGTGCTCCTTGGGCGCCCCCTGACTCGAGGGCGTCCATGCGGGTGGTGAGGCGGTGGAGGGCCTCGAGGATCGCGGCCGTCTCGCTGCCCGAGGGGCGGCCCGAGGGCGCCGAGGGAGACGCCGGGGCCGTAGAGGGTGAGAAGCCTCCCGGCGAGCCCGAGGAGGGTCCCGGCATGGCCATGCGGGTTGTCCGTGAGCTCTTGCAGCCCTTGCCCTTTCCGTGTCCGGGCATGCTGGAGCGGTCCGAGGAGATGCAGCGGTCCGAGGTGGAGCAGCGGTGGTGGATAGCCAAAGAAAAAGGGAGAGCGTCGAGGAGGCTGGAGGGCGAGTGACTGAGGGAGGCCGGCAGGCGGCCTTATAAGGGAAGGCTGGAGGGCAGTGGCAGGGGAGGTGAGAAAGCAGCGGGCACGGGGGAGGGCGAGGGAGAAAGCTGAGAGGCAGGCGTCGCGCGAGGTGCGAATGCTGCGCGACGACCGGGGAGGCGGGGGGAGGGTCTCTTCCTCTCCACGCATCAAACGCAATGCTCGCATTACGACCAAAGTGGCACCGTAATGCTGGAGTGGTGACGTCACGACCCACAACCCACAAACCTGGGCGCCGTGGCCTAGTCGGTAGAGCGCGGGCCTCGCGTGCGGAAGGTCTGGAGTTTGGTTCCGGGTTGAGTCAAACCAATGACTTTAAAATTGATACTTGTCGCTTCCTAGCCTGGTGCTCGGCATTCATAGGATAGGGCAAGGACTCGTTAGCTCAGTGTCAGGACCTAAAAACTTACAAAAAATATCTGTGCAAAATAAAGCTAGGAAACCCCCACTAAGCTGCCCACAAAGGGGCATGTGATATGTCACGGCCCACCACCAGCGGGATGCCCATTGGAAGGTAACCATGTCAAAAGTAGCCAGATAACACACCACACAGCTACGTACAAGCCTATGATATGTAAATAGGAGTAGGCTAGTCTAGTAATAAGAGTAGAACAAAATAAAATAATATATATGCCAAGAAAATATATAAAAACTAACATAGGCTACTAAACATACCAACCAGTTATCTATCTGCTACTGAAATGGAGGCAATCAAATACCTTATCAGCAGCTACTGTGTGCTAAGATAACACCAACACTACAACTGGCCAGCATTGAAAACAAGCCTGGGTACCCGGGCTTATATGTTATGGACAGAATAAATACAGCCTCAATAAAATAATTTTAAAATTAAATTTTAAAAAACGTGACAGAGTGGGATATCGGGTCAACGCGCCAGTGGCCTGATTTCCCATTGGGGCAGCAATATAGAATCGCTATGAGTGTGCACTGTCACAAGTCGGTACCCGTCCTGATATGACCTTAGATGTTGCCAGGACGTAAAACTCCAACAGCCAACTAACCGACCCACAAAGGCTACCCCGACGATGGGTCTGCTTAGGTGTTAAACCATAGCTTCGGTGTTCTGGTGTTGACGGGATTGAACCAGGCTGTGACTGCAAAAACAAACAAAAACCATTAAAGTAAATAAGCAACAACAACATCCACTTTGTCACCCTAGATCGGAAAGCGATTGAGGATGTCCATAAAGTACGTGTGTTGTTGTGTGTTTTTGTATGTTGTTGTGTGTTTTTGTGTGTTTTTGTGTGTTTTTGTGTGTTTTTGTGTGGTTTTGTGTGGGTTTTTTTAGTTATGAATTTATTGACCCTGCTCATACCGGATAAGTGTGTTAACACTTGTTTTCACCGCTGGGCAGCACTAATCCAATTTGAATTAAATCTTCTGAATTTCGTTTTTTAGTAATAATTTAGTAATATTTGTTGTTGTTCTTTTTCTCTTTTGGGGTAAGAAGTTAAAGCTCTTCAATGGCCCTTTCACTACAATAATATAGTCAGTTCGATACAATGGTCTGTTTATCAGTTCATATACTTCCCGCTCTTTTTTTTTTTTCTTCTTTTTTTTGATGGGATGTTTATGCTGTCCATAGCATATAAGCTCGGATGATGGAGCTTGTTTTCAATGCTGGGCAGTTGTCGGTCTGTGTTTCTTAAGATTATGGTTTGTGGTCAGTGATCTATGTTAGTTTTTTTGGATTTTCTTCGTAAGAGACTTCCTCTTTTTATTTTTTCCTACACTTAATTCTAGACTAGCCTACTCTATTTACATATTAAAGGCTTGCATCTAATAGGTAGTTGGTTTATGCTTGGATTTGGTGTTATCTGGCTGTTTTCTGGCAGGAGGTTACCTGTCATGGGCTGTCCATATGATTTTATGGGATGTCTAAATGGGTTAATTGCCTGTCTCCCATTTGGATGGTCAGGTGGTTAGAAATAGAATGCTCACAGTCGAGTCAAACCAGGGACTTAAAAAAGTTATACTTGTTGCTAAATAGCCAGGAATTCAGTATTACTAGGATAGGGCAAGGAGCAGTGGAATGACGAAGACCAACAGTCGGTGATTGAAATGCATCCTGCTTAATCAACGAATGTAATGAAACAAATTTAACTACACCCCCTCCCACTATTTCCTTCGTCTAATCACAAATTCCCTTCTTTTTTTTTATAGCTAAGCCTTGCATTAACTCAAAGAATAGTATATAGCACGTGAAAGGCTCTTTTCCAAAATGCGATAGCCGCGATAAAAAAAAATGGGTTTGCTATTCCAATACCCAGTTCATAGATGCTGTTTTGGAAAAGAGCATTTCATATATGAGACTGTCTCAAAAGGTGCTAAGCAATATGGGACAAAACTTTGTCCATTGTAATGATCAACATATTATCTGCTCATGCATATGCTCAGGATAAACTGATTTGTATTTTATGTGGTGTTTCATAATCCCAATAGAATACGTATTGATTTGAAGCAAATGTCCTTGTGTTTTCCATGTAACCGTTTCTGTGCTGTTTTGTGTAAATCGTTACAATGAACAAAAAAAAGAAGAGTTATCACCTTTTGAGACAGGCTCATATATATATATATACATGTATATATATATTTACATATATATATGTATACATATATATATAAAGAGCTCCTCTTGTATTTATATATATGTCAAGAGTTCTTTTCGAAAACACCATCTAGAAACCTAACATTGGCATTGGAAACTCATTTACTGGATTGGCACTTATCGCATTTTAGAAAAAAAAAAGCTCTTCACCTTGTAAACGTGCCGGCTGGTGGTGTGGGTGGTGTGAATAGGTCAAGTGAAAACACTACAGGTAATAAAGGAAAACAGGGTAAGAAGGAAAAGTAAGAGAGTGAGACTCTCTGGTTTATTGCTTATATAGGTTCTCAAGATTCAAGATGGCCGTTGTCACATGATCCTATTCATCAATCACCGTACAATGCAGTGGTCACATGACTCACTCCTCCAATCAGAGTACAATGCAGTGGTCAATGATCATAACAATACCATGTGGGGGGGAGGGGGCATGTGAGGTGACTCTTCCAAAGACTGTTCTTAGTCAAACTCGGAAGTGACACTCCCTCTAAAGACTATTCAATATACAAGTTCTATACCTAATGAATAATAGTTTACCAAGTTCACACATCCTCTATATGTCTTTGGGTTTTTATAATTTAACATTTATCATTATATAGACAGTTTGTAATTTATTATAGTAACTTCACCTCGGTTCACATGTATTATATCAGACAATTTTACAACCTGTTGATTTCTTATTGGGAATCTTTAATCGTCAAACTCATAGGTTCACAATCACATGCAATTTTGTTTTGTTTAAAGAAATAAAACGTGACGCCCCCACCTGTAAGAAACCACCCACTAGGCCTGCTGCTAGGTGAGTCATGCTGGCACACTGTCATTATATGACCTTAGATGTTGCCAGGACGTAAAACCTAAGTAGTGTAATGGTTAGCACCCTAGCCCTGGAATAGCAAGAATTGTGGGTTTGAATCCTGCTCGAGGTTCAATATTTCCCATTTTCATCACCTATCCCCCCCACCCCCACCCCCCCGGGGATGACATGTAGAATCTAATGCTCGGATCTGTGGCTGTGTACGTAGGCTATGAGGAAAACAATACAGACAAAGAGAAAGGAAGAGACTAAAGTATAAGAGAGAGAGTCCAGCCCTCTGGTTTATTGTTATATAGTTACACGGGTTCATTGTAGAGTATCATACCACCTCCTTCCCCCAATGGGAATCCAGCAGTCCTGGTCCTACCAGTAGGAATCCAGCAGTCTTGGTCTCTATGGATACCAGTGGTCTGCCAACAACCAGTAGCTGTATGGCCCTTTGGCCACCACCAACCTTGACCTTTTGACTGTGGTGACCCCTACCACAGCAGAAAGGCTAGGCCCTGAGTGCAATCACGCTCAGACCTGCCAGCACCAGTATGTCTATTTACATCCCACTCAGGCACCACCAACCCATATATATTTATATATATATATTTATATATATATATTTATATATATATATATAGATATATATATATAGATATATATATATATATATATTTATATATATGTACCTGGCGAGCATTCAGGGTCCGTCTCGGAGGCGCCTTGGAGATGGCCCTGATGTCACGCTAGTCTGAACGGCAAAAGCAGTTTGTTGTCTCAAAAATGGCCGCCCCTATAGGCAGTGGCCATTTGCAATGGAAAAGCTGCGCTGTGATTGACTGAAACCACTGAATATGGCCGACATTTTTGAGGCGCTTTTTATCACCTATTTGAAAAGGGAGACGTCTCTGAGACGTCTCCGAGACACACCCTGAACACAAATAGGCAAAAAAGCATCACGGAGACATCTCCGCGAACGCTCCAAGACACACCCTGCACGCGGCCCTGGTCACGTACACCGATCAGTAATAGAACATTTGCATTCCCCCCTTGCTGAGTATCGGAATATTTTACTATGTGTTGTTGTGACTAGGATGATGTACAAGATATTTCTTGTATGATTGTTGAACCTACCATGTGTATGTATATTAATAGGTCAAAGATTCACCCTGTACTTGTAGTACACGGGTGAATGACAACGTAGTATAAATACGGGCGAAAATAGCTTTAGTATGGAACAGGAAGTAGAACCCCTGCCTCCAGTATTAAATGGGTACTTATATTGGCACAGAGTTAGTGAAATGGGAGAGAATGCAAAAAGACAACATGGCGGCAATAGAACGCCGTCGATTTCACCTTTAAATTCAATTAAACTATGTTTTATTATATTTTTCAACTCAAAGGTGGCGGGCAAATATGAAGACATCTATAAAGAATAAGTGTTGCTTCTTAGATTGTAAATTTAGGCTCTCATTTCATTTCCCCACATTTTCGACAGCCTTTATATAAGGTTGGTATTCACCCGTGTACTGCGAGTACAGGGTGAATCCTTTATCTAGTATATTAAGTGTGTTGCATGTATGTACACAATTTAAAGCATTAAATGACATGAATGTAATCAATTTAAAAGAGTTATGATTCCAGTAGGGTGAGTGTAGTAGTCTACCATAGTCTGCACTGACCCTCGGGCAAGGATCCACATAGACAGGTGGGCGTGAATAGGGCGATCTAAAGAAATATATTATGTTAAAATATTATGTCGAAAAGTCAAATGTTTACAATTACCTAAAGAGAATCCCAAGCCACTTGAAAGCATGCATATCCTTTTGATTGATTGATTGATTGGTGGTTGTTTATGCCGTGTCAGCAGCATAGGCCATATTCACAATGAGAAATGTTTGTTTTTGTTCAAACCATCGCTTTTACATGTAAAAGCATACAATCAATTTTGTGTATATCCTTTTGAAGATCGTAATTGATTTCAAGATATAACGCAACTAACATTAAAGAGGAATTCGTTGAGATAGGAAAGCCCCCTATGCAGAGAGACCACTACCCTTACCCCCACACTCCCCCCACACACCCACCCACTGCCACCACCCCGACACCTTCTGTGGTTGGGGTGGGGTGGTTGGTAGGAATGCTAAGTAGGTGGTGGAGTTAGCAGGAAAATCCTCTTAAAGCTGCATAGTCTGATAAAATCATCAAATTTTCAAAACCAAAATACTTATCTGGATTTGATCATACATATTCAATGAAGATGGTGCACTTATTGAAGCTGCATAGTCCAATAAAAATATCAATTTAAAAACCAAAACACTCATTTAGATTTAAAGCTACATATATATATATGTGAAGTGGGCGAGACTACTCGTCCTGTGGCAATTGCGGGCTTGGGCCGATTAGCTCGCATTCTGAAATGAGGGCTACTTGCCGAGACAGACCTGCATTTGCCACCATTTGCGGGGCTGGGTTCCCCGCTGTAACGCGTTGCTAGGAGACGTCAATTGTGACTTTCCTAGCAACGGTGGAAGGTCGAGCGCTCAGGCTCAGACCCATCGGACGTGTTTATGCACGCTCTGATGTTTTAGAAGAGATTTAGGCTTTTATTGTCGGAATTCGGAAGAGTATTAAAGTAAATATGATGGGAAGGGACGTATCGAGGGGTATTTATTGGAATTATAGAAAAGGATTGTATTATTAGCATAAGAATAAAGCCGTGAGCTCTTGGAAAGTGGATTGGAACATTCCTTGCATTCTTTACTATTCTCCAATCTTCTTGTATACTAACTGCTATGGTCAACTTGCTATTTGATTGCTTTATATGTAATTAAGGGCCTTATGCCTGATACTAGTGATAGGCCTTATGCAGCTGATCCACCCTTCTGTGGGGATATTAACGTGGTGATATTTGGCTGAAAAAAAGACATTAACATAGGCTGAAAAACATTTTAGCCTTTTTGAGGGCAGCTGGACTGTACCACCTCATATAGTTTACTAAATAGATTCTATCAATTATTAATAAAACTTTTCTTTTTCTATGGGAATTTGTTTCCCTTGACCACAAATATATGATTGTGAGCTTTCTAATTTAATGAATGTCTATTGAACAAAAAACAAACATTTCTCGCCGTGAATATGGCCTATGCTGCCGACACGGCATAAAGCAACCACCAAGCAATCAATCAATCAATCGATTATCAGTGACAGCAGCAGCGACACTGGGAGTGTCTGCTTAGTTCTGGATAAAATGAAGTGTATTAACTCACACCGAACGGCAGGGAGGACAGCTAGTTATTTGAAATAATAAATAACTGCTTTGTTATCTTAAATGCCGGGAGGGACAACAAACAGTATATCTGTGATATTCTGGCTGTCCGCCCTTAGCCCGATAATTACACCGACGGAGGAGGTCTACCTGCAGACGGGATGAGAGGCGGCGGCGGCCCGGGGCAGGCCCAGAAAATTTACATAGAAATAATTACATAAATTAACACATAGGCTTGCCTTAGGCGGGGGCGAAATAGCCGAACGGTTAAATATATATATATATCTAAGGTAGATGCTGTTGCATTTATTAAAGCTGCATAGTCCGATGAAAGTATCAAATTTTCAAAACCAAACGAATTATCTAGATTTGGTTCTATATATTTAACTTAGATACTGGTGCACTTTGTAAGCATTTGTCGCTACATAGAAGGGAATACTCTAGGCAATTTAATAGAACATTTTACTACTGAAGCCTATGGCGTCAGACTTTTGGCATGCTTGCCAACATTCATTTTGCATGCTTGCACTTCAAATATCTCCAAAGTTAGCAATGCAAAATATAGGTTACTTCAAACTAAAGTAAGGTAGATCAACCTAATATATTTATCTCAGAAAATGACAAAAACTCAAAACCATCGGACTATGGAACTTTATGCATTTGTTGCTGTATAGAAGGGAATACTAGGTCAATTTAAAATGTGAGGTCTGATGAAACATAATTTTGTCAAAATCAAAACACTGACCTACATTTGATTCTATATCTCAAACTTAGAGATTTGGGCGCATTAACTAATGATTTGGGACACCGTAGAAAGAAATAATTAGTGAATTTCTGATACCATCCCCATGGCCACCTACTTTGAGAAAGCCACTAAGCAGGGACATCACTAACAAATTAGGTCAATCTCATGACTTCATCAGCCTTGCCCTGATTCTAAGTACCACGTGTAGCTTAGTCAGGTTCCAGGAGGCTACCTCTATTAGTAGGTCAGCCTACATCATGTGACCATCACGGAATGGAGATCCAAATCGTAGCCACAGGAGTAGCAAGCATGTCGAAATTATTTTAGCTTCTTTCAGTTCAAATTTCTCCAAAGTTAGCCATTTTTCATCAAAGTTACTCCAGGCTAATGAACATTGGGTTATAATTATCAACCTGATATATTTATATAAAAATTATAAGGGAACAAATCAAAAGCAACCTTATTTAACAGAACCTGTTGCTGCTGAAGCCTATGGCCTCAGGGTTGTTATGTGCATGCCAAAAGTTTTGTTTGTTTGTTGTTGTTGTCATTGTCCTAGCAACATCTAAGGTCATATCAGGACGGGTACAGACTTGTGACAGTGCGCACTCATGGCGACTTTATAGTGCTGCCCCACTGGAAGACCAGGCCGCCAGCACCATGACCTGATATTCCACTCAGTCACATTATCCTGACACTGAGCAAACCAGTCCTTGTCCTATCCTACTAATGCCGAGCACGATGCTAGGAAGCAACAAGTATCAATTTTTAAGTCATTGGTTTGACTCGACATGGGTTAGAACCCATGACCCCACGATCTACCAACACAGGAGACGGACGCTCTAACTCATTCGGCCATCCCGTCTGGTCTGCACGCCAACATTAATTCGGTATGGTTTCGCATCAATGTTAAGGCCCTGTCACACCTCACCGGATTGGGGGAAACGGACAGAAAACGAACAATGTCCGGTTTGTGTCCGTACAAGTTTTGAACATGCACAAAACTAGGAACTGATGCCACCGGATTGACGTCTATGGTTCTTGTCTGGTTTGATTTTGTTTCATCCGTTGGCTATCCGTTTCATGTCCGTTTCATGTCCGTTTCATGTCCGTTTCATGTCCGTTCGTAGACCCGATGTCGCAACACTTTGACATATTTTAATACATTTTGATACTTATCACCACCGGACTAGACAATTCTGTCCGTTGCTCAATCCAGCATAGTGTGACAGGCACTTTAGTCATTTATGATAAATGTTACTTCAAACTAAAGTAAGCTGGCTTATAACAATAATATAATTATCTAAAAAGAGTGCAGAAACTCAAAGGCAGACCCTTCACTCGGAAAGGTAGAAAGAAGCCTGTGACGTCATTGGGAGGGAATCCCTAGTTTGAGGAGAACAGGGTGAAATATTGGGCCTGCCTGCTCATCGGGTATGAGTGTGTATGACTATGAGTGTCAGCGCATCAGCGTGGGCGTGAGCATAAGTGTGAGTGCATGTATGCACCTGTATGTGTGTAGATGTTCTGTTGAGTATGTGTGTGTGTGTTGATAGATAAAAGATTCATCCCTATCCAGAGTAGGGTGATCATGATAACTATCTCTAAAGGCCCGGTCAAATACACGTTAGTGGATGTAGTTGAACATAGTGGAGGCTAACGTCATTGAAAGTAGTTGAACGTAGTTGAACATACCGGAGAAGTATGGATGCTGGTACGTTCAACTACGTTCAACTACGTTCAACTAGGTTCAACTAGGTTCAACTACGTTCAACTACGTTCAACTACGTTCAACTACGTTCAACTACGTTCAACTACGTTCAACTACGTTCAACTACGTTCAACTGCGTTCAACTACGTTCAACTGCGTCCACCAACATCTATGTGACCAAACCTTGAATCCCAGCCAAAATTGATTCAAATAGGAATTAACTGTGTAGGTAGGTGGTGGTTCCAGTGAAGAGTATTTATATATATATTGGCTTAGAGTTGAGAAATTGGTAGAGAACTAAAAAAAATAACAATATGGCGGTCACAGAAAGGTATGGATTCGACTTTTAAAGTTTATTTATCTCCACGAATTAATTTATTCCACAGTTCAAAAGTAGTGGGTCGATATAAATAGGTATATGAAGAATATATTATTTTTGCTCCTTTGATTAAGAATTGATGTGCTCGTTTTCTGCACCCTGCCTTCCGATACTTTTTCTAATATAGTAATAGGTTTCTTAGCAACCCTTTCTCAGTACCGAGTGTGTTGTGTGTGTATGCGTGTGTATGCATGATAGTATGTGTGCATTCAACTGTATTGGGTGTGTGTTTTGTTTGTTTGTTGGGGGTTTTACATCCTGGCAACATCTAAGGTCATATCATATCGTTAGTATTACCATGTATGTGTATGTGTGTTGGGTGTACTTGTAAGTTGTGAGTGTGTATGTTCATGTGTGCGTGTGCGTGTGCGTGTGCGCGTGTGCGTGTGCGTGTGTGCGTGTGTGCGTGTGTGCGTGTGTGCGTTGTGCGTGTGTGCGTATGTGCGTGTGTGCGGTGCGCGTGTGCGTTGTGCGTGTGCGTGTGTGTGCGTTGTGCGCGTGTGCGTTGTGCGCGTGTGCGTGTGTGCGTTGTGCGTTGTGCGTATGCGTGTGTGTGCTCGTGTTGTAGGTGTGTTTGACAGTCATATAGTTCTGTTTGACAACTGCGGGGGACAGCTGAGTTCCTTGGAGGTTGATTGATGAAAGCGTAAGTTCAACGTCCTACCCCCCCCCCCTCCCACCCACGCGCACACCCCACACCCCCACACACGCCCCACAAACACCCGCCAGGGGGGGCCAGGATTCCCGGTAGCGCTGAGTTCACAGCGTGCTCATCACGAAGCTCTCACGGATCAACTGCTCATCACCCTCCCACCCTCCCACCTACCACCCTCCCACCCTCCCACCTACCACCCTCCCACCTACCACCCTCCCACCTACCCTCCCAACAGGCACAGTGGCCTAATCGGTAGAGAGCGGGGCTCGCAAAAAAAACTTTGTTTTATTTAACAACGCCTCTAGAGCACATTGATTTTTATCATCGGCTATTGGACGAACATCAAACATATGGTCATTCTGACATATTTCTTTGGAGGAAATCCGCTGCGCCACATATGCTAGTCTTTCAGATAAGCAGCAAGGGATCTTGTATATGCAATTTCCCACAGACAGGACAGCACATACCACATCCTTTGATGAACCAGTTGTGGACCACTGGTTGGAACGGAAAATAGCCCAAACTGCAATTGAGTCCACTGAGCAGGTAAGGTGGACAGACGTGTTTGGTTCACGGTCGAGTCAAACCAATGACTTATAAAATTGATACTTGTCACTTCCGAGCCTGGCATTTGGCATTAATAGAATATGGCAAGGACTGGTTAGCTCATGTGTAAAGATAATGTGACTGAGTGGGATATCCGGTCATGGTGCTGATTTCCCAGTGGGGGTAGCAGTATAAAGTTGCCATGAGTGCACACTGTCACAAGTCGGTACCCGTCTTGATATGACCTTAGATGTTGGCAGGATGTAAAACTCCAACAACCAACCAACCCTCCCACACCTCGCACCCACCCTCCTACCCACCCAGTAGAGGGCGCTGGGTGGCTGGGGGGAGAGGGAGGGGCTGGGGCAGGGAGAGGGGGAAGGGATCGGGGTGAGGGGGCTGGGAGAGGGGGAGCGGGCGGCTGGCGTTACGTAAAGCCGGACGGAGATCACGTGGGAAGGAAGGCGGAGCGCAGCAAGAAATGCCAGGATCTGACACTCGTAGTAAATCCGACAACAATCCACAACATGTCGGAGAAACCGACACACAGCCCCTTCACAGGGGATGGGGATGAGGGGGCGGGGTGGTGTGTGTTTGTGTGTTATCGTGTTGTGTGTATGGTATGTGTGGTATGTGAGTCAAAGGGTGTGTGGTTGTGTGTGTATTGTGTGTATTTTTGGGGGTGTATTGTCTGGGTATTACCTAGTTGTGTGTATGGTATGTGTGGTATGTGAGTCAATATGTGGTGTGTGGGTCGTGTTGTGTGTATTGTTTGTGTGGTGTGTATTGTCTGTGTATTACCGTGTTGTGTGTGTGGTATGGGTGGTATGTGAGTAAATATGTGGTGTGTGGGTCGTGTTGTGTGTATTGTTTCTGTGGTGTGTATTATCTGTGTATTACCGTGTTGTGTGTGTGGTATGGGTGGTATGTGAGTAAATATGTGGTGGGTGGGTCGTGTTGTGTGTATTGTTTGTGTGGTGTGTATTGTCTGTGTGTTACTGTATTTTGTGTGTGGTATGGGTGGTATGTGCGTAAATATATGGGGTGTGGGTTGTGTTGTGTGTGTTGTGTGTGTTGTGTGTGGTGTGGTTTTATTTGTGTCTTGTCATGGTGTGTGTATGGTATGTGTGGTATGTGAGTAAATATGTGGTGTGTGGGTGGTGTTGTATGTGTCGTGTGTATTGTGTGGGTGGCATCTGAGTGAATATGTGGTGGATGGGTGGTGTTGCATGTGTTGTGTGTATTGTGTGTGTGGTATGTGAGTGAATATGTGGTGTGTGTGTGGTGTTGTGTGTATTGTGTGTGTGGTGTGTGAGTGAATATGTGGTGTGTCGGTGGTGTTGTGTGTGGTGTGTGTGGTGTGTGTTGTTTGTGTGTTACCGTCTTGTGTGTACGGTATGTGTGGTATGTGGGTGAATTTGTGGTGTGTGGGTGGTGTTGCATGTGTTGTGTGTAGTGTGTGTGTAGTGTGTGTGTGGTGTGTGTTGTTTGTGTGTTACCATGTTGTGTGTATGGTATGTGTGGTATGTGAGTAATATGTGGTGTGTGAATGGTGTTGCATGTGTTGTGTATAGTGTGTGTGTGGTGTGTATTGTTTGTGTGTTACCGTGTTGTGTCTATGGTATGTGTGGTATGTGAGTAAATATGTGGTGTGTGAATGGTGTTGCATGTGTTGTGTGCGCTCTGTGTTATGTGTTTGTGATGTGTGTTTGTTGTTGCGTTGTGTGTATGGTGCATGCAGTATGAGATTGAGAGTGAAGTGTGGCTGGTTGTGACTATGTGGTGTGTGGGTGATGTTGCGTGTGTTGTGTGTGTTGTGTGGTGTGTATGATGTGTGTTGTTGTGTTGTGCTGTGTGTGGTGTGCAGTGTGTGGTGAGTGTAGTGTGTGTGATGAGTGCATTTTGTGTGGCATGTGCCATGTATGTGGTGTGTGGTGTGTGTAGTATGTGTAGTATGTGTAGTATGTGGTGTGTGGTGAGTGTAGTGTGTGTTATGAGTGTGGCATGTGTGGCATGTACCGTGTGTGGCATGTGCGGCATGTACCGTGTGTGTGCTGTTAATTGAGTGTGGTGTGTGTGGTATGTGGTGTGTGTAGTGTGTGTTATGAGTGTGGTATGTGTGGAATGTGCCATGTATGTGGTGTGTGGTGTGGTGTGTGTAGTATGTGCAGTATGTGGTGTGTGGTGAGTGTGGTGTGTGGTGAGTGTGGTGTGTGTTATGAGTGTGGCATGCGTGGCATGTGCGGCATGTGCTGTGTGTGCTGTTAATTGAGTGTGGTGTGTGTGGTGTGTGGTGGGTGTATTATGTGTTATGAGTGTGGCATGCATGGCATGTGCGGAATGTGCCGTGTGTGTGTGCGGTTAATTGTCTGCGCTGTGTGTGGTGTGTGGTGGGTGAGGCGGGTGTTTTGTGGATCACACACGTGCTGGTCAGGGAGCGGGTGCGAGTAGAGATGGTTGATTGATGGAGACGGCCCCCGTCTGTTTGACAGGCCGTGAGTAACGACCTTCTGACGTCACTACGGACTACCGCTACGTACGTACGTAACGTACGTACCTACGCATGTATGGACCTACGTACGCACATGCTGTACGTGCGTGGCCCACGTAAAAACAACAAAACAAAGTATTGTTTATAAAGGGCCTGTCACACTACGATGTATCGCCTCAACGTTAGCCAACATATGTGATTTTCGACCCACACGTCGGTGTACCTCGTCGTACCTTATGTGTACGTTGGGCATACTGCATATACGTTCTGGATACGTCGGTACACAGCGTCTTACGTCGACACACGTTGAGGCTCCGAAAAAAATGTGTGCATGCTAAAAAACGTCAACGTGTGTCGTTCGTTGAAAGTAGGCTGCATGTACATTCGGGATACATCAGCATACGTTGGGAGTATGTTAGGAGTACGTTGGTATACGTTGCTGCACGTTAGCATACGTTCAGCCGGTGGGAACATGCAGTCCGCTTAAAGTCCGCGTACTGCCAACAGATGCATTACGTACTCCTAACATACTTCGAACAGATGCCTGCCATATCTCCAGCGTATTTAACATATATGCCGTACTTCTAGCGATGGAGTAATGTATGTAACATTGGTCAGCGTTCCAGGAGTGTATCCGGCCTTTTTGCAAACATTTTGTGAGGGTCGTGGTGGGTAGGAGCGATCGGGGCCTACTGTTGGGTTTTATTTGGCTCTATAACTGATGCTTTTAGGAATTTTGTTTGAACAACGTTGGATTTTCTGTAGCTGTGATTTAAGTTATCAGATCATTCCAGAGGGCTCTCCCGATAGGCCTACACCAGTGACGATGGCACAGATCAGCTGACAGGCCCACAAGCCTAACTTACACACCGATCACACCAAACTAGTTCTCAAAACGTCTGACCCCGTTCTAAAACGGGTTGTGGTCGGGGTAGAACGTGGCCACTAGAAAATTTGGAACATGCTCAAAGTTCTGGAGCACCCTTCAGTCCTAGCCCGTCCATGTAGTTTGTAAAAAGACTGTAAAAAGTTGTTACTACGTCCACTCCGTTCGCACACAGTTTGAGCCCGTTCGGCAACATTTTCAAGAACATAGTGAGAACTACTTTCGTTTGATGAAGGTGTTACAGCTGAATAGTAAGTAAGTATAGATCTACAGTTAGTTATTAAGAATTAGGATTGGTCATCTCCACCAAATATGTGCTAAAGTCATGTTGTTAGGCTACATTTGCTGATTAGGCCTAAGTGGGAATTTCAATCGTGGACAATTGGTTTTCCTCATTCCACTGCTCCTTTCCCTATCATACTCATAGTAATGCCAAAACTGTTTCAACTATAAATTAACTATGGAGGTAGTGTCTCTATTGGCATGAAGTTGGTGGATTAAGAGTGAATATAACATAACAATTAACAAAATGGCGGCCACAGAAAGCTCCCGATTCGAGTTTTGAAGTACATCAATCTATAAAAAATATATATATATATATACAGTAAAACCTCTCTAAATCGACCGACCATGGGACTGACTTTAAATGGTCCATTTATGGAGGTGGTCAGTTTAGGGAGCTTTTTTATCGTTACAATGGTATTGTATGGGCGATCGCTTGGGACCCAAATAAAGCGATTGATATAGAGGTCGATCTGTAGAGGTGATCGGTTAGAGAGGTTTTACTGTATATATAAATAATAGCGGGTAAGTAAGGCCTATAAAGAAGTATTTGAAATAGATATTTTGCTTCTTAGATTAATAATTTATCTGGTAATTTCATTTACCCATCCTTCTGACACTTTTTACTAATTGGTTGTTCAGTAGCCATGACTCAGACTGCTGTTTATTTGTGAGCGATATTCGGGGAGCTGACCGCTACACCATTCATGTACGCGCTGAACCTTTACTATTGACTCACCCACCGACACATACACACACACCCACACCACAACCCCCTCCTGCAACTGACTGCAACCATCTAAGATGACAAATCTAAACCAGCAATAAGGGGACAAAAAATACATAAAGCCTTCAAACGCCATTTGGAACTATACGGTGTGTGTCACACACAAAAACTTGACGTAGGACACTTCCGGCCAGCTGGTGACAAGTGGCGTCCGCTACTCACACTGTCACACATCGCCGGCCTACACTCTCCCAGCACACCAGCGCCCGCTTGGAGTTGACTGGGGTAGTTAGAGAAAATAGGTAACGTGGGAAATAAATAAGATGTTTATCTATATATGTGTGAAATATATTCTCTGCGGCGGAGTGGTTAGAGTGTCTGACTTTTTTCTAGGTCAGATTCCTAATCTGAAGGTCAGTGGTTCGATTCCCCGTGCCTCCACCTCTGCCAATTTGGATTTCCACCGCTGTGTATAACTTACAGCGTCATCAAAGGCCAGTTGCTCTCATACCATGTCTATGTGGTGTGGGAGGTTAAAAATCCCCTGGGTCGGTGTCAGTGTAAGTTCGGGCTTTCTATTGCCAAACTGTCTAATGGTGAAAACAAGTCTATTCAGACTTATCCATGATAGGCAGTATGAATCTTCAAGAAAAAATATGTGATATCTTATGTTTATGTATATATACAGTAAAACCTCTCTATATTGCATAGGTCACAAATGCTGCGGTCGCCGTACGATGCTATGGTCTGCGGAGTGACTTGCGGTTTATGCAAATGTTGCGGTGTTGCGGTCTAAGGTTTATCTATTCATAAATCGTACGGCCATCGCAACATTGTCATGGGTTCAACTGAAATACATATGGCCTATTAGTTACAACTTTTCAAATTCGATCATTATCATTATAATCGTTATATATTGGAAAAAAATAATTTTGAATTAAAACCCCAACAAGTTATTATAAATTCTCTAATCATATTGTAAAAATATACGGATTTTCGGTTTAGAATTATATATTGGCAGAGAGCATTATTATTCTTGGGCGACGGAGTGGGGACAATGTTATGTAAACTAAAAGTAATAATATCCAACTCCCATTATGACATGATATAAACTATGTGAAATATATGTTCATACATGATGCCTAAGATTAATAAAGAGATGTTCCTATATAAGAGACAGTACATGATTGTTGAAATGTTTCTCTATGCATCCATAACAGAGTGCAATTGGGGAAAGGCTCATTTTAACAGAGATCTATTGTAACTGTTTGCAGCTACCTGTCCCTACATGACCACTGGGCCCGCACACCAGCCTAATGTGCATATACACACAGAACACCACCTGCAGCTGGGTTGAGTGACAGCCACCACTACTGGGGGTTGTCACACTCCCAGGCTGTGGGGGTGCCTGATTGGCTGGCTGTGGGAATGCCCAGTCACCCACACTACCTTGGCCTTCTGCCCACACTAGCCTCACTTTGAGATTAATTAATTATTCAAGACACAGCTTCGGGCAGGCTGGAGAGTGATCACTCTACTCCTGGCTCTTGAGTGAGACACACCTACTCTTGAGCAGGAACCCCAGACACTCTGTCTGATGTTAGCAAAATTCATATATTCCAATTGAGTGTAAACACAGCCATAGGACTCCTGTCCCATGGGCTGCAGACACTGCTTTCTATACAGGCTAAAGAGGTAATGATATCTTGTGTGGCTAGAAGGTAAGGGGAGTGGATGATAGGTCACTGGTAGGTGGGCAGGAGTTGATGGTATTAAAGCACAGCTTCCCCACAGTTTATCTGTGTGACTTGTCTTCATTCTTCCTTAGTATTGGTTAATGAGCTGATAGATAAGTGATATGAAGGGGAGAGTTTTGTAGTATTATCTGGTGTCCCAAACATGGCCGGGCATTCAGTAATATCACAATATGACTAACCTGCGGCATTGCGATTTTCCAAGGTTAAGATAACTTCAACTTAAAACAACCGCAACCCATCTCGACGAGCACAAATTGTAACCATATTCTAATACCCTATACCGACCACCTCTCTAAATGGACCACCTAAAGTCGGTCCAAAAGTCGGTCGATTTAGAGAGGTTTTACTGTATATTCCTATGTATCTCTCTATATATATATCATACATTATCTCACTCTCTGTTTCTCCCTATATGGTTGGTTATTTGTTGGAGTTCTACATCCTGGCAACATTTAAGGTAATATCAGGACAGGTACCGACTTGTGATAGTGCGGATTCATGGCGAATTTATAGTGCTTCCCTACTGGGAGACAATGCTGCCAGCACCTAATATCCCACTCAATCACATTATCCGGACACTGAGCCAACCAGTCCTTGTCCTATCCGATCACCTGATATGGACCTTAGATGTTGCTAGGACTTAAAACAAAAACAAACTAACTTATGGGCGTGTTATGACAGGAACTGCGTTGCCGAGTTGGTCATGTAGAATACCCAGCGTGCCCTTCCCAGCTGACAGTGACAGTGACAGTTGACTGCTACTAAAGGGCTACTTACTTCCCTGTCGAATTATGGCTGTCCGACTGTCGTAGAGTTCACATTGAACACAACAAACACAACATGGAATTCGCCTTCAGTCTACATCGGTATTCGCTTCGCTTCAACGACACACAGGCAACTAATAAAAACACACCCACACAACACACATATAGAAGCCACACACAACATCAAAAGCATTATCACCAATAACACATGTGGAACATAGATTTAAGAATGGATCCCTGAGACAGGTTTTCGTCCATCCCCTCCTCCTTCCTCTCTCCTCCCTCCTCCCTCCTCCGTCCCTCTCCTACTCCACCCCCTCCCTCACCCTCAACCTCCCCCTCCTTCCTCCTCCTTCTCACCCGCCTCCTATTCCTCCCCTTCCACTTCGCCCCCGCTCCCTCCTCCTCCTTCCTCCTCCTTCCTCCTCCCTCCTCCCCCTACCTCCTCCTTCCCCCTCCTTCCTCCTCCTTCTCACCCGTCCCCCTTCCTCTTCCCTCCTCCTCCTCCCTCCTCCCTCCTCACTCATTCCATCTTCCTCCCCTCCTCTCGCCATCATCCTCCATCCTTCTCCCTCCCCCCCCTTCTTCCCTTCTGCTCTTCCTTCCTCATCCTTTATTCTCCTTCCTCCTCCTTCCTCCTTCCTTCCCCCCCCCTTCCTCCTCTACTCTGCTCCCTCCTACCTCCTCCCTCCCTCCTTTCCCTCCTTCTTTGTCTTCCCCCTTCACCTCCATCATCATGTCCCCCCCGCCCCCTCCTTCCTCACTCCGCTATACCTTCTTCCCTCCTCCCCTCCTCCACCCTCCTCCCCTCTTCCCTCCTCCTTCTCCCCCCCCCCCCCCTCATTGCCCCCCTCTCCCTCCTTTCTCCCTCCATCCTCCTTCTTCCATCCTCCTTGTCCCTCCCCTCCCTCCTCCCTCATTCCTCCCCCTCCCCTCATTCCTCCCCTCCCTTCCCTCCCTCCCTCCCCTCCTCCCTCCTCCCCCTCCTCGCTCCTCCCTCCTTCCCCCTCCTCCCCTCCTCCCTCCTCCCTCCTCCCCCCCTCCTCCCCCTCCTCCCCCTCCCTCCCTCTCCTCCTCCTCCCCCTCCCTCCCCCCTCCTCCCCCCCTCCTCCTCCATCTCTCCTCCCTCCTCCTCCTCCCTCCTCCCTCCTCCCCTCCCTCCCTCCTCCCCCCTCCACTCCCCTTCCTCCCTCGCCCTCCCCTTCCCTCCTCCTGCTACCCCTTCCCTCCCTCCTCCCTCATTTTTCCTCCCTCCTGCTCCCCATCCTCCATCCATCCCCTCCCATCCCCATCCTCGCCCCCTCTCCATCCCTCCTCCCTCCCCCACACCTCCTAGTCCTACCCCCGCCCTTTCTTTTCCTATCCATCCAGATCAGTGACATAATCTAGGGCTTGTCTGACTTAAGCGGGCATTCCTTACACGCGGTATGCGGTATGCGGTATGTGGCATGCAGCATGCGGCATGCGGTATGCGAATGGCATGATTCCTTACACGCAGTATGCAGTATGCGGCACACGACTGGCTATATTTAAAAAATAAAAATAAACAATTATTCTCCATACTGCTCTGTATATGACCAAATATTGCATTTATATCTATGTAACTTTTTGTATGTCACATGGGGGTTCCTACCTTTATTATAACCAAATTATAGATAAGTATTCATATTTCTGTGCATACGGTAGCATTTTTAGCTTTCCCCTAACCGTATGTCTCCCGGGTGCCCAGCTCACCATGTGTTTCCAATCAGCACCCCTGTGTGTGACTGTTCCGTAATGCTCAGTCGCCTCTCCTGGTGTTAAACTAATGGACACATCAGACTCAGGTTTCTATTCGCACCCAGCTTGACGCATACCGCATGCCGCACCGATCGCTACAGGGACCGATCGGAAAATGCATTCGCATTCGCATTCGCATACCGCATACCGCATACCGCATGTAAGGAATGTAGCCCATAGGCTTCAAGGCGTTTAGATTTTTTGTCGCATTCGCATTCGCAATCGCATACCACATACCGCGTGTAAGGAATGCGCCCTTAAGGACACAGTGCCACCTATTTCCCAGAATAGGAAAATTCCTTTAGAGCAAATTACGTCGGCACTACACGAGACCTGGCACAAATGGAGGGCTGGGGGCGGGGGGGGGGGGGGTGAGGAGCCACAAAGAGTTACTATTTTTAACCCCCGCCAAATAACTGTGCCTTTCTTTTATCAGTGTATATAATAAGGCAAGGCATTCTTTAATCTTAAATGTACGGGGACTTTAAAGTTGCCAAATCCAATGATTTTGAATTTCATTAAGAAAAAAATATATATGTACTATATAATTTATTATGTGTATTATAATGAATTATAATAATATAAATAACGAAGCGTATACCAAGGTTTATTTACTGTTTATTATTAATGTTGTTTCTGTATTATATGTATTAGGAGTCGCGCACATACCCCGACCTGGGCGCGCGAATAGGGCGCCACCTGTACAGCGCTGAATCGGTATCACTCCAGCTTTCTTTCTAGCAGTTGAATATAAATAACAGCAGCCCCTAAATGTTTCTCTCGAACCACCTTAACTTCCATGTTATTCACTGCAGAGCAGGCATTCTCTCCTCCCCGCCTCCTCTACACCGTGAGCCAACTGTCACTCTGCTCACTTTCAAAACTTGTTCGTTAGTGCATATATTCATATATAGATCCTATATATGTATATATATATATATATATATATATATATATATATATATAAATATTGGGTTGATTGGTGTAGTCTAGTTTATTTTTGTATGAAGTAACCTTCATTATGTAACTGGCTTTGGAGATGACTGAAGTGAAAACATACCAAATTGGTTTTGGCATGCATGTTGACATTTTGACACCATATGGTTTCAGCAGTAACAGGTTCAACATAATTGACGTAGTATTGCCTTCTATGCAGTAACAACTTCTTTCTTGAAGATTTATACTGCCTATCATGGATAAGTCTGAATAGACTTGTTTTCAGAATTAGACAGTTTGTCGATAGAAAGCCTGAGCCTACACTTTTACCGACACAAGGGATTTTTAACCTCCCACACCACATACACATTGTATGAGAGCAACTGGCCTTTGATGACATTGTAAGTTATACACAATGGTGGAAATCCAAATTGGCAGAGGCGGGGGGCACAGGAACTCAAACCACCAACCTTCAGATTAGGAGTCCGAACTAGAAAAAAGTCAGACACTCTAACCATTCCACCACAGAGAATACCAGTACTGTAGGATCAGATTTAGGTCAGTATTTTTGTTTTGAAAATACTATGCTTTCATTAAACTGTTCAGCGATATAGTTACATAGTCCGATAAAAGGATAATATTTTCAAAAGCAAAACACTGATCTAGATTTGAACGTACTTATCCAACTTAGAAATTGGTGCACTTTTTAAGTATTATTTGTTGCTATATACTGCTGAAGCCAATGGGGTCAGAGTTTTGATAAGCACACCGAAATTAATTCAGCACATTTACACTTCAAATATCTCCTAAGTTAGTCACTTGAAAGCCATATCCCACTCAGTAACATTATACTGACACTAAGCTAACCGGTCCTTGCCCTATCCTAGTAATGCTGAGCGCCAGGCTAGGTAGCGACAAGTATCAACTTTGTAAGTCATTGGTCTAACTCGACTGGGAATTGAACTCCCGATCTTCTGCACGGGAGGCCTGCTCTCTACCGATTCGGTCCGGTCCTGCAATCAAAGCGATTCCCCTTTTGCCCCCCCCCCCCTCCGACCGCCCCCTCCGCCACCGCCCCCACCCCCCCCCCCCCCCCCCCCCCCCCCCCCCCCCCCCCCCCCCCAGTGCAGTGGTCGCTACATTTGTCTCATGGGGCTTTCTTAGAGACACACTTCCTTTCATGGCCCGTCCTGATGTGATCGTAGCTGTTTCTAGGACGTAAAGCAACACCAAACAAACATCCTTTCATGGGTCTCCAAATCAATTCCGATCCCCATAAATTCAAAATATGTAAAGGCCTGCTGAGTCCCAGTTTCGTTATCTAAGAAGATTAGGTTTTTTTTCTCTCGAAATTTCCAACAAAAATTAATAATAAAAGAACGAAAACATACACACAAAAAGCAGTTTAAGATGTTTGTTTGTTTGTTGTCTTACGTCCTAGCAACATCTAAGGTCATATCAGTACGGGTACTGACTTGTGACAGTGCGCACTCATGGCGACTTTATAGTGCTGCCCCACTGGGAGACCAGGCCGCCAGCACCATGAGACGGACGCTCAACTCATTCGGCCATCCCGTCTGGTTAGCAGTTTCAGATGTGGTGGCTGGGGGGATGCTCCTGGTGCTGGAGTTGGTGGCTGCGGTGAGTAACAAACGCGAGGGGTCACCATGGAAACTGATCAGTGGGGGATAATAAGAAAGGGCAGGAGGAAAGCGATGATGGTCATAAATCATTTAGCTCACTTACATCCGGGATCTTGTCAGTCTACTCAGTCATAGACATATGGGAGCGACGTACTTCTCCCAGAGTGCACCATGTGTATATATATATATACACACAGTAAAACCTCTCTAACCGACCACCTTCACAGATCGACTACTACCCTATATCAATCGTTTTATTTGGGTTCCGAATGATCGCCCATACAATATCATTGTAATGATTTTTTTTTGTAATCCCTAAACCGACCCCTTCCTTAAATGGACCATTTGAAGTTGGTCCCATGGTTGGTCGATATAGCGAGGTTTTACTGTATATATAGACAGTACATATACAGTGTGTGTGTATATATACAGTGCATAGCCGGCACAATTTGATAACTCTGGTCCATTATGCTAGGCATTGACTGGACAGATTGTCATAAACTAGATAAAAGATTCACCCGGTACTTGTAGTACACGGGTGAAAGACAACATACTGTAAATACGCGCGCAAATAGCTTTAATATGGAACAGCAAGTAGAATGCCTGCCCCCAGTGTCAAATGGTTACTTATATCGGCACACAGTTGGTGAAATGGGAGAGAATGCAAAAAGACAAGATGGCGGCCGCAGAACGCCGTCGATTTCACTTTTAAATGTTATTAAACTAGATATTATATTATATTTTTCAACTCAAAGGTAGCGGGCTATCAATAAGACATATGTAAAGAATAATTGTTGCTTCTTAGATTGTGAAATTAGGCTCTCAATTCATTAACCTGCTTTTTCGACCGTTTTTATATAGGGTTGGTATTCACCCGTGTACTGCGAGTACCAGGTGAATCCTTTATCTAGTCATAAACGTGCTCAGACTCGACCAGTATCCCAAATGAGCTCGAGGAAGGCTGTAAATACGATAAATTAGAAAATCATTCGATCAATCAATCAATCAATAGATACAAAAAAAATAGTGACAACACAAAGTTGCACAATCCAGTGTTCTTGGGTTTCTGTGGTAGAAAAACCCCCTAAGAAATAATAAATAATCAAAGAGATAACTAGTATCTAAGTACAGTAAAACCTATTTAAATCGACCGACATTGGGACCGACATTAAGTGGTCAATTTAGGGAGGTGGTCGGATTAGGGAATTGGAATATGGTTACAATGGTATTGGTGGGACCGAAATAAAGCGATCGATATTCAACACAGGAAGCCAAGGGTCTTAGCGATTCGGCCAGCGCGTCCGGGTTTTTTTGTGCGTGTTTCTTTTTGTTCAAGTGTTTTTATTCCTCTGAATAACATGTTATCAGTGCTGATGCACTGGTCGTCCAGCCCTAATGGCAATTGTCACTACCCCGTAAACAAAGGTACAACAGCACAGATTGGCAGTTACCTGGTTACAAGACAATTAAAGTTTTGAGTTTCTGCCATCTTTCTGAGATAAGTATATTATTTTTATTGTTATTATCTATTTTATTTTCATTTGTTGTAACTTTTATTTTAAATGGCTAACCTCTGAGATATCTGAAGTGCAAATATGGAAATTAACTTTGGCAAGCATGCCAACACTCTGACACCACAGGCTTCTGCAGTAACGGGTTCTATCAAATTGCCTCAGTATTCCCTTCTATGCGGCAACAAATGCTTAATAAATACATCAGTATGTAAGTTAGATTATGTCGAATCAAATCTAGACAATTGTTTGGGTTTTGAAATTGTGACGCTTAAAGCGGCTATGCAGCTTTAACAACAGGACAAAGACTATTTTGTACGATAACAATCATTATTCGCCCCAAAACGTTGGTTGGTTAGTTTGTTATTGGAGTTTTACGTCCTGGCAACATCTACGGTCATATAACAGTGTGTGCTGATGGTAACTTTATAGTGCTGCCCCACTGAGAAATCGGGCCGCCAACACCAGGACCCGATATCCCACTCAGTCACATTATTCTGACACTGAGCTAAACCAGTCCTTGTCCTATCCTATTAATGCCGAGCGCCAGGCTAAGAAGCGACAAGTATCAATTTGAAAGTAAGTCATTGGTTTGACTCGACCGGTGTCGCAGTTTCCGCCGTCCGCCAGTTTCCGCGGTACGCATACACTCAAATGCATTGTCAATGGCCATGAGCAATCCTCATACAGAAAAAGTGAAATATCTCTAAAACCACACCACCTAGAAACAAATCGCTTGATACACATATAGAAAACATCTTTACCGAAAAGTTTATATTAAATTTATTAGGTTAGGGTTCTTGATTCCTATTAATTTTGAATAAAACTAATGTTTTGCACTGCACATACCGTCAAACTCAAGGCATTGTCAATGGTCGTGAGCAATCTTCATACAGAAAATACAGAATAAGTTAAATATGTCTAAAACCACAGCACCTAGAAACAAATCACTTGGTACACATATAGAAAACATCTTTACCAAAAACATTATATTAAATTTATAAGGTTAGTGATGATGCTGTTCAATTTTGACGCATGCGCAGAAGCGATGCGTACCACGGAAACTGGGGGAAGGCGGAAACTGCGACACCGGGAACCGAATTCCCGACCTTCCCACAAGAGAGGCCCGCGCTTTACCAATTAGGCCACCGCGCCCGGTCAGGGGTTCCTTGAACACTGGAAAAACTGTTGCAAAATCTAGCCGGTCACCGTAAAGTATGAACGCTATGAGTGGCCCTCATTCCTATGTCACGTGGCATCTTACTATTCTTAGTGCGAACTCATCACCATAGTTACGTGGTAATCGCAGCTCAGCCCACCCACACCCAACCACACCCACGCACCCACGCACCCACACACACACATACACCTATACTCGCTCACAACCAGACGCGGTAACCTGATCGGCTAGAGCGCAGGTTTTCCGTGCGGAAGGTCCGAACTTCGAAACACAACCGAGTCAAATCCAGTATCTTACAAAATTGATACTTGTCGGGTAACTAGCCTGGCGCTTGGCATTAATAGGATAGGGCAAGCAAGGATGGGTTAGCACAGTGTCAGGATAATGTGACTGAATAGGAAATCGGGTCATGGTGGCGACGACCTGGTGTCCCAATGTGGCAGCACTATAAAAGTCACCATGAGTGCGCGCTGTCACAAGTCGATACCCTTCCTGACATTACCCTAGATGGTGCCAGAAGGGTCTCCCATGGGGGCAACACTATAAAAGTCACCATGAGTGCGCGCTGTCACAAGTCGATACCCCTCCTGACATTAGCCTAGATGGTGCCAGAAGGGTCTCCCATGGGGGCAACACTATAAAAGTCACCATGAGTGCGCGCTGTCACAAGTCGGTACACATCCTGATATGACAGTTAGATGTTGCCAGGGTGTCAAACCCCAACAAACAGACATAGAGCCTCACATGCCCGCCTTTTTCTGGGGACTGTCGCCGATTTGTGCTGCTGTCATTAGGACCAGGGGCCATATGCATGGAGCAGTGTTAGGAGGCAAAACGCGTTTAGCGTGGGATTTCTGGTTTAGCGCGGACAAGTTGGTATGCATGGAGCAGTGTTAGGCCTAACACTGAGCGTTTAAACTCGGAAATTCTAACTCCGATCATATCTGGTTTACAGCGGTGGTAGTGTCAGGATGGAACCCAAATCTACTGAATGCTATCATATTTAACAGAATTACATACGCAATAAGTGAAATTTAAGCAAATTAACCCTAAAAACGAAGCGATATTAACGCAGCAGCCGCATTGGCGGTGATATTAATAGTTATATTTTCGAATCGACGAACGTAAAGTAAACAAATCGCCGCCAGCGCCGCTTTCCAAACTGGCACCGGCGGCGATTTGTTTACTTTACGTTCGTCGATTCGAAAATATAACTATTAATATCGTCGCCAATGCGGCTGCTAGGTTAATATCGCTTCGTTTTTAGGGTTAATTTGCTTAAATTTCACTTATTGCGTATGTAATTCTGTTAAATATGATTGCATTCAATAGATTTGGGCCTAATATTTTTAGTCGAATGTAACAAGCGCGCTGGTTCCCGGTGGGTAGAGAAGGCAATATATTAGGCCCAAGCAGGTGCTCGCCGGCAACAGGCTCAGAGAAATTTCCATAATGAATAAATTAATTCACATATAGCTAACACTCACCGTTTAGGTGCCCATGCATACGGCTTGACATAGTTCTCGACGACGCCGATAACCGGTGTTAGCTACCCTGTGTTAGAGCGATAACACCACACGCGCTAACACTGCTCCATGCATATGGCCCCAGGTGCTGGTAGCTGACTGGTGTTAGCCGGTGTCGCAGTTTTAAATCTCCGCTGGTTTAAAACCTACACCTTCGCTCTGCGCATGCGTCAACATCAAATGCGCTTTCAAACTGCAGGGTGTTGCGGTTTTAAAAGTCCGCTGGTTTAAAACCTACACATTCGCACTGCATGAATATGTCTAAAACCACAGGACCTAGAAACAAATCACTTGGTACACATATAGAAAACATCTTTACCAAAAACATTATATTAAATTTATAAGGTTAGTGATGATGCTGTTCAATTTTGACGCATGCGCAGAAGCGATGCGTACCACGGAAACTGGGGGAAGGCGGAAACTGCGACACCGGGAACCAAATTCCCGACCTTCCCACAAGAGAGGCCCGCACTTTACCAATTAGGCCACCGCGCCCGGTCAGGGGTTCCTTGAACATTTGGGGGGGGGACATTTTAATTATTGTTTTATATATTTTCTGACATCGTTGTTTGCGCCTTTTGGCTTCGTCCGAGTCCTCAATACTTTATCAGGAGTTCCTCATTCTCTGTGTGGGCCTAAAATCTTATCAGGCAAGGAGACTGTTCGGACGTCATTGTCATCATCATCATCATCACGCTGTCGGTCGCGATGCAACAAAGACTGCTTTCATTACTTGACTGCCGCTCTCCATTTAGCTCTCTGCTGTGAGAGTTGCGTCCATGAGTAGGTCTTAATGTCTCTCAGCTTCAGGTTTCTCTTGGTGGTATCCTAGAACTGGAGACGAGGGCTTCCTCTCTTTCTGTAACCAGAAGACAGTTCAGTCATTGTAGTGACAACATAAACTGTCTTAATCTTAACATAAACTGTCTTACTCGACGGTCTTAATCTGGCGGAATTGCTGTCATTGTAGTGAATATTTGATAACATAAACTGTCTTAATCTTAACATAAACTCTCTTACTCGCCGGTCTTAATCTGGCGGATATGCCGTTCCATGTTGACTCCTGCGCAAGGCGAAAGTCTAGGTTTTGAACCAACGGAGATTTGAAACTGTGACACCGGATTCGGTGTCACCACCTTCATCCTCCTGACCAGCACCGAAAAATCTGTAAATCTCACACCGCCACCCATCGGGCGCGGTGACCGAATCGGCAGAGCGCGGGCCTCGCATGTGGGAGATCGGGAATTCGGGTTCCAGTCTCGAGTCAAACCGAGGACTTATAAAATTGATAATTGTCACTTCCTAGCCTGGCGCTCGGCATTAATAAGATAGGGCAAGGACTGGTTAGCTCAGTGTCAGGATAATTTGACTGACTGGGATATCAGGTCATGGTGCTGGCGGCCTGATTTCCCAGTGGTACAACAACACTATAAAATTGCTATGAGTGTCCACTTGTAATATGTCGAGACCCGGCCATCAGAGCCCCAAGTATCACTACTCTCCCCAGGTGTGTTCTGACAACTGTCTGTCAGTTCCCACCTGGTGTCACTCTCCACAATCTCATAAAGAAGAAAGGAAGACAAGTCGCGCAAAATTGACAGTGAAGAAGTTGTGCTTTATTGGCATGAACTCCTGTTCACCTACTGGCGACCTATCACCCACACTCCTTACCAACTGCCCACACAGATCATCATGACTCTTGCTGGTGTATATAAGAATCAGTGACTACAGCCGATTGAACCTGAGTCCCATGGTTGTTGCACACAGGTCACTGTCTTTTGAATAGCTGCTGCTAGTTTGGGTGTAGAAAGTGGAGTCTCAGACAAGAGTGTCTGGAGTCCTGGACAAGACTGCCTAGAGTGGGGTCTGTGTGTCAGGTATAAGGAATGCAGGTGTGGGCTCACACAGCCAGCCAATCAGACACCCTCCACAGCCTGGGTGGGCGACGCCCTAATAGGCCTTAAACCGCCTGTAGATAATGTTACCGGAAGTTGATTACCATCGCCCTGAGTGCGCATGTCTCAAAATGTCCAGGTTATCTTCATATAAAAGCAGGGCTTTCAGATGGCTAGTTAGTTAGTTTACTCACCCAAGCGACTAGATGTCTGCACTCGTGTTCACACGCCATTAATATAACACGATGACGTCACTGATATATGCTATCAGACTACGCAAAGAGTTTAACAAATAATGTTTATTGATGGTTTATTTACTCTGTCCATAACATATAAGTTCATGATAGAACTTGGTTTCAATGCAGAACAGCTTTAGTCATTAGTTTGTGGTGTATTGTCTCATGCAGTTTGTTTAGTTATTCGCAAGTGTATTTATCTCAGAGCTACGAAGGAGCTTCCCCATCCACAATTACCATTTTTGATGGCTAATGCCTAGTACACACCTACCGTTTGTGCGCACCCACCTACCATATAAAATCTAAAACTGGCCGTTTCACGCACACAAATCGCTAGGTGTGTGCTCCCCGCGCACACCTAGCGATTGCGATTCGCGACTAAAAACTCAGTTTTAGGGCTAAAACGGGCCGATTACGATTGCGATTCACGATTTGAAAAATGAATCGGCCCGTTTTCAGTTATAAGCGGGTTGGGTCAAGTCACGAGTTTTAGTGCGCGAATCGTATATGGTAGGTGTGTACCTGGCATAACAAAGTAACATGTCGACACACCGAAATCCTACTTTGCCATAATTCGATGTGTTATTGGGATGTGTTTAAACAAAATTGTATCTTATTGGCAATGCACATGCAAGGGAATGTCAAACATCAAGTGAGGCTGACCAGACGGGATGGCCGAATGAGTTAGAGCGCCCGCCTCTTGTGTTGGTAGATCATGGGATCGTGGGTTCGAATCCTGGTCGATTCAAACCAATCACTTAAAAATTGATACTTCTCGCTTCATTGCCAGGCACTCGGTATTATTAGGATAGGGCAAGGACTGGTTGGCTCAGTGTCAGGAAAATTTGACTGAGTGGGATGTTCGGCCATGGTGCTGGCAGCCTGGTCTCCCAGTGGGGCAGCACTAAATGTTGCCATGAGTGCGCACTGTCACAAGTCGGTACCTGTCCTGATGTGACGTTAGATGTTGCTAGGCCGCAAAACAGCAACCAACAAACACATGAAGTGTGGATGCCAAAAAGCGGGTTGTTGTAGTATGGTTAACTGCTGTAGGTGGCACCACAATGGGATTTACTGCAGGACATGAGCAGATGAGGATTCATCCTACAGAGTCAGGGATACACAATTATGAGTAGTATAGAGAGGACCGATATGGGTCCATATTACGTAATCGTCCCGCGTCAGAGGTCAGACGCGGGACAATGACCGTAACTGACCCCATGTGTGGAGGGACAGTGACCTTAAATGACCCATTGCATGTTTGCAGGATGGCCATCTGTTTTAGGTTGAACTTATTTGACCTTTTTGACTGGATTGATGACATCACTGTTCTAGCCTGCAGGACGGCCATCTGTTTTTGGTTATACTCATTTGACCTTCGCTTGCAGGATGGTCATCTGTTTTTGGTTGAACTCATTTGACCTTTTTGACTGGATTGATGACGTCACCATTCTACCTTGCAGGATGCCCATCTGTTTCTGGTTGAACTCATTTGACCTTTGCTTGCAGGACACTGGATTGTTTTCTCTGATATCAGTTTAACTTTAGTATATATAATATAATAATAATGACTTCTTCATTAGGAGATGTTATACAATCTATTTTGCACGACACCGACCACACATTGATGGAGGATTTAACAAGATATAGGAATATACAAAGTATCCGCATTCCTTTGAATGAATATCATATTCATGACTTCATTGCTGTTTGGAAGGAAAACAGTTTTCATTCTCTACTTAAACATCCCCTTCCCCTGCTTACCACATTGCAGGATTTTGAACAATTGATAAAGAGCGGATGTCCATCCTGCAAACATGCAATTGGTCATTTAATGTCACTGTCCCTCCACACATGGGGTCAGTTAAGGTCATTGTCCCGCGTCGGACCTCTGACGTGGGACGATTACGTAATATGGACCCATATCGGTCCTCTCTATACTACTATTGTGGAAGGAAGATTTTTATTTATTTATTTAATTTCTACCTAACATTGATTAAGTGGGGGAATTTCAATCGCAGATAATTGGTCTCATCATTGCACTGCTCCTTGCCCATCCTAATAATGTTGCATGCCAGGCTAGGAAGCGACAAGTATAATCTTTTGAGTTATTGATTTGATTCGGCCAGGGTTCAAACCTGGGCCTTGAATCCCATGATCTGTGGGAAGTAAGTAGGCACTCGACTCATGCAGCCATCCATTTATTGATGAGTGATTATGCGGATAATACCTATTATCGCTCATAATAATCGGGAATGTCCTGTCAATCGTCCACCTCCGGCAATTTGATGCTCTCGTCAGATCATGCAGCTTTTAATGGAGCTCCGACGACCTTTCTGCATGGCACAAGGAAGAATAGAATGTGTGATCTCTTCATGTAAATTGACAAAGTCAATCTTTATAATAAATAGGTTGGGGTTATTTTATAGGCATTGAGCCAACAAATAATTATTGCCAATAATTGCCAGCTATTAAGCATCAATTACCAGTCTTCTGGTCAGTCCATAAGTGTTTCCTACCTCAATAAACATGACACTCCTCCACTATCAGTCAGAACTTAAAGGTGCCAAAGGCCCTATAACGCTAAGACAGCTCACTCCCTATCTCTCCCATGGTAATGTAAATTTTGCAGTGCCACCTTGTGGTGGGTTTGATCAGCCCGGCTGCTGGTTGGTGTTTCACATGTAAACACATACAATTATATAATACATGATATAGGTAAGTATGAAATTGCTATGAACAATTACGCATCATCATCAGCATCATCATCAGCATCGCCATCATCACACATCTTTCACATTCATATATACATGAAGAGTTCAGGTGCAAAACCATGTAAACGCCAATCCAAAAATGGAGCTAAACATTGGAATCAAATGCTGAAAAAGATTTTTTTTCTTCATATTCCTACTTTGTTGTTCATTGCTCCATAACCATACGCTCACAGGAACATTAGAATTAGTGAGAATATATTATTTTCAGGTAAAAATATGTTATTTACCCTACATTTTTGGATTGACATTTCTGTGGTTTTGTGCCTGAACTCTTCACATTTATACATATACTATAGCAACTGTGTAATCAACAGAACAGCCAGCGCACCAGGTGGTGGGATTGATCATTTTGATTACACAGTACAGGCTGAGTGAGCCGTCTTAGTGTTATAGCGTCTTTGAAGGTGTGTCGAACTTAAGACCTCCAATTTTCAAAACCACGACACTTATTGAGATTTGATCACTGACACCCAACTTAGATACTCATCATCATCATCATGCTGTCGGTCGTGATGCGACAAAGACTGCTTTCATTACTTGACTGCCGCTCTCCATTTAGCTCTCTGCTGTGAGAGTTGCTTTCTTTGATGCATTGGAGACAGTGTCCACTATTTTCTGGATCTCTTCAGCAGAGTGGGCAACCAGTGCACTGTCATCTGCGAATAGTAGCTCTCTCACCAGTATCTGAGTAGTCTTGGTCTTCGCTCTGAAGTGTGCGACATTGAATAGGTCAGCACTCTGTCTGGACTGTATATAGATGCCATCCCCCATGTCTCGGAAACCTTGTCGAGCATTGCTGATAGGAAGATGGAGAAGAGCATGGGGGCCAGTACACAACCTTGCTTGACCCCATTGGTAACCCCGAACGATTCCGAGACTTCCCCTCCAACACTAACATTCGCCATCATTCCTGTATGTAGAGCCTCGATCATAGTTGTGAACTTCTCTGGGCATCCATACTTCCTCAGTAGCTGCCATAGCCCGGTCCTCCCGACTGTATCAAATGCCTTAGTGAAATCGACAAATACCATGTACAGTGGTAGGTCCTGCTGAATGCACTTTTCTTGTAGCTGTCGGAGACAAAATATCATATCCACGGTGTTACAGTTACCTCTGAAGCCACAATGTGACTCCGGAACTACATCAGGTGTTATGTGAATATATAGTCTGTTGAGGAGGATCCTGGCGAAGATCTTGCCTGCTATGGAAAGAAGAGAGATTCCTCTATAGTTCCCACAGTCTGTTCGATCACCTTTCTTGTAGATGGTTACAATGCTGGCATCCTTCCATGCTTGGGGTACAGAACCCTCCTCCCAGGCATTGGTGATTAGTTGGTGCAGTCTGTTGAACAGATTGTCTCCTCCGTGCTTCCATACTTCAGCAGGAATTCCATCACCCCCAGGTGCTTTGCCATCTTTCAGGCTGGCGATTGCTCTAGCCATCTCATCCATGGTTGGAATCTCATCGAGGCATGTTTTGGTAATGCGCTGCTGGATGTTGTCCAGAGCTTCGTGATCTATGTCACCAGGGACGTTGAGTAGCTTCTGGAAGTGTTCACTCCATCTTGCCACAACTCTCTTGCTGTCAGAAAAGGTCTCCATTCCATCTGTTGATTTCAGGTGAACAGGTCCCTTCTTCATGGGTCCCCACACTTCCTTCAGTCCGCTGTAGAAGCCCTTCATGTTGTTTCTGTCTGCAGCTCTCTGCAGCTCCTCTGCCTTCATTTCCCACCAGTCTGACTTCAATGCACAGGTGCATTTTTGTAGCAATCTGCAGGCATCTTTGTATGCTGCAGTGGTGGATCTAGTGTTCCTGGTCTGCAACACTCTCTGGTGGGCTTGGTCTCTTCTGCTCATAAGATTCTGTAGCTCCTGATTGTTGGGGTCGAACCAGTCCTTGTGTTTTCTGTCTGGCTTGCCGAGATAAGTTTTAGCTGTGTTGTATACAACCTGCTGCAATGCTGCCCATTCCTCGTCTGGTGTTGGGCTTTCCTTCTCCTCCCATTGTGTGAGAGCGCTGTCCATCTCCCGCTTGAAGCTCTCCCTGTGACTACTGGTACTTAGTTTTGCTGCGTTGAGCTTTGTCGTTTTTTTTGTCCCTTGCCTGTTGTACTTTTGTCGTATTCTGAATGCCACTTTTGACCTTAGCATCTGGTGATCGGTCCAGCAGTTAGATCCACACATGGCTCGAGTATTGTGGATGTCCATCTTATCCCGGCACCTTGTGATGATGAAGACGATCATATGCCAGTGTCTGGAACGAGGATGCATCCATTGTGGTCTTGCGTTCATCCTTCTGCTTGAACATGGTGTTTGTCACTATCAGTTCGAACTGAGAGCACAAAGCCAGTAGGATCTCCCCAGTTGCATTTCCCGATTCCATGTTTGCCCATGACCAAGGGCCACTTGTTATTGTCTCTTCCTATCCTTGCATTGAAGTCTCCTATCAGCAGTAGCTTATCAGTGCTAGGGATGTCACTGAGCGTACTTGCCAGCTGTTGGGGTTTCACATCCTGGCAACATATAATGTCATATATGGAGGGGTACCGATTTGTGACAGTGCACGCGCATGGTGACTTCATAGTGCTACCTAGATAAAGGATTCACCTGGTACTCGCAGTCGCAGTACACAGGTGAATACCAACCCTATATAAAAACGGTCGAAAAAGCGGGTTAATGAATTGAGAGCCTAATTTCACAATCTAAGAAGCAACAATTATTCTTTACATATGTCTTATTGATAGCCCGCTACCTTTGAGTTGAAAAATATTATATAATATCTAGTTTAATAAGATTTAAAAGTGAAATCGACGGCGTTCTGCAGCCGCCATCTTGTCTTTTTGCATTCTTTCCCATTTCACCAACTCTGTTCTGATATAAGTAACCATTTGACACTGGTGCCAGGCATTCTACTTCTTGTTCCATACTAACGCTATTTCCCCCCGTATTTATATAAGGCTGGTATTCACCCGTGTACTACAAGTACCGGGTGAATCTTTTATCTAAGTGCTACCCCACTGTGAGACCAGGCCACCATGACGCAATTTCACGCTCAGTCACATTATCCTGATATCCGTTACCCAATCCTAGTAATGCTGAGTGCCAGGCTAGGTAGTGACAAGTATCTTATACTTACTGATGCTTATACTTATCTTCTGTTTATATAGGCATATGTATATTTAGGCCTAATAGCCTGTTAACAGATTCGGCCTGTCTATATTATATATGACCCGTCATAATTATAGTGGTCATGCTGTAAGGACTGACTTATGCCGATACTGAGTCCAAAATGTATCAAGTCCGTTTTTCAATGCATTTAGTGAAAGTCATTGGTTTGACTCGGATGGGGTTTGAATTCTTGACCTTCCGCATGCGAAGCCTGCGCTCTAACTGATTCGGCCACCGCGTCCAACGGTGTAAACATATGGAAGGTCCAGTCTACCAGCAGACATACCACATGTGATTATGCTTGGGGCGTCTAGAGGTGAATAAAGCTTCACAGTTTAAAGCTGAGATTCCATTGATGTTGCATAATCTGAAGTTTTGAAATCTACATCGTCAGATGGTTTTAAAGCCGCATAGTCCGATGGTTTTTAAATGGCATTTTCCGATGGTTTTAAAGCTGAATAGTTTGATCATTTTAAAGGTGCATAGTCTGCTGGTTTTAAATCTGCATGTTCCAATGGTTTTAAAGTTGCATAGTCCGATGGTTTTAAAGGGGCATAGTCCAATTGGTTTTAAGGTGCATATATTGATGGTTTTAAAGTTGCATAGTCCGATCGTTTTAAAGCTGCATAGTCCGCTGGTTTTAAAGCTGCATTGTCTGATAGTTTTTAAGGTGCATGGTCCAAAGGTTTCAAAGTTGCAGTCTGATGGTTGTAAAGCTGCATAGTCTCATGGTTTTAAAGCTGCATAGTCCGATGGTTTTTGAGGTGAATAGTCCGATGGTCTTAAAGCTGTATATTCTGATGGTTTTAAAGCTGCATAGTCTGATGGTTTTAAAGTTGCATAGTCCAATAGCTCCAAAGCTGCATAGTCTGATGGTTTTAAAGTTGCATAATCAAATAGCTCCAAAGCTGCATAGTCTGATGGTTTTAAAGTTGCATAGTCAAATAGCTCCAAAGCTGCATAGTCTGATGGTTTTAAAGTTGCATAATCAAATAGCCCCAAAGCTGCATAGTCTGGTGGTTTTAAAGTTGCATAGTCCAATAGCTCCAAAGCTGCATAGTCTGATGGTTTTAAAGTTGCATAGTCCGATGGTTGTGCGCATCAGTAATTTTTCAAAGATAAATTGTTTGTCCATTTTCGGTGAGAAGCCATTGAATGCGGAGTAGCATGCATTGACGGGAGGCAGAGGGTGCGAGACCCTATACTTGAGTTTTAAGGCTCAGTGACACCTTACCGGACTGGGGAAACGGATAGAAAACGGACACTGTCCAGTGAAATACGTCAATGTCTGGTAAATATACGGTAGGCCGGTTGTGACCGATGTATACGGTGTCAAGTTTTGAACAGGCACAAAACTTGTACCGGACACCGCCGGACTGATGTGTATGGTTGGTGTCCGGTTTAAGTCCGTTTAGTCCGCTTTGTCCGTTTTATGTCCGTTACTCATCCGTTACGTCTCTGGTTTGCTTCCTGAATAGTCCGTTGATGGTGTTGGGGGAATTCGGTCCGTCGGTTTTTTCGGAGCTTCCGTCAACAGGCCGGTGCCTATTCGTTAATGTTTGGTCCGTCCGTTTGACATTTGGTTGATGTCCGGTTATCGCCCGGTTATCGTCCGGTGGGTATTCGTTAATGTACATTCCTTGTCCATTTAGCATCCATTTCGTCTGGGCGCCTTTGACCCAATAGCGCAACATTTCGACACATTTCGATACATTTTGATACCGAACACCACCGGACTATAAAATCGTTTGTCCTGTTATGTCCGTTGCTCAAACCGGTAAGGTGTGACAGGCACCTTAGGGGCATACCATCAAGGAGTTGGCTCCGGACATCACAAAACCTCTTCACGCTACTGCCTGTAAGCCATTGGACATCATAGGTGTGTGAATCGTGGCTGAGTAGAACAGGAGCACCAAACTCTGAACTACCCCGACCCCTTGGCCGTATTCGATTAACACAACCCGGGCGACTCGGGTCATCCGAGTTGCTAGAATTTCAAATCGAACACCGCGAGTGGAGTTGAGAAATACACGTGCCGTGTGCAAAAAGTGCCAACCCCAGTAACCCACGTCTTGGCTAGGAGCGATGACATCATGTGTGCTGGTACCGTCCTGTAGCAACACAAGTCCTATGTGGGGGTTTTTTTAGTTTAAAAAAATTTATAAATCAGATTAATGAAATGGAAATATAACTAAACTATGCAATACAAAAGTATTTTTAATCCTATTTTGCTGTAGTTATATCGGTTATTTAAAGTTGCATAGTCAGATGGTTTTGCATTTTGGTCATTTTTCTGAGATAAATATATTAAATTGATCGTTATAATTTACCTTATTTCAGGTTAAAGTAACTTTGATTTTAAAATGATAAGTTTTGAGATATTTGAAATTCAAACATGCAAATATAGTTTTGGCAAGCACACCAAAAGTCTGACACCATAGGCTTCAACAGTAACAGGTTCTATCAAATTGTCTCAGTGTTCCCTTCTACGTGGCAATAAATGCTTAATATGTTCATCAATATCTAAGTTATATATGTAGAGTCAAATCTACATCATTATTTTGGTTTTGAAAAGTTGATGCTTCATCGGACTATGCAGCTTTTAAAAAAAGAACAAGTTTTGGATTAAGCCACCATTTTGTCCACCCCGACCGTGGAGAAGCGTGTCCGTTTATTCAACCCGAGTCTGTAGGATGTGCGCATGTGCCAAAAGGTGGCTCGAGTGACCCGAGTTGATTAATCGAATACGCCCCTTGTGAGACTCTCCTTCTGTGGTTACAGGTAACGAGTTTCGGCAATGTTTATTAATTATTACATTGGATTAATCCAACATTCCTTCCATGCAGCACGAAATAAGAAATGCGGCCACTAGTTTGTTAAGTTGTATATGTGTTTGTTTGTTGTTGTTTTACGTCCTAACAACATCTAAGGTCATATCAGGATGGTAAGTTGCATATGCACTATCACATATAGGAACATGTCTTGGTTCACACAATGCTTTATATACTGTCATGGGATTATGATGCAACTTTAAATGGAATGTTGGCTTTATATGCTTTGTCTGAGCACACAGACTCACCACACTTATATATATAATCAGACACACTCACACACATACACTCACACACACTCACACACACTCACACACACTCACACACACACTCACACACTCACACACTCACACACTCACACACTCACACATTCACACACTCACACATTTTATATACTATCATGGGATTATGATGCAACTTTAAATGGAATGTTGGCTTTATATGCTCTGTCTGAGCACACAGACTCACCACACTTGTATATATAATCAGAGACACTCACACACATACACTCACACACATACACTCACACACTCACTCACAACACACTCACACACACACTCACACACTCACACACACTCACACACTCACAACATACTCACACACACACCCTCACACACACTCACACACACTCACACTCACACACACTCACACACACACACTCACACACACTCACGCACTCACACCCACTCACACCCACTCTCACACACTCACACACACTCACACACACACTCACACACACCCTCACACACACTCACACACACTCACACACTCACACACACTCACAGACACTCACACACACACTCACACACTCACACACCCCCTCTCGCACACTCACACCCTCACACACACTCACACACACTCACACACTCACACACCCCCTCTCGCACACTCACACCCTCACACACACTCACACACACTCACACACCCTCATCAGCACACTCACACACATACACTCACACACACGTCCACACACTCCACACACTCACACACTCACACACTCACACACTCACACACTCACACACTCACACACCACTCACACACTCACACACTCACACACTCACACACTCACACACTCACACACTCACACACTCACACACTCACACACTCACACACTCACACACTCACACATTCACACACTCACATACTCATACACATACACTCACACACACTCAGATATACACTCACACACACTCACACTCTCACACACTCCCTCACACCCCCTCTCGGACATACTCACACACACACACTCACGCACTCACTCACTCACACACTCACACACTCACACACTTACACACTCACACACTCACACACTCATACACTCACACACTCACACACATACACTCACACACACTCAGATATACACTCACACACACTCACACTCTCACACATTCACACACTCACACACATACACTCACACACACTCACACACGCACACACTCACACACACACTCACTCACACACACACTCACACACACGCCCACATACAGTCACATACATTCACACACTCAAACATACTCATACTCACACTGTCACACACACCCTATGATATTCTCGCCCAATCACACTTTCATCATGGTTTATTTTTCCTTTGTTATTTTTTACAAATATTGTATTCCTTTTGAAAAGAAAATGTCCCCACCGCCAAGACACTGGTCTTCCACCTACGGTTGGTACAGTTATTGACACTTGGGAGGGCTTTTGCTTGTTGTTGTTCTAAGCTTTGCTTAAACAAATATTTTAATGTGAACACAATGGTTTCTCATTTACATGCTTAGTGGAAGCATAATTTATGGTTAGCCATGAGCCATTACTTTATAGAGATACGTAGGTCTAGTAAAATGATTGTTGGAGAGGTAATCTGATATTATAATGAGAAACACTTATTCACATAACTATACAAATTCAAAACAGTTCATGAGGTTATGAAATGAAATTGTTTTCAACATATTTTGCTCATTTCAACATCTTGTGACCTTACTATAAAAAGGTTCTATCTGACAAAGTGACCGAATTGGTGTTATGAATGTAAAAATGTTCTATCTACAAAAGGCTATCATGCAATTAGTTACACAACTGTTTCTCAACTGGTATTTTTAACTGAGATATATTAAAAATAATATTGTTCTATCTGCTTTGCTATCATGCAGTTACACAGCTTCAGTCCTCATTATCTCGAAAGCACCATTTTGTCAGATAGAACCTATTTATAGTAAGGTCGCTATCTATTGTTTGGAGTTTTGAGAATGAGAACTATAGGACATTGGTTGTCATGGAGATTAAGTATCATCCAAGGTAATAAAGAGTAAGCAACTAAAGAACATTTGTCATGTATCATATCATGTAGCATAACAATCTAATGTCATAGCAGGACAGGTACCGATTTGTGACAGTGCACACTCATGGCGACATTATAGTGCTGCCCCACTGAGAGACCAGGTTGCCCACACCATGATCCGATATCCCACACAATCACATTATCTTTATACCGTGCTAAACCAGTGCTTGTCCTATCCTATTAATGTCGAGCGCCAGGCTAAATAGCGACAAGTGTAAATTGTACAAGTCATTTGTTTGAGTCGGATGGGATTCGAACTCCTGACCTTCAGCACGGGTAGCCTGCACTCTACTGATTCGGACCCCGCGTCCTGTTCGAGGGATTATTGTGAGCAATGTGCTACCTATGTCAACAGGGAGAACAATGGTTCATTAGTATACCACCAGGGGGTCTGATGGTTAGTCAATGCTACAGTCCAATGAAAGCACCACATTTAAAAAACAAGACAACTTACCTTCATTTGATCCTACATATCAAACTTATATACTTGCGCATATATTAAACAAAGTAATAGCCTAGTCACACAGTGCTAGTTAAATCCAGAATAACACCAACACAACTTAGATGTTCTATCTTGTTTAGTTTTCAAGATATTCACATTTTAAGATTTTTATTTAGTTACTTGAACAAAATTTGATTTTAACACTGAATGAAACATGAGGTGTTTTTTTTTGTTTGGCATAATTTGAATTTGTTTTAAATATATGTCTATCATATACCAAATTAAAGCCTTTTTTCTTCTTTTTGTGTGTGATAAGTTGTTTATTCTGCCCATAACGTATAAGCTCCCATGAGGGTGCTTGTTTTCAATGCTGGACAGCTGTGATACTGGTTTGGTCTGGTCCCGCACTAAGGAGTGTTTACCTGATATTTCTCAGGCCAACCTTTTGCGGTTTTGGGTGTTAGTAGTTTCTATATTAGTTAGCCAATGGTGATTCAGTCCCGAATGAAACAAAACCACATGCTTTGGTACTTTTTCTAATTTCTAATGTAGGGCAAAAGAATGTGCTAATTACCAAAAATACCAGTAATATTATAAAGTGTTTTTTGCTGTGTTTTCTTAATATACAACCAAAGTAATTTTGGTATCAAATTAAAGAATAAAGCTTTAGTTCATTTGGAGTACATTCTGGGTATTTTTAATTTAAGCATATACCAAAATAGGGGTCCTCAACTGGTTCATCAAATGATGTGGTATATGCTGTCCTGTCTGTGGGAAAGTGCATATAAAAGACACCTTGCTGCTTATCGGAAAAGAGTAGCTTATGTGGCGGCAGCAGGTTTCCTCCAAAGAAATATGTCAGAATGACCATATGTTTGACGTCCAATAGCCATTGATAAAAATCAATGTGCTCTAGAGGCATAGTTAAATAAAACAAACTTTCTTGACGGCCAAATAGGAGTGTTTAAAAACTAGTAATTTTTCATGATTTTCATAATTTCTTCCAGTTTTATTTAAGTACTGCTGGTATCTAAAGCCAGCCAGCGCTGGAACAGTAGATGACTAGAACAAGGCTCCTCCAGTCGATGACTGGAGGAGGAGTTTGGACTGAGCAGCAGATGGAAGCTTCCGGCCTAATTATGTGATGTATAACGAATTATGCGAGTATAAAGATACGTAAGGGAATTATTATCATTATTATTATACTCCATAAGACCAACACTGTAACGGGAGCTCCATCTTCTGGTTCCTCGCCTCCACCGGATGTAGACCAGTGTCAGTCGCACCGGTGGATTTTTGGCGTATAATGGCATATCCAGCATATATATGACTTCATGGTTTTCATTGACCGTCATGCGTGTGCAGAAATATAGGGTTTTTCCCCCCATAACCAGCATGATGGCGTTAGACTTAGAGACCCAATAGGGCGTAGATCAGTAGGAGCTGTCAGTTAATGTGTAAGTTGAAGGTTCAGATAGGTGACGCTGCAGTATGCACTCCGCACATGTTGCACTGTGTGTAACCCCCAAATGTGTTTACTGCCGCGCTACGGCAGGCCGTCAACACCGTCACCAAGGTTACCACGTTCCTCACCCCGAGACGTCTGCGCGCCTCACGTGTTGCTAAGAAAAGAATGATGGAGATGTTGCTTTTATCAAATGCGACTGGTGAGCCCCCACCCCCACCCCACCCCCACCCCACCCCTCTCCCACAGCCACCCTCAGCTCCCCCACTTTCCTAGTTTGGTGTAAACAGCCAAAAGGGGGATGTGTGTCTGGTGGGGGTGGGGGGTGGGGGTCGGCAGGGGGTAGTGAGGGGTGGGATCGAGGTGGGGGGAGGGGGAGGGAGAGGTGGGGGAGGGGTGGTGGGAGGAGAGGTCGGGGGTGGGTGGGGGAGGGATAGGGTGGGGTGGGGAGGGGCGGGTGGATGGGTTGGGGTGGGAGGGGTAGGGAGGGGTGGTGGGAGGAGAGTTGGGGGGTGGGTGGGGAAGGGATAGGGTGGGGTGGGGAGGGCCGGGTGGATGGGTTGGGCGGATGGGAGGGGTGGGGAGAGGTGGGGGAGGGGCGGGTGGATGGGTTGGGGGGATGGGAGGGGTGGGGAGGGATGGGGGAGGTGGTTTTGTTGCGTTCTCTAACACATGAGTTCTTTACACACTTTGATTGCACCTACAATGCTGAACAGCTGAATCAGCGCCACATGATGGGATGGTGGGGGGTAATAATATTTCTCTCCTAATGGTATTTATGTACCGATTGACCAGACGGTGTGGCCGAATGAGTTGAGCGTCCATCTACTGTTTTGGGAGATCGGGGGATCAGAAACCATGGGATGGTGGGTTCGAACCCAGGTCGAGTCAAACCAATGATTTAAAAATTGATAGTTGTCGCTTCCTAGCCTGGCGGTCGGCATTATTAGGATAGGGCAAGGACTTGTGTGCTCAGTGTCAGGATAATGTGACTGAGTGGGATTTCAGGTCATGGTGCTGGCAGGCTGGTCTCCCAGTGGGGCAGCACTTTAAAGACACCATGAGTGTGCACTGTCACAAGTCGGTACCCGTCCTGATATTACCTTAGATGTTGCTAGGACGTAAAACAACAACAAACAAACAAACATGTACCGATTGACTGGTACTACTTTCAATTTAAGCCAGTTCGAACAAGAAACAAAAACAGAAATGGAGAAGAAAGTAGTTCCGTCTTCATTCTATTTATTTATTCGATGCAAAATAGATTATTGAAAATTTGTTGTTTGTAGGCAATATTTACCAACAAACGAAAAGTGTCATGTAACCTTAATGGTGGACAGGCGTTATTAAGTATATTTACAGCATCACCCAGGAAAGTATAGAAGAGACCTCACAGAATCACAACGATACCCCCCCCCCCCACCCCCACCACTAATCTTCTATCCAACTCCACTCAACCAGTTACCCGCAACTCAAAGGCATAATCAGTAACAGCATCAATAAAAAATATATATATTATCAAGATTTGAATCTACATATCCAACTTAGGTAGATACTTGCACACTTATTATATATATGTTATAGATACTGCATACTAATTCAATTTTCTTGAAGATTTGAAGATTGATACTGCCGCCTATCATGGATAAGTCTTTTCACCATTAGACAGTTTGTCGATAGAAAGCGCGAGCCTACACTTTTACCGACCCAAGGGATTTCTATCCTCCCACACCACATAGACATGGTATGAGAGCAACTGGCCTTTGATCATACTGTAAGTTATACACAGCGGCGGAAATCCAAATTGGCAGAGGTAGGGGGCATGGGAATCGAACCTCCGACCTTCAGATTAGGAGTCCGACCTCGAGAAAAGTCAGACACTGTAACCACTCTGCCACAGAGAACACCACATCTTTAATAGAAGCTGATACTGTTGAAGCCTATGGGATGAGAGTTTTGGCAAGCAGACCGATATTATTTGTGCATGTTTATACTTTAAATATGTCCTAAGGGCCCTGTCACATTACGACGTTTCTCACCAACGTGCGCCGACGTGTTGCCTTTTTGGGCGAACCGTCGGCATGCGTCGGGAAGCGTTACGCGTGCGTTACCGGCGCGTTAACGGCGCATCGGTACACGTCGGTACACATTGAGTGATAGCAACGTGTGAATGGACACGTCGCCGCGCGTCGCCGCGCATTGCCGCACGTCGGATCGCACCGATCGTATTGTGCTTGCGCAAAACTTTCGGCGTGCCGCGACGCGCTGGAGGGGGCGTTACGGATGCGCCACCACACGCTACTAGCACGCTGCAACCCATCGAATTTTCTCCCACAACGCCGAAAAGTTGGACGTGTCTCGAGCCCTAGCAAATATCTTGCGTGTTGATGGCGCGCCGGGAGAAACGTTGTAGTGTGACAGGGCCTTAAGTTAGACATTTTAAATCAAAGTTACTTGAAACTAAAGCAAGGCAGATTACAACGATCAACCTGATATAGGTATCTCAGAAAATGACAGATATTCAAAATCATCAGAGGATGCAACTTTACACATTTATTATTGTAAGGAAGGGAATACTAGGTCAATTTAATGGAATCTCTCACTGCTGAAACTTATAATGTTCAACATCCTCATGTGTAAGTTAACTTTAATTTAACATATCTTCACTTCAAATATCTCTAAAGTTAACCCTTTTAAACTGGAATTGGGTGTTCTGCTATGCTGATAGCCTCTAAAAACGGGTAAGCACAACCTTTCAGTGTGCATGACAAACTTAAAGTATCATAGTCCAATGGTTTTGAGTTTCTGTCATTTTCTGAGATAAATATATTAGGTTGATCATTATATTCTACCTAAAGGCCCTGTCACATTCGATGCATCTCGAAAAATGCTCAGCCAACACATAAAATAAATTTGTTATGTCGAGAAGCATCGAACCTTTTGGCGTGGAGGGCCAAAGTTGGACGTATACATACGGTATACATAGCGTATGGCCAACATATGACCAACGTATGGCTAATGTACCTCCTGGCGAAAAATGCTTGAATTATGCTCACGGTACGTTGACAGAATGCCGGTGAATGTTATATACGTTATTTGATCACCAGAACTATGCGTCATATGTTACATACCTCAAGACACACTGGAGAAATGCTAAACATACGTTAGAGGTACGTTATGCATACATTATCCATATGTTGTCAGTACATGGACTGTACGTTCCCGCTGCCTTTAAAGTAGGTCAACATAGTGCAACATAGTGAACAACGTTTGTCTAACATGAATCTATCATACATCGACATACGCCTAACGCATACATAACGTATGGTGCACGTCAAATCCACACGTTGTCGAACGTTGTTGTACGTCAAATATTTTGTGCATGCACAAAACTTTGCCGACCCCCTGATGTGCGACGCCGTATCTCGATGAACATCGATGTACATTGACATATATTAAAGAGCGCCTAACGCATGCGTAACACATAACAACGTATCCTGAAATAGCGGCCAAAAATCACATATGTCGGTATACGTTGGCACGATGCGTCATAATGTGACAGCCCCTTTACTTTAGAGAATAGTACATTTTATTTTAAATGGTTAACTTTTGAGATATTTGCAGTGCAAAGATGCAAAATTAATTTTGGCAAGCACGCCAAAATGCTGACACCATTGGCTTCTGCAGTAACAGGTTCTATTAAATTGCCTCAGAAGTCCCTTCCATGTGGTGAGAAATGTTTCATAAGCGCACCAGTATCTAACTAAGATATGTTGAATCAAATCTAGATAATTATTTTGGTATTGAGAATTTGATGTTTTCCTCAGACTATGTAGCTTTAATTTCACATGTTTGCATTTCAAATATTTGCAAAATTAACCCTTTAAAATAAAACTTCCTTCAAAGGCAGGTAATAAAGTAGATCATGTAGGTTTAGGTCAAACTAATAAATTCATCTAAACAATAAAATGTTCACACGCTCAAAACCAGCAGACTATAAACCTTAAAAAACAGCCAGCGCATACTGTCACTCTGACTGTCACTATCACTGCCACTGTCACTGTCACTGTCACTTTCACTGTCACTGTCACTGTCACTGTCACTGTCATTGTCACTGTCACTGTCAATGTCACTGTCATTGTCACTGTCACTGTCAATGACACTGTCACTCCATTGGCTCCTGAGATCTGGAATGAGGGCGGTTGTGACGTCACCACCATGTGTTCGGCTGCTCTCAATGTCTGAGGGCGACGTCGTGACGTCACGAGGTACCCATTAACAACAGCGTCCCTCACAGTCGTCTGGTGCCGCAATCAAGGGGGGATAGGAGGAGGGGGGGGGGGGGGGGGGGGGGGGGGGGGGGAGCGGGCCGTGCGGGTGAAGGGGGGACGTGGGAGGGGTGAGGGGCGGTGGGGGAAGGGGAGGGGAGAGGGGCAGAGGGAAGCGGGAGGGGAGGGGGAGGGGAGGGGGAGAGGGTAGGAGGAGGCAGTGGGGGTGGGGGAGGAAAGTGGTCAACAGCACATAAATCACTTTCCAGCTTGGCGAGCCGTCTTAAGTGTAAATAACACACGGAACAGGCCACTATTATCCCGAAATAGAATAATGGATGTTCAAATCGCAAATCGATTGCAAATGTAACGCCTAGCTACCACAGACTATTAGAAGGATTGTGCATTGTAAATGTGATGTATTTGATGTGCATTCTGTGCTTTTTCTTTCTCTTTCAAAATGGTCGCACAGAGGTCGCCAACCGATCGCCAACGATTGCTTGCGACCACTTTGCGACTGCCCCTTTTTGGTAGTCGTAAAGTGGTCGCAAGCGCAGTGTGGCTGGGGTATATCCGATATTTGTGATGGAAATATGTCGTTGCGGTCCTAGGCATCCATGTTTTCTATGTCCACGTCGTTTTCAGTGTGCTGTCCAAAATGGAGGCGTTAACAAAGATCACGTGGTTTTCTGGTGTATCTGCAAATCGGTAATACTATAGGACTGACTACACTGATTGTTGGTTGGTTGTTGGAGTTTTATATCCTGGCAACATCTAAGGTCATATCAGGATGGGTACCGACTTATGACAGTGTGCACTCATGGTGACTTTATAGTGCTGCCCCACTAGGAAATCAGGCCGCCACCAGTCATTGCCCTATCCTATTAATGCCGACTGCCTGGCTAGGAAGCGACGAGCATAATTTCCTAAGTCATTGATTTGACTCGACTGGGAACCGACCTCCCGATCTCCCGCACGCGAGGATCGCGCTCTATCGAGTCGGCCTCGGCGCCTGGTTTAAGTCAGTCCCTCTGACTGGTTGTATTTGTTCACAAATCTGAAGGTGCAACTAATTGAAACTAACATATGACACACTGACACAACGTTGTTACTTTCACAACACTGTTTCCAGGGCATGGCCGTTAAACACATAGTTACTCCCGCAACGCTGTCTCTAGTTTGTTGGTTGGTTGTTGGAATTTTACGTTCTAGCAACATCTAAGATCATATATCAGGATGGGTACCGACTTGTGACAGTGCACACTCGTCGTGACTTTATAGTGCTGCCCCACCTTGTAATCAGGCCGCCGGCACCATGACCCGACATCCCACTCAGTCACATTATCCTGACACTGAACCAATCAGTCCTTGCCCTTTCCTAATAATCCCAAGCGCCTGGTTAGGAAGCGACAATCATCAATTGTTAAGGATTCGTCTGACTCGACTCCCACGATCTACGAAAACAATAGACGGACGCTCAACTCATTCGGCCATCGCTTCCCACGGCTTGGTTATAGTTGATTCATACTGTCATGGGGTGATGAAAATGGGAAATATTGCGCCTAGAGCAGGACTCGAACCCACATCTCTTTGCATTCCGGGCCAGTGTGCTAACCATTAAACCACCTAGGCTCCCTAATATCACCACACTGCCCACGCCTACCTGTCCATGTGGTTACTTGCCTGAGAGGTCAGTGCAGACCACTACACTCGTCCCCCTGGAATTGTAAGTCTTTTAATGCTTAAAATTACATACGTACAGGCAATGCACTAACACATACATACACCGGGTATGTTCAACAACTATACAGCGCATATCCAGTACAGGATTATGGTCACTGCAACCATTGTCATGGGGGGTGATGAAAATCGGAAATATTGCGCCTAGAGCGGGACTCGAACCCACATCTCTTTGCATTCCGGGCCAGTGTGCTAACCATTACACCACCCAGTCTCCCTGATATCACCACACTACCCACGCCTACCTGTCTATGTGGTTACTTGCCTGAAAGGTCAGTGCAGACCACTACAATACCAAGGCAGTTGATGCTCAGGATTTCGACTTGGTTGTCAGTCACTCCTACTCTGAATAGGGATGAATATGTTACCCAGCTAGCACTAGTCAGCTAGTAGCCACATACATTGCACTACATGTCGTAGTGACAGGCTGTGACAGCTCATTTCATTCGTTGAAGTTGCATATCCCGATGGTTTTGTGACATCGCCTATTTCTTTCTTTTTAAAATATAGATATATAAGGTTGATCATTGTTGAGTCTTATGGCCCTGTCACACTACGACGTGACTACGTCAGCGTAACCACAACGTGAAAATAATGATATCACGTCGAAGTTATCAGCGTAATATGCAAATTGTGGACGTGAATGCAACGTAGTTGACGTGAGCGTAACGTGAAAGTAACGTGGGTGTACGTCGTGACGTTAGCTGTAACGTGACAACGTTAGAGGGGAGGGGTAATTGGCGACGTGACCGGGCGTTAGTGTAACGTGAGCGTAACGTCGCCGTAACGGGTGTGACGTGAACGTAACGTGACCGTAACTTGACCGTAACGTGACCGTAACGTGACCGTAACGTGACCGTAACGTGACCGTAACGTGACCGTAACGTGACCGTAACGTGACCGTAACCGTGACCGTAACGTGACCGTAACGTGACCGTAACGTGACCGTAACGTGACCGTAACGTGCAAAACGCTGCCCACACGTTGCTCCCACCCGGGCCGTCGGTCTGACGTGACATAACGTGACTCTAACGTCATTTACGCTGCTATAACGATCGCGGAACGTCAACCTAACGTCATTGTCACGTCATCCCAACGTAACGGCTTCACGTTGAGATACGTTGAAAGTTTTGAACAGGTTCAAAACCTCGACGCGCGCCGACGTAACACGACGTAACATGACGTAGCTCGACGTCACTCTAACGTCATTATGACGTCATCATAACGTGACCCAACGTACGGCAACGTAATGACGAAAAATCATCACGTTAGGCTCACGTTGGCTCGTTACGTCGTAGTGTGACAGGGGTATAAGATTTATTTAACCACAAGCATGTAGTAAGGTAACTTATATGGCTTCCTCAAGGGGTAATGACTTTTATTTTGAAAGGAAAATTTTAAGAGATATTTGAAGTGAAAGCATTTTTCTTCTTTTTTCTTTCTTTAAGATTTATCACGGATAAGTCTGAATAGACTTGTTTTCACCATTAGACAGTTTGTCGATAGAAAGCCCGAGCCTACACTTTTACCAACCCAAGGGATTTTTAACCTCCCACACCACATAGACATGGTATGAGAGCAACTGGCCTTTGATGACGCTGTATGTTATACACAGCGGTGGAAATCCAAATTGGTAGAGGTGGGTGGGGGGGGGGGGGGGGGGCACGTGGAATTGAACCACCGACGCATGCCAAATTAATGGTAGCGTTGATGTCAAAAGTCTTACATCATAGGCTTCAGCAGTGAAAGGTTATATTAAATTAACTTAGTGTTCCCTTCTATTCTGTATGAACTGCTTAATATATGTAAGTGCACAAGTATCTAAAGTTTGATATATAGAATACAATTTAGATACAGTCTACTCTGTCTATAACTGACACCCATCTGACTGGAGCAAGATGCCGGTATAGAGAGAAATCCGTTATAGACAGAGACTGACTGACGGAATGGGTTGAAACCAATGTTTTTCTTTTATACTTTTATGCTTATGCTTTTGTACTTAAACTTGAGGTGGCGACCAGAGGTGGTAACATAGGCTCACCACCTCCAGGGATGGCAACCAGAGGTGGCAACAGGAGAGGTCACACCTACAGCATGTCGTTATTGACAGAGAATATTGATCAAATAGCTGGGAAAACGGCTCGTTGTCCGCATAAGACAGTTGTTATACACAGAGGCAATGCTGTTAAATTAACGGGGTGCCATGACGGGACCACCACTTTTTGCCGTTATTGACAGAGATTTGTTATTGACAGAGGCCATTATGGACAGAGTAGACTGTACATGATTTTGGCTAAGACAATGTTATGCTTTTATCGGATTATGCAGCTTTAAATTTAAATCCAGGCATGAAAACCAAAGAAGGAAACAAAGAAATTCACAAAACCGCAGACCGAAAATACCCAAGTCTAATGCATGACACAGTACTACCGTATGGGCTCAATTATGCAATGGAATGTCCAAGCCATCAGCCCCCCCCATCAGCCCCCCCCCCCTCCCGCCAGTAGAACGCCATCTTGTAATATGAGCCCCACCTTGTTTCCAATGGCATGTTGGCAAGCAGTCACCAGACTGGGTGGGCGTCCGCTGAACGTGGGATCAATCCCCGGCCGAGTCAAACCAAAGATCCGCAACGTTGATCCTCTTCACAATTTAGCCTGATGATCGCCATTACTAGGATAGGCTCAGTATCAGGATAATGTTACTGAGTAAAGGCCCTGTCACATTACGACACATCTCACAAGCGTGCTGCCAACGGGTAAAATCACTTTTTTACGTCAAGATGCGTCAAACTTTTCGGCACAGGGGGAAAAGTTGGACATCAGCGCAACATAGTGGACGTAAGCGTAGTGTTGGTCTTACGTAGTGGTAACGTATGTCGACGCATGAGAAAAAAAAAGTTTGGCGTAACATGTGTCTAACATGCCTCTCGCATTTACTTAGCGTTGGCATAATGCGCTCCCAACGTTCCGCTATTGACCATTAAATGTGTGGCACAACGTATGAGAGCATAGTACCAGCACATGAGTGACCATGTCCAACGACAGTCCAGCCCATTTTGGCACTGCGACAAAGAATTTTCTAGTCCGGTGGTGTTCTGTATCAAAATGTACTGAAATGTGTCGAAATGTTGTGCTTTCAACAGACAAAAAAGAATGTACATTAACTAATAGACACCGGATGATAACCAGACGATAACCGGACGACACCGGATAACAACGGACAAGCAACAGTCAACTGAAGGGCGAAAACCGAATGTCAAATGGATGGAACATCAACCGGACAGGTACCGGACTGATCACGGACGCGCCAAAAACTGACCGACTGAATTCCCATAGCACCGTCAACGGCCTCTTCAGGAAACAAATCGGAGACATAACAGATGGATACCGGACATGAACCGGAAAAAACGGACTAAACAGACTTAAAACAGACACCAACTGTACACGTCAGTCTGGCGGTGTCCGGACACGCCGTATGCCAACCATATATAAATCGTAGATTGCCATATTTCACCGGACAGTGTCCGGTTTCTGTCCGGTTCCTCAATCTGGTGAGGTGTGACTGGGCCTTTAAGCGAGTGCCAGACGCGCGCCCTATACATCAAATATGTGGAGAAACGCCAACCGCGCATCAGCCATACATTATGCATATGTTAGAACAACGTCATCATACGGTGGCATTACGTTGCCAACGCGCGGACTGAACGCTCTCTGTCAGAGGAACGAAAGTCAACATAGGGCAACGTAAGAACAACATTCCTCCAACAAGCGTCTAACGTATCTCGACGTACGCCTAACTTAGGCATAATGTAAGCACTCATGCATTGGCGTACCTCAAAGGTTTTGTGCACCCACCCCCTCACGGGCGCTGCTGTATGTCGAGGAACATCGACGTACATTGATGTATACCAACGTACACCTAATGCACGCGTAACGCATAGCAACATATCCCGACATAGCGGCAAAAAATCACATAAGTCGACGTACGTTTGCGCGATGCGTCGTAATGTGACAACCCCATAAGATGTAGGATGTAGAATAAGGCCCATGCGCCACGGTATCCCCAATCGGAAGCACGATAAAGTCGTCCTGTTATAAGTCAGTGCCGGTTCTGATGTAATTTTTTTATGTTGATAGGGTACAAAACCCCAATAAAGAAACAAAATCAAGATTTCCATGATTCTGCGTGAGGTTAAGACCTGCTTTGATGTAAGTGTGCAATTTTCAAATACAAGGCACTTATCTAAATTGTATTCTACATATCCAACTTAGATAGAGTCCGATGAAAATATCAAATTTTCAAAACCAAATCAATTATCTAGATTTGATTCTACATATCGAACTTAGATAATGGTGTATTTATTAAACATGTGCCACTACGTAGAAGGGAAGATCGAGTCGATTTAATAGAACTTCTTACTGTAGAAGCGTATGGTGATAGAGTTTTGGCGTGCATGCCAAAATTAATTTTGCATACTTACACTTAAAATATCTCAAAAGTTAGCCATTTAAACTAAACATTACTTAAAATTAAAGTAAGGTAGATTATAACGATTAACCTAATATAGTTATCTCAGAAAATATCAGAAACTCAAAACAATCGAACTATGCAACTTTAAGCATGTGTTGCATCATAATAATAGCACAGAAGAGACTACTAATAATAGTAATAGGAGTAAGTTAAATGAAGAGAAGTAGTTAAATGAAGAGAAGCAGTTAGTGCTGAAGTCTATGATGTTAGACTTTCAATGTGCACACCAAAAATAATTTAGCAGGCTTTCACTTCAAATATTTCTAAAGTTAACGATTTATTATCAAATGTACTTTAAACTAAAATAAGGTAGATTATAACGATTAACGTATCTTAGGCCTCAGTCACATTACGGCTTGCAACCACTTTGCGACAAAAAGCCAGCAACCTCCTTGTGACCAAACAAAAAAAACACGCTGGAAAACCAATAGTTGGCCTTTGGTCGGCGATCGGTCAGTGATCGGTTGCTGACTTGTCACCGACCACTCGGTGACTTCTGTGTGACCATTTTGGTCGCAAGGAGGTTGCAGGTGCTGCACCAAAAACATCCTTCTAACCAAAATGGTTGCCCAGAGCTCACTGACCATTTTCAGTGCTTGTGACCAGTTGCAGACCAGTCGGCGACCAGTTGGCGACCAGTTGGCCTTTTGGTCGTAAATTTGTCGCAAGCCATAGTGTGACTGGGGCTTAAGTCTCAAAAAATATTAGATCAATTCTTATGTCATTGGTTCGACTCGACCAAGGTTCCAACCCGTGGGCTCGAATCCCACGATCTACCAAAACGGGAAATGGACGCTAAACTCATTCGGCCATCCCGTCTGCTCAACAACTGCAGAGAATGACTGCGACTATATATGTGATGCATAACGCATTATACGAGTATAAATGCAAGGGTAACGTGTACACCCTATATTTCCTCTGCGCGCATTGGTGCTGTACCCCCTCCCCCGCCCCCCCCCCCCCACACACACAGCCCCCAACCGCTCCCCGCTGTGGTGTAAATTGCCGGGCGGGCGCCCCCCCCCCCCCCCCGCCCCCGCCACCTCACATCACACACTGGAGGAAATTTGTACCGCGAACGGCATCGAAAATGACCTCCGCTCAATGTCGGTGGTGTGTAATAAACACTACGGTTTTGGCGGATTGCAATCGGGAAGTTAAGTATCGATTTGATTGTCCCCCGAACGTCGAGGTGGCCATGCATACCATGGGGTTCTTTGTACATACGTAGCTGGCCGTGTCACGTGCCTGCCTGGCGCTGTAACAGACACCGCCGACGCGCCACCAAGCGTGCAGTTGGCAAATCACGCGGTGCGTAGAACTCTCTTGTCATATATAATATAATGTCACACACACACCTCCAATTGCCTCCTTGTGAGCTTAAAAAAAAACATCCTCACCTTAGAGAGTGGCATCAGATAACCCCGCTGATCCCACTCCCCCTCCCATCCCCTTCCCCCTCCCATCCCCTTCCCCCTCCCATCCCCTTCCCCCTCCCATCACTCTTCCTCTCACTTTCCTTCCTCCTCCAACCACCCTCCTCGGCCCCCCTCCCACTCCCCCTCCCATCCTCCTCCCTCCCCCTTCCACTCCTCCTCCCACTTTCCTCCCTCCTTCCACCCTATCCCATCCTACTCCCCCTCCAACCCACTCATCCTCCCACTCCCCTCCCCTCCCCTCCCGCTCCCACTCCTCCACCCCCTCCCACTCCTCCTCCCACTTCCTTCCTCGTCCCGCTACCCTACCTCCTCCCACTTTCCTGACTCCTCCCACTACCCACCCTCTCCCCACTTTCCCTCTTCCTCCTACTCCCATCCTCCTCCCACTCCCCCGTCCCCTCCCCTCCCATCCCACTCCTCCGACTCCCCCTCCCCATCCCACTCCTCCCATCCCACTCCCCCTCCCACTCTCCCACACTCTTCTTCCACCCCCCCCCCTCCCACTCCAACGTCCAATCTCCCTCCTCGCACACCTACTCTACTCCCGCCTCCCCTTCCCCCTCTCCTCCTCTCGCCACTCCTCCTCCACCCTCCTCCCCTCCTCCTCCACTCCCATCTCACTCCCCGGCGTCCCTCCCCTTTCCTCCTCCCCCTCTACTCCTCCTTTTTTTCTCCACTCCTCACATCATCCTCCCTTCATACCATCACAACTGTTCCTTCCCGCACGTACTCGCCCTCACGAACCTCCTCCCCCCCCTCCCCCCCCCCCCCCACCCCCCCCCTGCCCCTCTCACTCTCCCTAACTTTCTATTCCTTCCATCTCCAACCAACTCCTCCCCGACCACCACCCCCCTCTCAGTCTCACGCCTTCCCTCTCGTCCTCCCTCTTACCTTCCCTCTCACCCTCCCTCTCCTCTTCCCTCTCCTCCTGTCTCTTGCCCTCCCTCCTCCTGCCCTCCCTTTCCCTCCGCCTCTCCCTTCTCATGCTCCTTCCTCTCTTCCGCCCCTCCCCACCCCCCCACCTCCCCCAACCCTCCATCTCCCCAACCCTCCTCCCTAATCTCTATCTTATGCCGCCATGCTGCGCGATGATTGGCTGCCGCCCACAACTATGTCACCGCCCACTTCCGCCCTACACCGGAAGTGAGTGGTCTGCGGTTGGCGTGCGCCCCGTGAGGCTATAAAGCGGGCACGGGGCGGCGGCACGTGAGAATCCAACTGACAAGCCGGGGCCCAGTGAAGGGAGCCGGGTACTGGGGAGTATCGAGCACCACACGTCCGACACCACACCAACACGACGCACCCGGCCATGGAGCAGCGACCGACCGGCGGGCTGGTGGCGGCCGCCTGCCTGCTCATCACGGTCAGTCCCCGTAACTCCTACTGAAGTCTCAGGCCGCAGTCGCAGCCGGTACCACCCGTCAGATAATGAGATAGGTCCCCTGTCAAGTGTCATCTGTCTGCCTGTCAGATAGGTGCCCTGTCATAAGTGTCAAGTGTCATGTGTCTGCCTGTCAGATAGGTCCCCTGTCATAAGTGTCAAGTGTCATGTGTCTGCCTGTCAGATAGGTCCCCTGTCATAAGGGTCAAGTGTCATGTGTCTGCCTGTCAGATAGGTCCCCTGTCATAAGTGTCAAGTGTCATGTGTCTGCCTGTCAGATAGGTCCCCTGTCTTAAGTGTCATGGGTCTGCCTGTCAGATAGGTCCCCTGTCAAGTGGCATCTGTTTACCTGTCAGATAGGTCCCATGATATGTTAAATAGCTGCTTATCAGATTGGTCCCCTGCTGCATGTGTGCCTGTCAGATTGGTCCAATGTCACCTGTTGGCCTATAAGATAGGTCCCCTGTCATATATTTGCCTTAGAGATATATGCCTGTCAGATAGGTCTCCTGTCATCTGTTTGCCTGTCAGATAGATCCCATGTCACATGTTTGCCTGTCAGATAGGTACATGTCACCTGTTTGCCTGACAGAAATATGTCTGTCAGATACGTCCCCTGTCAAGTGGTGTCTGTCTGCCTGTCAATTAGGTCCCCTGTTACATGTTTACCTGTCAGATATCTGCGCGTTAGATTGGTCCCATGTCACCTGTTGGCATATAAGATAGGTCCCCTGTCATATGCTTGCCTAACAGATATATGCATGTCAGATAAGTCTCCTGTCATCTGTTTGCCCATCAGATAGGTACATGTCACCTGTTTGCCTGACAGAAATCTGTCTGTCAGATAGGTCCCCTGTCAAGTGACGTCTGTCTGCCTGTCAGATAGGTTCCCTGTCAAGTGTCATCTGTCTGCCTGTCAGATAGGTCCCCTGTCACGTGTTTACCTGTCAGATATCTGCCCATTAGATAGGTCCATGTCACCTAGCTGTCTCTCATCAAGCTGTATGCCCGGTGGCTGTCTGTGAGATTGCCTATCAAATAACTGCCAGTCAGCTAGTTCTCTGTCAACAATCTGTATGACAGGTCTGTCAGATTAATGTTTGCATGTCAGACACATCATAGCCAGCCAGCTGTCTTCTCAGAAAGCTGTCTTGTCAAATAGCTGTCTGTCAAATAGCTGTCTGTCAAATAATTGCATGGCAGATAGCTAGTTGTCTGTGAGAGCTGTCTGAAAAATAGCTGTCAGATAGCTGTGTCTCGGATAGAGCTGTCGGTCAGGTAGCTGTTTGTCAGATAGATGTGTGTCAGATAGAGCTGTCTGTCAGGTAGCTGTCTGTTAGATAGCTGTCTGTCACATAATTGCATGTCAGATAGGTAGCTGTCTGTCAGATTGCTGTTTGTCAGATCGCTGTCTGTCAAATACTTGCCGGTCAGATAACTAGTTGTCTGTCAGATAGCTGTCTGTCAGATAGCTGTCTGTTAGATATCTGTCTGTCAGATTGCTAGCTCTCTGTCGGTTAGCTGTCTGTCAGCTAGCTGTATGTTAGATAAATGCCTCTCAGATTGCTAGATGTCTGTCAGATAGCTGTCTGTCAGATAGCTGTCTGTTAGATAACTGCCTGTCAGATTGCTAGCTGTGTCAGATAGCTGTCTGTCAGATAGTTGTCTGCCTGTCAGTAAAGTCGCTGGCGGCCAGTTTACACCAGCGGGTGCGTCTAACCACAAGTTGACAGGTGACTTTCCTTACAGAAAGTGTGGTGTGGTGTGGAGTGGGAGGTGTGTGAGTGATGATGGCGGGGGGGGGGGAGATAGGGGGGATATGACGTCACACAAGGCTGGTAACCCCCTCCGTCAACGCCACCACCCTCTCTGCCTAGCAACGTTACCACACACACATCGTGATCACCTAAATGTTAAGTCCCCATTAACTATGACAGGTTCTCCAGACAGATAGATAGATTGATAGATAGATAGATAGATAGACAGATAGATAGATAGATAGATAGATAGATAGACAGATCGATTGACAGATAGACAGATAGACTGGTAGAAGGTATTTGAAAAGGTTCCATAGAATGTTATCACTTCCGGTTGTAGATCCAATGACTGAGCGGTATGGTAAATATGTGTGTTTCAGCAAAATGTGATGCCCAAAAACTTAAACACACTGAACGGTATGACACATAACAGATTTAATGGAATGGGAATGGCATGCTGCGTGGGATGGCTGGTTGATTGTTGGGGTTTTACGTCCTGGCAACATCTAAGGTCACATAAGGATGTTCATGGCGACTTTATAGTGTCGTCCCACTGGGATACCAGGCTCCCAGCACCATGACCTAATATCTCACTCAGTTGTATTATCCTGACACTGAGCTAACCAGTCCTTGCCCTATCCTATTAATGCCGAGCACCAGGCTAGGAAGTGACAAGTATCAATTGTATAAGTCATCAGTTTGAATCGACCGGGAAACGAACTCCCGATCTCCCGCACGCGAGGCCTGCGCTCTACCTATTTGGCCACCGCGCCCGGTCGGGAAAAAAAGGCTGTGGGGCGGGAGCAGGGGGCTGAGGAAGGCGAGGGGGCGGTGACACCAGCTGCTTACAATCCACACGGCCCCCAGCATGACGCCCTGAGTAGGGAGGCATTGACCCCCAACATGGAGCTTACAGAAGTTAAAGAATGCATCAGGAATGTGTATAGAAAACAACGTGGCTAGGGAACCAGTCTACCTGGATCTAAGACATCTAAGAATGTAAATAGCAGACAATGTGGCAAAGGGACCAGTGTGCCTAGATCTAGAATATCCAACGATGTAAATAGAGAACAATGTGGCAAGGGGACCAGTGTCTGGATCTAGAATACATCCAAATGTAAATAGATAACAATATGGAAATGGGACCAGTATGTCTGGATCTAGAATATATCAAATGTATAGAGAACAGTGTGGCAATGGGACCAGTATGTCTGTGTCTAGAATATATCAAATGTATAAAGAACAGTGTGGCAATGGGACCAGTATGTCTGGATCTAGAATATATCAAATGTATAGAGAACAGCGTGGCAATGGGACCCGTATGTCTGGGTCTAAACTATATCAAATGTATAGAGAACAGTGTGGCAATGGGACGAGTATGTCTGTGTCTAGAATATATCAAATGTATAGAAAACAGTGTGGCAATGGGACCAGTATGTCTGGATCTAGAATATATAAAAATGCATAGAGAACAGTGGCAATGGGACCAGTATTTCTGGGTCTAGAATATATCAAATGTATAGAGAACAGTGTGGCAATGGGACCAGTATGTATGGATCTAGAATATATCAAATGTATAGAGAACAGTGTGGCAATGGGACCAGTATTTCTGGGTCTAGAATATATCAAATGTATAGAGAACAGTGTGGCAATGGGACCAGTATGTCTGGATCTAGAATATATCAAATGTATAGAGAACAGCGTGGCAATGGGACCAGTATGTCTGGGTCTAGACTATATAATAATGTAAATAGAGAACACTTGGCAATGGGACCAGTATGCGTGGATCTAGAATATCTAAGAATGTAAATAGAGAACAATATGGAAATGGGACCAGACGGTATGGATCTAGAATATATAGAAATGTATATAGAGAATAATGTGGCAAGGGGGTCAGTGTGTTTGGATGTGGAATATATAAACATGTAAAAAGAGAATAATGTGTCAAGGGCACCAGTGTGTCTAGATCTAGAATATCTAAGAATGTAAATAGAGAACAATGTGGCAAGGGGACCAGTGTCTGGATTTAGATTATCTAAATATGTAAATAGAGAATAATGTGGCAAGGGGGCAAGTGTGTCTGGATCTAGAATATATAAAAATGTAAAAAGATAATAATGTGGCAAGGGGACCAGTGTGTCTGGATCTAGGATGTGTAAGGATGTAAATAGAGAATAATGTGGAAAGGGGACCAGTGTGCCTAGATCTAGAATATGCAAGAAAGTATATAGAGAATAGTGTGGCAAGGGGCCCAGTGTGTCGGGATCTAGAATATATCATTCATAGGGAACAATGTGGACAAGGGAATAGTGTACATGGATCTAGAAAATCCAAGAATACATTGAGACCAGTTTGGAAAGGAGACCAGTGTGCCTATATCTAGAATATCCAAGAATGTATGCATAGAATAATGTGGCAAAGGGACCAGTATATCTGGATCTATAATATCTACGAATGTATATGGAGAGCAGGTTGGCAAGGGAACCAGTGTGTCTGGATCTAGAATATCTTAGAATGTACGTGGAGAACAATGTGGCAATGGGACCACAGTGCTAGTATTTCTTAATGTATATAGTTGGCGTGAACAATGTGGTAAGGGGACCAGTGTACCTGTTACTAGAAAGCACATGGGCAAAGACAACAACGTGGTAAGGGGACCAGTATGCCTGTAGCTGGAATGTGCATAGGCAATTAGAAAAACATGGCAAGGGAAGAAGTGAATTGTTTGTGGAATGCCAATAGACAAGAGTATTTTAATGTAGCAAGTATGACACGTTTATTTGACACAGTTAGTACTGCCTTGGTTTTATCGTCTTTAAAGCACATTGGACTGTTTAACCGCTTTTAGGACATTTTGATTGCATTGTGTAGCCCTTAGTGTGCTGGTATGCCGTTAAGCATGTATTCATTCATTCCTATAGACGAGACCAACATGGCAAGGGGACCAGGGAGCCTGTATCCATAATGAACATAGGCAGAGAGCGTGTATATAAACAGATGAGAGGGACAACTCCCATACTAGAGCATGTAACATCTGCCGACTGTGGCGCTCCAAGTGGTGGTTGTTGAACAGCTTAAGCATATGGGCAAACCTCAAGGCATTTTCAATGGCAGTGAGCAATCTTCATACAGAAAACGCTAAATATCTCTAAAACTACAACACCTAGAAACAAACTGATTGGAATACACATAGAAAACATGTTTACCAACAAGATTATATTAAATTGATATGGTTAGGCTTCTGGATTTCTATTAATTTTGAATAAAACTGACGTTTTTCACTACGCGTACGGCAAACTCAAGGCATTGTCAATGGCCTTGAGCAGTCTTCGTACAGAAAAAGTGAAATATCTCTAAAACTACACTACATAGAAACAAACTGTTTGGAACACATATAGAAAACATATTTAACAATGAGACTATATTAAATTTACATGGCTAGGGTTCTGAATTTCTATTAATTTTGAATAAAATACACGTTTTGCACTACACGTACGGCAAACTCAAGGCATTGTCAATGGCGGTGAGCAATCTTCATACAGAAAACGTTAAATATCTCTAAAACTACACCACATAGAAACAAACCGCTTGGAAGACATATAGAAAACATGTTTACCAAAAGGATTATATTAAATTGATACGGTTAGGCTTCTGGATTTCTATTAATTTTGAATAAAAACAAATGTTTTGCATTGAGCGTACCGGCAAACTCAAGGCTTGTTCAACACTAACCGCCAGGAACGCCACTGTAGCCTGTGTTACCGTTTTTCGCGGGAGTTGTCCCTCTCATCTGTTTATATACACGCTCTCTGACATAGGCAACAGGAACAGCGTGGTTAGAGATGTCGCAAAATAAAGTTCTAGCAAGTAAATCTGCTGGATTGTTATGTTTATTAAATATAAAAACAGATGGTGTTTAAAAAGTAGTCCAGCTAATTCAAACTCCGTTATTAATTCAAACTCCGTTATTGATATAAGTATATATATATATATATACTTAAAATATATAAAATAAAAGAACAATTTATTAGAAGATTTATAAGAAAAATCCTCCGGTGCGACTGACATCGGTCAATATCCGGTGGAGGTGAGGTGGGTCGAGACGGCGCCACTGGTATAGTGTTGCATCATACGGATAATAATAATAATAATAATAATAAGTAATATTCCCTTCCATGTCTTTATACTCGCATAAGACGTTATATATCACATATTTAACAATACTGTGTTCACACTCGCCAAGACTTATGTATTTGAACACATTTCATAACACATTTATAACTTATGTAATTCCAATGATATATCCTCTTCTTATTTTTTGTTCTAACAGATATCCTGTGTTCATGCGAAGAACAGTGAGTATTCGTAGCTTATATTGGTAGGATGCACTCGAGCAGATATACTGCCACGCTTGATAGAACTTGAAGCATAGTAACCCATTAATATAGTACCTAAGTCAATGCAGGTGCTTTGGAATGAGTAATAGACTAATACAGCTATCACTTCCTGTGTGCGTTCTCTAGCTTTCTATGGTGGTTCTCTGGGCGATATCTGGCGTTCTCTGGCGTTCTTTGCGTTCCCGGGCGTTCTCTGGCGTTCTTTGCCGTTCTCTGGGGCTCCTTTGGTTTCTCTGGCGTTCTCTGGCTTTCTTTGGAGTTTTCTGGCTTTCTCTGGAGTTCTTTGGCTTTCTCTCGCTTTCTCTCGCTTTCTCTCGGTTTCTCTGGCGTTCTCTTGAGTTCTCTGGCTTTCACTTGAGTTCTCTGGCGTTCTCTGGCCTTTTCTGGCTTTCTCTAGCGTTCTCTGAAGTTCTCTCGTGTTCTCTCACGCTATCTCTAACATCCCTTCCCCCTCCCACTCTAGTAAATGACTGAAGTTCAGCATGACCGAAAGACCAGTGCCTCGGCGCTGGCAAGATTACTGTTTTCAGATGAATAAAACTGTTTACCAAAAATAATAAAATGCTCGGTTTGGCTCGTTGTAACACCAACTTCACGCCTCCCTCCCTTCTCTACGAATCTTTCTCTCCTATCTACAAATCTGTCTCTCCTCTTTAAGAATCTTTCTCTCTTCTGTACGAATCTTTCGCTCCTCTCTACGAATCTTTCTCTCTCCTCTCTATGAATCTTTCTCTCCTCTCTACGAATCTTCCTCTCCTCTCTACTAATCTTCCTCTCTCCTCTCTGCGAATCGTTCTCTCCCATCTCTACGAATCTTTCTCACCCATCTCTACGAATCTTTCTCTCTCCTCTCTACGAATCTGCCTCTTCTCTCTACGAATCTTTCTTTTTTCTCTACGAATCTGTCGCTCCTCTCTTCGAATCTATCTCTCTCCTCTCTACGAATGTTTCTCTCCTATCTACGAATCTTCCTCTCTCCTCTCTACGAATCTTTCTCTCCCATCTCTACGAATCTTTCTCTCTCCTCTCTACGAATCTTCCTCTCCCATCTCTACGAATCTTTCTCTCCTCTTTACGAATCTTCCTCTCTACGAATCTTTATCTCCTCTCTACGAATCTTCTTCTCTGCGAAGCTCTCTCTCCCATCTCTACGAATCTGTCTCTCCTCTCTACGAATCTTTCTCTCTCCTCTCTACGAATCTTTCTCTCCTCTCTACAAATCTTTCTCTCTCCTCTCTACGAATTTTTCTCTCTTATTTCTACGAATCTTTCCCCCACCTCTCTAAGAATCTCTCTCCTTTCTACGAATATTCCTCTCTCCTTACTACGATATCTCTCTCTTCTCTACGAATCTGTCTCTATCCGCTCCGCGAATGTGTCTCCTTTCTTTCTTTTTCTCGCCTCTCTGCGAATTCTTTCATACTATCTTACCATCCTCTCCTCTTATCAACGCTTCGCCCAGCCTGTATGTCTCTAGTAGATCGGCCTGCAACTCTCGCTAGCATATTTTGATCCCATCCGACCTCCCACATCAAACATGATTAGTGGGTAAGTGTGGATAAAGTGAAATCTGGTGAAGGTAAAGGTATTGCTTCCTACGCCACAGAATTATCGGTGTGTCTGTTTTTGAAGATGCCCTTGTTGCACTTACAGTGACATATATATATATATATATATATATATATATATATATATATATATATATATATATGAGTCAGTCTCACGAAAATAGGCCAATCGGCAAAAGTTGTCGGTGTCGAGCATTGGATGTCGGTGTCGAAAATTATAGTTATAGTTTAGAATTAGGTGTTGGAAAGTTCTAAAATTTATCCTGAATGTAAAGGTAGAGAAATTACAACAACCCTATTTGTTTCTAGGATAATTTAATATGAAACAAAGAAATGCACTACACTTTAACAATTGCGATGCCGACATCTTAAATTGAACACCAATTGGCCCATTTTCGTGAGACCGACTCATATATATATATATTTATATATTTATATAAATATATATAAATATCTACACATATATTTATATATTTATATGTATACATATATAAATATACTGATATAAATGTATATTTCAATACATCTATAAAAAAATGTATGTATATTTATATAAATGCATTTTTCAAAATATATATATATATTAATACATGAATGTATATTTGAAGGGTGGTAACTTTTTTTCTTTGTCCACCTAACGATTTACAGAAAATAGCACAGAAACGGTTACACTGAACACAAGGAAATTTGCTTCAAATCGTATTCTATTGGGATTATGAAACACCATAAATCAGTTTATCCTGAGCAAATGCATAAGCAGATAGTATGTTGATGGTTACAATGGACAAAGTTTTGTCCCAAATTACTTAGCACCTTTTGAGACAGCCTCAAATATAAAATTATATCCCTAAATATATATAGAAGTCCATATCTACCAATAGATTCTACACTGTTTACACCTAGTCTACACCTGCCTGGTTTCTTCATAATCTGTGTGGATCTGCTGACAGAGGGCATCTCCCCGCCCCACCACCCACACGCCTGTACTCCCTGCTCACCCCTACCCCACCCCCCACTCCCCTCTCCTCATTCCCACTCCCCACGCACCCACACACCCTCACACCCACACACCCTCACACCCACACACCCTCACACCGACCCACCACCCACCCACCATTCCATCCACTACCCACTCAACGCCTACACCCACCCCCCACCACCCACCCACCACATACCCCCCACACCCCCCACCCCCCCCACCAACCACCCCACCCCCACCCCCCACCCCACCACCACCACTCCCACCACTCCCACACCCACCCCCCACCCACCCCACCCACCACCCACCCACACCACCCACCCCCCCACCCACCCCACCCCACCACCACCCCCCACACCACCCCCCACCACACACCCACACACCCCACCCCACCCCCCCACCCCACCACCCCCCACCCACCCACCCCCACCCACCCCCCACCACCACCACCCACACCACCCACCCACACACCCCCCACCCTCCCCCCACCACCCCACACCCACCCACCACCCACCACCCCACCCCACCCACCAACTCCCACACCCACCCCCCACCACGACCCACCCCACCCACCCACCCACACCACCCCCCCACACCACCACACCACCCACCACCCACCCCACCACCACCACCCACCACCCCCCACACCCACCCCCCACCCACCACCCACCCCCCCACCCACACCCCACCCACCCTTCCTCCCACTACCCACCCTCACCCACCACCCACCACACCACCCACCCACCACCCACCCCCACTCACCACCCCACCCACACCCCCCCACCACCGACCCCCACCCACACACCCACCCACCACACCCACCCCACCCTTCCTCCCACCACCCCACCCCTCACACCGACCCACCACACACCCACCATTCCATCCACTACCCACTCAACTCCCACACCCACCCTCCCACGCACCGACCCCCACCCACACACCCACCCACCCACCCACCCTCCTCCCACTACCCACCCTCACACCCACCCACCACACACCCACCCACCACCACCACCCACACACTCCCACCCACCCCCCACCCACCCCCACCCCACCCACCCACCCCACACCCACCCACACACCCACACCCACACACCCCCCACCCACCCACCCCACCTCACCCCACCCCACACCACCCACCCCACCACACACCCACCATTCCATCCACTACCCACTCAACTCCCACACCCCACCCTCCCACGCACCGACCCACCCACACACACACCCCACCACACACACCCACCCACCCTTCCTCCCACTACCCACCCTCACACCCACCCACCACACACCCACCCTTCCATCCACCACCCACCACACCCCCACACCCACCCTCCCACCCCACCCACCCCCACACCCACCCACCCATCCCCCCACCTCACCCACCCACCCTCACACCCACCCACCACACACCCACCCTTCCATCCACTACCCAACCCACACACCCTCACACCGACCCACCACCCACCCACCATTCCATCCACTACCCACTCAACGCCTACACCCACCCTCCCACGCACCGACCCATCCACACACCCACCCACACACCCACCCACCCTTCCTCCCACTACCCACCCTCACACCCACCCACCACACACCCACCATTCCACCACCACACACCCACACACTCTCACACCCACCCACCACACACCCACCCTTCCTCCCACTACCCACACACCCTTCCTCCCACTACCCTCACACCCACTTACCCACTCACACACCCTCACACCGTCACCCCTACCCACCACCCACCCACCATTCCATCCACTAGCCACCCACACTCCCATTACCTACCCACCCTCACACCCACCTACCCACTCACACACGACCACACCCTCACACCCACTCACCAACAGCCCCATCACAAAAGAAAGCAATACAGAACAACAAAATAAAAAACAACAACTACACACAGGCAAAATCATATAAGTTGTAGCTGGTCAGAAAAAGACTCGCCTGGTGATCCATCACCTCGATAAGTCGAAGAGGGTGTGTGCTCAAAACTCGTAAGCGGGGTGGGGGGGTGGCGTCGATCGATATACTTCCCACACTACGTAGTGCGTCTCATTGTGGTTGATTGCATGTTACCATGTTTTTTTGTGTGTTTTGGCGGGGTTTTTCCCGGGGGGGTTAAACTGTGCTTTTTTGTTTGTTTTTGGTACATTAGTTGGTTAAGCAGGGGAAATTTCAATCGCGGATGATTGTTCTTCCTCATTCCACTGCTCCTTGCCCTATCCTAATAATGCCAAGCGCCTGGCTAGGATGCAACAAGTATCAATTTTTAAGTCATTGGTTTGACTCGACCAGGGTTCGACCCACACCCCCCATGGTCTACCAACATGGAAGACAGATGCTCTAACTCATTTGGCCATCTCTGGATCAGCATAGACCTTAGTCGCTGTAAGAAGTTATACTGCATAGTGTTACTTATTCACAATTATTAAGATCAACTATGACTAGTAATAGTACTAGTTATAATTTGCATGACTTGAAACAACCTATTCTTTGGGAGCTATTTTGAACCCAATCATGGTCTGATGGTGTCTGGCCACAGCTGGCCCAATGTGTTGCTAACAACCCCACCCCAGCAGTAGGACTCACATTGCTTGCCGTTAGGTGACTCAACACTAAAGCGACAAACTGCAACTAACAAACTCGCATAACTAATCATGATGGGGTAACACGAGAATATTCATATCGAACTAATATTTATATACTCCTTGTCTAACTCCAACTAACCACGTCCTACATCAAAACTTGTTTAAACTTTACCAAATGAATAGAGAAGAAAATTTCTGCTTAGATTCTAAAGACCCTGAACATACTCATATTGATTCATCTATTGATGTAGTCATATGATACTACCGTTGCGATATTCCTGTGGGATTTGTACGTAGCTTTGAGAAATCTATTGTGCTATGCGCTGCAATTTGTGTATTTAACAGCTATTGTTAGCCCCCCATTTTTGTGTAAATAATTCAAAATTGAAAAATGGCTGGAAAACCAGTGACAAAAGAACTTATTCAGCAGAATAAAGATATTTACAACAACTAAAAAGAATGATCAATGCTGAATATTGTTTCCTTCTCCCAAATATGGGGTTTTGGTCCTCAGAACTCATGCATGTCAATTTTCAGCTCGATCAAAAATATAAATTCTAGAGCTTTCCAAGATTTCAATGCCCATAGTGAGCAATAACTGCTTCTTGTGACGCAATGCATAACAACATTCTAAATAATGACGCAATAAAATATTATAGCGCAAACAAAATCTTCTCTCACAGTAACTAGGACGCCACTTAAACTGAGCAATGATTGGACATGTAGAGGTATCTTTGAAGTTGTATAACTCGATGGTTTTGAGTTTCTGCTATATTTCATTTTAGAAAATCTAGGTAATACTAAGTCAATCTAACCGGCCCCTGTTACTGTTGAGATCTATGACGTCAGAATTTCGATGTGCATGCCAAAATTAATTTGGCATCTTTTCACTTCAAATATTTCCACAGTTAACCATTTATGATCAAAGTCACTTCAAACTAAGATTATAAGGTTAGATTATAATGATCAACCTATGATACTTATCTCAAACAATGGCAAAGTACGGCATATTATAATGATCACCCTATGATACTTATCTCAAACAATGGCAAAGTAAGGTATATTATAATGATCAACATACGATACTTATCTCAAACAATGGCAAAGTACGGTATATTATAATGATCAACCTATGATACTTATCTCAAACAATGGCAAAGTAAGGTATATTATAATGATCACCCTATGATACTTATCTCAAACAATGGCAAAGTATGGTATATTATAATGATGAACCTATGATACTTATCTGAAACAATGGCAAAGTAAGGTATATTATAATGATCAACATACGATACTCATCTGAAACAATGGCAAAGTAAGGTAGATTATAATGATCAACCTATGATACTTATCTCAAACAATGGCAAAGTAAGGTATATTATAATGATCAACATACGATACTCATCTCAAACAATGGCAAAGTAAGGTATATTATAATGATCGCCCTATGATACTTATCTGAAACAATGGCAAAGTACGGTAGATTATAATGATCAACATACGATACTCATCTCAAACAATGGCAAAGTACGGTATATTATAAGATCAACCTATGATACTTATCTCAAACAATGGCAAAGTAAGGTAGATTATAATGATCAACCTATGATACTTATCTTCAAAACAATGGCCAATGTCAAGGATTATATTATAATGATCAACATACGATACTCATCTCAAACAATGGCACCAAGTAAGTTAGGTATTTTATAATGATCGCCCTATGTTACATGATACTTATCTGCAAACCATTGGACAAAAAGTACTGGTAGAATCTATAATGATCAAACATACGATACTCCATCTTTCACACAATGCAAAGAAGGTATCTTCTAAATGATAAACCCTATGAGTACTTATCTCAAACAAATGGCAAAGGTACGTGTATATGATATGATCACCCTATGATACTTATCTCAAACAATGGCAAAGTAAGGTATATTATAATGATCAACCTATAATACTTATCTCAAACAATGGCAAAGTAAGGTAGATTATAATGATCAACATACGATACTCATCTCAAACAATGGCAAAGTAAGGTATATTATAATGATCAACCTATGATACTTATCTCAAACAATGGCAAAGTAAGGTAGATTATAATGATCAACATACGATACTCATCTCAAACAATGGCAAAGTAAGGTATATTATAATGATCAACCTATGATACTTATCTCAAACAATGGCAAAGTAAGGTAGATTATAATGATCAACATACGATACTCATCTCAAACAATGGCAAAGTAAGGTATATTATAATGATCAACACATGATACTTATCTCAAACAATGGCAAAGTAAGGTAGATTATAATGATCAACATACGATACTCATCTCAAACAATGGCAAAGTAAGGTATATTATAATGATCAACATACGATACTCATCTCAAACAATGGCAAAGTAAGGTATATTATAATGATCAACATACGATACTTATCTCAAACAATGGCAAAGTAAGGTATATTATAATGATCAACATACGATACTCATCTCAAACAATGGCAAAGTAAGGTATATTATAATGATCAACATACGATACTTATCTCAAACAATGGCAAAGTAAGGTAGATTATAATGATCAACATACGATATTCATCTCAAACAATGGCAAAGTACGATATATTATAATGATCAACCTGCGATACTTATCCCAAACAATGGCAAAGTAAGGTAGATTATAATGATCAACATACGATACTCATCTCAAACAATGGCAAAGTAAGGTATATTATAATGATCAACCTGTGATACTTATCTCAAACAATGGCAAAGTAAGGTATATTATAATGATCAACATACAATACTTATCTCAAACAATGGCAAAGTAAGGTAGATTATAATGATCAACATACGATACTCATCTCAAACAATGGCAAAGTAAGGTATATTATAATGATCAACATACGATACTCATCTGAAACAATGGCAAAGTAAGGTAGATTATAATGATCAACATACGATACTCATCTCAAACAATGGCAAAGCAAGGTAGATTATAATGATCAACCTATGATACTTATCTCAAACAATGGCAAAGTAAGGTATATTATAATGATCAACCTGCGATACTTATCTCAAACAATGGCAAAGTAAGGTAGATTATAATCCTGATCCTGATATGACCTTAGATGTTGGTCCTGATATGACCTTAGATGTTGCTAGGACGTAAAACAACAACAAACAAACATACATATAATGATCAAGCTAAGATACTTATCTCAAACAATGGCAGTCAATAAAAACAATCTGAATATGCACCGAAAGAAATATTAAAAATATATATTTTTTTTAAAGAAATTGGGCCCTGGCGGTCTATTCAATTAAAACATGGCATAAGACTACACTGGACTAACAAGGTCAGTAAACAAAGGTTAAAGGTTAACCTTTCTTATTGCCATCCTTTTGACACCAGGGGGCCGGGCATGTGTAAGTAGACGAGGACGAGGTCTGTGGCGGCCATAGGTCAAGGTCACGCTGGCCATGCAGGTGATGGGTCAGGTCACAGGTCACAGGTCAAGTGGAGCCCGACGCCAATGGGTGATGAATGCGAATCTAATAGGTTCAAGTGAGAACTTAGCCAACAAGAAAGCGTGTGCACCCAGGTGTGTGCGATGGGAGGTCACGGCGCATGCGCGGTTCGCCTGTGTGTGTCGTCTGCCTGGTGAAGTGATTTGCCTGGGGTCAGGGGTCAGGGCAGGTTGGTGTATGTGTGTATGTGTGTGTGTGTGTGTGTGTGTGTGTGTGTGTTAGATAAAAGATTCACCCCGTACTTGCAGTGGTGGTGAAAAACAACCCATTAGAAAAAAGTGGCGAAAACTGTTCGGTATCAAACAACCAATCAGAGACCTATTTGGCCGGAAGACCAGTGCCTCGGCGCTGAAAACAAAAGGTACCTTTATTCGCTGAAATGATTATTTACCCCCACCCCCCTGCCAAAAAAAGAAGATGAAGAGCTCCTGCTTCCCCTATCCAGTGTTTATCTATATTGGCACAGAGCGGGTAAATATGAAGGAGTATGTGAAGAATTATTTTTCTCATTAAATTAAGAGTTTATGTGCTCATTTCATTTATACAGTAACATTTGTACTGGCACAAACCAAAGCAGAACCAGGCAGGCCACGGTCATGCATCCGAATCACCCTGAAATACAAAATGGCTAACCATACAACACAGCCATCCCACCTAGTCGCAGTCCTGAAGGGTCCAGGGGTGTTCTGGCACACTGGTGTACTATCTAAGGACAGGGCATGGTGAATGGATGCTGTAACAAACCACAATGGGATGGGATCCTCTCCCACAGGCCTGTATGTCATCTGCGTAGATGTACATAGTAGGCTAAGTTATCATATACAGGTTAGGAAAAAACTTGAAAATTAAAAAAAAATCTTATATAGAAACTACTAACACCCAAAACCGCATAGGTTGGCTCGAGAAAGATCAGGTAAAGACTCCTGAGTGCGGGACCAGACCAATCCAGTATCACAGCTGTCCAGCGTTGAAAACAAGCACCCTCATATAAGTTGTAGCGACTTTATAGTGCTGCCCACTAGGACTAGTAGGAGACCAGGCCACTAGCACCATGACCTGATATTCCACTTAGTCAGATTATCCTGACACTGAGCCAACCAGCCCTTGCCCTATGCCAATAACACCAAGCGCCTGGCTAGGAAGCGAGAAGTATCAATTTTTAGGTCATTGGTTTGACTCGACCAGCGATCTACCAAAATGGGAGACGGATGCTGAACACATTCGGCCATCCCGTCTGGTCTAACATATATATGTCCCAAACCGCAGACTGACTTTTATTGGGCACCAATTCGGCAATAAGGGACGAGTTAAAGACGACATTAATGTGTGTGTGCTGGTGGAGTGTGGGACAGGGGAGGAGGGGGTTTGATGTGTGTGTGGGGGGGGGGGTACTCCAGATATTTGTTGTGGGCGTGTAGGGGCGGAACTGAAAATATCTACGCCATCGTGTCTGAAGTATGTTCGGTGTCTGGTGGATGAGGGGGTCGCAGGTGTGTGTGTGTGGGGGGGCGGGGGGTGCGTACTCTGGTCTTTGCTGTGGGTGTCTGTTTTTGGTGTTATCTTTGTGGTTTTTGCGTGGTTTTTACTTGTGGGGGAGGATGGAGTACTACTTCCTTCCTGGTGTTTAGTGCGTATATATATGTGTATGTGTGTATGTATGTGTGTATGTGTATGTGTGTATGTATGTGTGTTTATGTGTATGCTTGGGAGGCTGGATAGTGGGAGTGGGGATGGAGGTGGGGGGGGGTGGATCCCCAACGCTTAAAGTTGCATAGTCCGATGATTTTGAGGTTCTGTCATTTTCTAATGAATATGTGAGTTATAAAGCACTTATGCACATATTATTCACGCAAGTAATTAGTATCCTGCTTAGTGTCATTATCTAATTGCCTTAGACTACTACTGCTCCTGTGACGTCCTTTGCAGTCTGTGGTACCGGAGGCTGGGGAGCAGCCTGGAGCGCGGGAGGTCTGCTACCAAGCAGCTCCCCTAATTCCCCTACTGCCCTCCAGGTGGCTCCTCACCCCCCCCTACTATTTACCCATTCCACCACAATATTAGGTTGATCGTGATAATCCATCTTACTCTAGTTTCAAGTAACTTTGAATTAGGTTAAAGTTGCATAGTCCGATGGTTTTGAGTTTCTCTCATTTTCTGAGATAAATATATTAGGTTGAACATTATAATCTATCTCAGTTTAGTTTGAAGTAACTTTTATTTTAAATGGCAAAACCTTTGAGATATCTGAAGTGCAAACGTGCTAAATTAATTTTGGCAAGCTTGCCAAAACTCTACAACAATAGGCTTCTGCAGTGACAGGTTCTATTCAATTGCCTCAATATTCCCTTATATGTGATTCCAGTATCTAAGTTAGATATGTAGAATCAAATCTAGATAATTGTTTTTGTTTTGAAAATTTGACGTTGTCATCGGACCATGCAGCTTTAACCTAAGCATTATTTGAAGCGTAAAAATGACAAATTAATGTTGGCAAGCTTGTCCAAACTCTGACCCCCATAGGTTTCAGCAGTAACAGGTTCTATGAAATTGACTCAGTATATTTATATATAGTAACAAATACTTAATAAGTGCACCAGTGTCTCAGTTGGATATGTAGGCATAAATCCAGAATATTATTCATATATGTAATTATCCTGCTTCTTCTTATTATTGTTGTTCTCTTATCTGCTTCTACTCCTGTAACCTACCACCCACCCCAATGGGCCCCCCTCCCCTGCCACCACCCTTAACCATCATGAACAAACCATCAACACACCGAACATCCTACACAACTATCAATCTGTTTAAACACTTTGAGCATTATATAAGACAGACATATGTCTTGTCAACTATAAACTTAGCTTGTTTTATAAGAGAAAAAATGTAACCCACAACGATTGTTTGAGTTGCCCCGAGTATACATCTTCTACTCGGTGCTGCTCCCCATTTTTGCATGAACTACAGTGACTGGTGCTGCACATTATACAGCCAGAGCCACTCCCTTAATTCTACACGATCGCTGCTGTGACTAATACAGCACTGATCAAACTTAGCTTATTGAGACTGTCAAGTCCAATAGTAAGATGTCCGGAAGACCAGTGCTCCAACGCTGACGAATGTCATCTTCATATGAATACATTTTTTTTTTTTTAAACACCAAAAATAACCTCCCTTTGATATGTTCTTGTGTAGTTGGGTTACTGGAAGTAGGGGTGCAGCCTGGAGAGCTGGAGGTCTGTCTTCAAGTGGCTCCCCTGATTCTCCTCCTGCCCTCCAGGTGGCACCTCACCCCCTACTATCTGATACTGAATATGAAACTGTAATGTAAGTATATATGGTCGTTTCTCACCAAACTGCAACATTTAGAGTTCTGAGGGGGTATTTTAGGAATTCCTTAAATCATTTCAGCTCTAACCTGACTCTATTCATTACATATTGGTACATTAGTGACAGAATTTGGGCAAGTTAAGTCTAAAAATTGACGAGTCTGTGACTATTTGAAGAATAAGGTTCCTTACTGACCATAACCGTCCGTCTGCACATATTTCCATATACATAAAGCATATATATACCTAGTTAATACATATGTGCGTGTATGTGGGTGACTGGAGGGGTGTGTGGGTGAGGAGGGTGGTTGAGGTCTTGACCCCCGACCCCCACCCACACCCACACCCACACACAACCCCTATGTAAATAATGTGTGTTGGGGCGTGATGCTGGCTGCAATCTCAGTATTTAGTGGGTGTGGGCGTGTCTGTGCAGGTGAGGGTGTGGGTGCCTGGGTAAAATGTGGATCGGGTGTGTGTAGGGAGGGTGGTGTTGTGGGGGGCTGACAGGGGGGCTGCCCCCCCCCCCCCCACCACACACACACCCAAACCCTGTGTGTTTACAGTGTGTGTTGGGGCATGAGGGTGGCTGCAATCTCAATGTTTAGTGGGGTGTGGGTGGGTGTGGGTGTAAGTGAGGGTGTGGGTGTGTAGGTGAAGTGTGGGTGTGTGTGTGTGTAGGGAGGGTGGTGGTGGGGGTTGGGGGGGGGGCTGAACTCCTACAACCCCATCAGTGTTTACCGTGTGTGTTGGTGCATTGAAAGCGTTTAATGGGTGTAGGGATGGGTGTGGGTGTGGGTGGGTGTCAGTGTAAGTGTAGGTGGGTGTGGGTGTGGGAGTGTAAGTGTCTCACATCATCATCATCATCATCAATCCCTTAATCGTGAGGGTCATTGGGGCACCACAGATGACTTTGCAACCAGTCTTCTCCAGTTTTCGCAGTTCTCCACTGCCTGTGTATGGGGTTATATGTATGTAAGTGTGTGAGTGTGAAGGTGTGGTGTATATGTGGGTGTGAGTGTGTGCGTGTGGGTTTGTGAGGATTGGGTGTGGACGTGGGGATGTGTGTGAGTGTGCAGTGGTGTGGGTGGGCGTAGGTGTGTAGGTTTATATGGGAGTGTTATATGTGTATATATATATATATATATATATGTGTGTGTATATATGTGTGTGTAGGTGTGTGAGTGTGTGGAGTATGTGAGTGTAGATGTATAGGTTTGAATGGGAATATATATGTGAGTGTGTCGGTGTGTGAGTGTGTAAGTGTAGGCCTTCAGGTTTGCGTGTGTGTAGATGTATGTGTGTGAGTGTGTAGATGTTTGAGTTTGTTTGTTTGTCATTATGTTACGTCCTAGCAACATCTAAGGTAATATTAGGACGACTTTATAGTGCTGCCCCACTGAGAAATCAGGCCACCTGTGCCATAACCAGATACCCCACTCAGTCATACTATCCTGACACTGAGGTAGCCAGTCCTTACCATATGCTATTATTTCCAAGCGCCAGACTAAGAAGTGACAAGTATCAATTTTGTAAGTCATTAGTTTGACTCGACCGGGAATCGAACTCCCCATTTCCCACACGGGAGTTCTGCGCTCTACCGATTCGCCCACCGCGTCCAGTGTATGTGTGTGCGAGCGGGACGTAGCTCAGGTGGTAGAGTGTCCACCTGTGAAGGTGTGGGTCATCTGATCGATCCTGCCCAGTGGACACATTTGCAGTTTGGGCTATTTTCCATTCCAACCAGTGGTCCACAACTGGTTCATCAAAGGCTGTGGTATGCACTGTCCCGTCTGTGGGAAAGTGCGTATAAAAGACCCCTTGCTGCTTATCGGAAAGAGTAGCCTATGTGTGACGGCAGCGGGTTTCCTCCGAAGACATGTGTCAGTGTGACCATATGTTTGACGTCCAATAGCTGATGATAAAAATCAATTCACTCTAGAGGCGTCGTTAAATAAAACAAACTTTGGTATAGGTGTGTAAGCGTGTAACTCTCACCTTCTGAGTGTGTATCTAATATGCACACCTGTGAGTGTGTGAGTGTGGGGAGGGGGGGGTGCCTTAATGACCGTCACGTGACCCCAGATGGCACCCGCCCCCTACCACCGGGTCGTCTCAGTCTCAGGGAACGCTGGGAACCAGTGTGTGCAGCATTGTGTTCGTCCGCAGCGAACCCGTGCTCACGGAGGTCCTGGCGGCGTGACCTCAGCGCGCCAGGTCACCCACCAGGGGGCGCGACGTGTGAATAGCAACCAACACTAATACTTAGTAAATAGAGGATTTCCACTGCTGACCTGCCCTCTGATGGCAGTCTCAAAGAACTAATGTTGAACTTGTAGGTATCACTACTACTACTAGCAGCGCAGTGTGCATCATGGTCTGTAGAAAAGGTTTATAGAGGATTTCCACTGCTGAGCTGCCCTCTGACGGCAGTATCAAAGAACAAATGGTTTAGGTTGCAGGTTACTGTGCAGCATGTGTTTTAGTAACGGTCTTATAGAGGTTTTCCACTGCCGAACCAACCCTCTGATGGAGGTGTCGAAGCGCTAATGTTGTAGATAGCAGCTCATCGTGTAGCATGTTCGCTGGAAAATGTATTATAGAGGATTTCCACTGCAAACCCCGCCCTCTAATGGCAATCTAAAAGAACGAATGCTGTGGGTAGCAGCTCACTGTGCAGGATCTTCTGTAGGAAATGGTTTATAGGGGATTTCAACCACTAACCCACCCTCTGACGGCAGTCAGGAGAACTAAGGCTGTAAGTAGCACAGCATGAGTTTTAGGAAATGTGTTATAGAGGATTTCCACAGCTAACCCGCCCTCTGATGTCAGTCTCGAAGAACTAATGTTGCAGGTAACAGCTCACTGTGCATCATCTTCTGTGGGAAATGTTTTATAGAGCATTTCCACTCCCAACCCGTCCTCTGGTGGCATATTCGTTGATTAAAAGTGGGAATTTCGAATTTTCAATTTATGATCATTTTTAAACAGAGAAACATATTTAATTAGCAATCAAAGCAATGACGGTTAACAAAATATATATGTACCTGTTGAGTTGATAGGGGGACATATATATATATGTATATATATATATATATAAAGTTGGGCTACGGCAAAGGAGAGAGACACAAGGAAGTGATGGGTCCTGCTTTGAAAGCAGGAGACAGACTGACTGCCCGGGAAGCGCAGTACAAGCAACACCCGGTGGGGGCGCTGGTGTAGGCAAGGACCGGGGCAAATACGGGCAAGTCATCGATTGGACAATAATACTTGGAGAATAACAGAGGGAATAATCGTAATAATAATATCGATAATCATGCGAGAGCTCCGCCCCTTTTATATACGCATAATAGATTATACTCTCTCTCTCTCTCTATATATATATATATATATATATGCATTGAATATACCTATATATGGTGCATATATAGGATATACAGATATATATATATATAGTGTATGCACACATAAATATATGCATACATATGCATATGCATACAAATGCACATATACATACATACACATACATAAACATAAAATTGACCGTCTGGATGGGTCTGGTCTGGAGAGGATAACGACCAGGCACAGCTGGCATACAAGTGTCATGGCCTATGACTAGTGGCTCCGTGTGTTGCCGAATGTGGAACTACATGCAGCATGCAGTAGAGCCTCGATAAATGGTATATAATAATAGAGCAAACTGAAGAGGTTAGTGTCCTTGTTTATATTCCCATAATAGATTATAGAGCACATATACTCTTAATTGCTTAAACAAAAGGTTTATTGTTGATTAGAGCTGCATAGTCCGATGAAGCATCAAATTTTCAAAACCAAAACAAGTATCTCAATTTGATTCTACATAAGTAACTTAAATACTGGTGCACTTGTTAAACATTTGCCACCACACAGAAGGGAATACTGAGGCAATTTAATAGAACCGGTTACTGCAGAAACCAATGGTGTTAGAGTTTTGGCAAGTTTGCCAAAACTAATGTTGCTTGTTTGCACTTCAAATATCTCAAAAGTTAGCTATTTAAAATAAAAGTTACTTCAAATGGATGTAGGGTGGATTATAACGATCACTCTAATATGTTTATCTCAGAAAATGACAAAAACTCAAAACCCATCAGACGATGCAACTTTAAGCAGGGGAAATTTCAATGGCTGACAATTGGTCTTCCTCATTCTACTGCTCCTTGCCCTCTCCTAGTAATATTGAATGCCAGGCTAGATAGCGACAAGTATCACGTCTTAAGTCATTGGTTTGACTCAGCCACGCTTTGAATCCCAGAGAGTCCCACGACCTACCAAAATGAGAGGTGAATGCCCAACTCATTCGGCCATTCCGTCTGGACGCTTAAATATACATACACATGTGATGTGGGTGAACCTGCAGGCAAGCTTAGGCATTCGCAGGCCCAGGATGACTGCCATGCACTTGCCTACTTGGCCGTAATCGATTAACATGACCCGGGCGACTCAGGTCACCCAAGTTGCTAGAATTTCAAATCAAACACCGCGAGTGGAGTTGACAAAAACATGAGCTGTGTGCAAAACAACCCGACCCCAGTAACCCACCTCTTGGTTGGCGTTGGCTAGGAATGATGATGTCACATTTGCGCTGGTACCATCCTGCAGGATAATAGCTACCAGTACCAGTCATGCATGGTTTTTTTTGCGTAATAACACAGATTAATGAAATGGAAATATAACTAAACTATCCAATCAAAAATATACTTTAAATCCTAGTTTGCTGTAGTTCTATCGGTTATTAAACAAACAAACACAGTTTTGGATTAAGCCACCATTGTTTCCGCCCCGAGCGTGGAGAAGCTCATTCGATTATTCGACCCGAGTCTGTAGGATGTGCGCATGCCCCAAAATGTGACTCGGGTAACCCGAGTTGATTAATCGATTACGCCCCCCGGGACTGCAAATGTCATCAGTGCTGAGAAAGCACTAGTTCTTCCTTTCCTCACTAGGTGGTGCCTGCTAGCACATCTATTGGCTTGCATGTGAGGGAAGATCATTTGAGTACTGCACTCAAGCCCTTCGGAGGTGCCTCATGCATTCTCTGACGTTAATTTAAATTTAAATTTATTTATTTATAGCTTTGTTTCCCGTGCCCCCACCTCTGCCAATTTGGATTTCCACCGCTGTGTATAATTTACAGCATCATCAAATGCCAGTTGCTCTCATACCATGTCTATGTGGTGTGGGAGGTTAAAAATCCCTTGGGTCGGTAAAAGGGTAGGCTCGGGCTTTCTATTGACAAACTGTCTAATGGTGAAAACAAGTCTATTCAGACTTATCCATGATAGGCAGTATAAATCGCCAAGAAGAAAAAGCATACTATCTGCTTATGCATTTGCTCAGGATAAACTGATTTGTTTTTACATGGTGTTTCATAATCCCAATGGAATACATATTGATTTGAAGCAAATATTTTGTTGGTCCATTAGTTGCTTAAACAACTAATGGACCAAACAAACAAAAACAAAAACAAAAACAAAAAACTGTTTATGTGCTGTGTTGTGTCAGTCGTTACAATGGACAAAAAAAAAAGAGGTATCACCTTTTGAGACAGGCTCATATACATACATATATATACTATAGACAGACCCATTCAGAGAAGTAAGGAATTTGTCTTCTCTTAGCTAGAAAGGTGTGCTTCACTATCGCCATCAACAAGGGCACACCCATCTATCAACGCATTGTCAATAGTGCAGAATGTCTGCAGTAAATAAGGGACAGAGAAAACAGAAAAATGAAAATAAAGGATTCTGTGTATACTATCACATGGTTCAACTACTCAAGCGTTGTGTTCGTGGTAAAGCCACTGATATACACTAGAGATAGAGTGTATGTATATATGAAGAGTTCAGCCGCAAAAACCACTTAAACGCCAATCCAAAAATCGAGATAAACATTGAAATCGAACCTCAAAATGTTAATATTTTTACATTCCTACTTTTTTGTTCATTGTTCCATCATCATGTCATCACAACAATGGTGGAATTAATGAGAATTACACTGATTTTCAGGTTAAAAATCTGTAATTTTAATCAAATCTTTGGATTGGTGTTTACATGGATTTTCGCCTGAACTCTTCATATATATAATATTATATATATATATATATATATATATATATATATATATTCATATATACATATATTTGTGTGTGCATAGTGCTTGGTTTATTTTGTGTGGAGATCTCGGTCGGACTGGGAAAAGCTGTTGAAATTCCCTCGGCATATTGCTAAGTGGAACGCTAAGGACATTCTACCTAACCCCATCTCATTACAGCCTTTACTTGCACAAAAACCCACTACCTAACCCCATGTCATTACAGCCTTTACTTGCACAATAACCGACTACCACACCCCATGTCATTACAGCCTTTACTTGCACAATAACCCACTACCACACCCCATCTCATTACAGCCTTTACTTGCACAATAACCCACTACCTAACCCCATATCATTACAGCCTTTACTTGCACAATAACCCACTACCTAACCCCATGTCATTACAGCCTTTACTTGCACAATAACCGACTACCACACCCCATCTCATTACAGCCTTTACTTGCAAAATAACACACTACCTAACCCCATGTCATTAGAGCATTTACTTGCACAATAACCCACTACCTAACCCCATGTCATTACAGCCTTTACTTGCACAATAACCCACTACCTAACCCCATGTCATTACAGCCTTTACTTGCACAATAACCCACTACCACACCCCATCTCATTACAGCCTTTACTTGCACAATCACCCACTACCTAACCCCATATCATTACAGCCTTTACTTGCACAATAACCCACTACCTAACCCCAACCCCTATGCCATACCCACTACTAACCCATGCTACAGCCTTTACTTGCACAATAACCGACTACCACACCCCATCTCATTACAGCCTTTACTTGCAAAATAACACACTACCTAACCCCATGTCATTACAGCCTTTACTTGCACAATAACCCACTACCTAACCCCATGTCATTACAGCCTTTACTTGCACAATAACCCACTACCATTCTACAGCCTACACACCACCTACCCATACAACGCTTACTTGCACAATAACCACTACTACCCCATCTCATTACAGCCTTTACTTGCACAATAACCCACTACCTAACCCCATCTCATTACAGCCTTTACTTGCACAATAACCCACTACCTAACCCCATGTCATTACAGCCTTTACTTGCACAATAACCCACTACCACACCCCATGTCATTACAGCCTTTATTTGCACAATAACCCACTACCAGAAGTCATGTCATTACAGCCTTCACTTGCACAATAAACCACTACCACACCCCATGTCATTACAGCCTTTACTTGCACAATAACCAACTACCTAACCCCATCTCATTACAGCCTTCACTTGCACAATAACCCACTACCACACCCCATCTCATTACAGCCTTTACTTGCACAATAACCCACTACCTGACCCCATGTCATTACAGCCTTTACTTGCACAATAACCCACTACCTAACCCCATCTCATTACAGCCTTTACTTGCACAATAACCCACTACCACACCCCATCTCATTACAGCCTTTACTTGCAAAATAATCCACAACCACACCCTATGTCATTACAGCCTTTACTTGCACAATAACCCACGACCACACCCCATGTCATTACAGCCTTTACTTGCACAATATCCCACTACCTAACCCCATGTCATTACAGCCTTTACTTGCAAAATAACCCACTACCTAACCCCATGTCATTACAGCCTTTACTTGCCCAATAACCCACTACCACACCCCATATCATTACAGCCTTTAGTTGCAAAATAACCCACTACCTAACCCATCTCATTACAGCCTTTACTTGCACAATAACCCACTACCACACCGCATCTCATTACAGCGTTTACTTGCACAATAACCCACTACCTAACCCCATGTCATTACAGCCTTTACTTGCAAAATAACCCACTACCTAACCCCATGTCATTACAGCCTTTACTTGCACAATAACCGACTACCACACCCCATATCATTACAGCTTTTAGTTGCAAAATAACCCACTACCTAACCCATCTCCTTACAGCCTTTACTTGCACAATAACCCACTACCTAACCCCATCTCATTACAGCCTTTACTTGCACAATAACCCACTACCACACCCCATGTTATTACAGCCTTTACTTGCACAATAACCCACTACCACACCCCATATCATTACAGCCTTTACTTGCACAATAACCCACTACCTAATCCCATTTCATTACAGCCTTTATTTGCACAATAACCCACTACCTAACCCCATTTCATTACAGCCTTTACTTGTACAATAACCCATTATCTAATTATATTTCCTTACATGCTTTACTTGTACCTGAACCGCACCTCGTTAGAACCTTTACTTGGAACTAAACCCCATCTGAATACACCCTTTACTAGGGGCAATAAGCCCCCCATCCTGAAATCCTAGAAGTCCACCAACCACCCCTCTACCCTCACCTCACCCGTCCTGATATGACCTTAGATGTTGCCAGGACGTAAAACTCCAACAATGTACCCTCACCTGACCACCTCACCTCACTCATGCTGCGATAAACACCAGTATTCGCCTCCTCCTCCTCTCCTTTACTTGGGCATTACCCCCCCCCCCCCCCCCGGCATCCTTGAAGTCCGCCAACAACCAACCACCCTCTACCCTCCTCACCCCCCCACCCCACCACCCCTACCCACTCACCCCCGCCCCTCACTCATGACACAATAAACATCGGTCTTCACTTCACCACAACCTCCTCTTCTTCTCCTCCCACGCAGTCTGCCAGGGGAAGCCGGCCGACATCTTCTTCGTGCTCGACTCGAGCGGCTCCATCACCCGTCCAGACTTCGCGCGCCAGCTCAACTTCGTCAAGGGCATCGTCGATATCCTCGACGTCTCCTCACAGATGACGCGCGTCGGCGCGTTGTCCTTCTCGAACTGGGCGTTCGTCGAGTTCCACCTGGACGAGTACCGCACTAAAGAAGAGGTCAAGGACGCCATCGGGCGCATCCACCAGATTCACGGCGACACCAACACGGCTGCCGCGCTGGCCTTCATGCGAGACGTCGCCTTCACTTCCGGTCACGGTGCGCGCGCAGGCGCAGTGCCGCGCGTCGCTGTCGTGCTGACTGACGGCAAGTCCAACAAGCCGTGGGAGACGGCGCGCGAGGCGTTCCGGGCCCGGCTTCATGGCGTCCACGTCTTCGCCATCGGCATCGGCGACGAGGTGGACCTGAACGAGCTGCAGCGCATCGCCTCGACGCCCGAGTCGAAGCACGTGTTCCACGTGTCGTCCTACAGCGCGCTCACTTCGAGCATGGCTGAGCTGCTCGCCATTGAGACCTGTAAAGGTGAGTTGAGTTTAGTCGAGTTTAGTCGAGTCGAGTTGAGTTTAGTCGAGTCGAGTTGAGTCGAGTTGAGTTTAGTTGAGTTGAGTCGAGTTTAGTTGAGTTGAGCTGAGTCGAGTCGAGTCGAGTCGAGCCGAGTCGAGTCTTGTTGAGTTGAGATGAGTTAGTCGAGCCGAGTTGAGTTGAGTCGAATCGAGTCGAGTCGAGTCGAGTCGAGTTGATTTGAGCTGAGTTTAGTCGAGTCGAGTCGAGTCGAGCTGAGTTGAGCCGAGTCGAGTCGAGTCGAATCGCTTATATGTATAAATGTATATATGAATGTGAAAGATGTATGATGATGGCGATGATGATGATGATGCTGATGATGATGTGTATTTGTTCATAGCAATTTCATATTGATGTGTATTCATACTTACCTATCTCATGTATAATATAATTGTATATGTTTACAGTCCTTTACAAACCCACCACAAGGTGGCAGTGCGAAATTTACTTTACCATGGGAGAGATAGGGAGTGAGCCGTCTTAGTATTATAGGGTCTTTGGTTGAGTTCAGTTGAGTCGCTCATTCAGTTGAATTCTCGAAGTATAAATCACAGTGCAATATTATTTGTTAGGGCGTGGGATTTCACCCCCCTCCCCTGAGTTGCTTGTTCAGTTGAATCCTCCTAGAATGAATTGCAAGTGATTTATTAGTTTAGTTGGTTCGTACGTTCAGTTTGAACCCTCGAGGTGTAAATTTCGGTGACCATTTAGGGGGGAGAGGATTTTTTTCTTTTGAGTTGCTCGCTCGGTTGAATCATCGATGTGTGTATCGCGGTGTCCAGTTTGGGGAGGTAGGGGAGGTTTGGGATTTTTCTTAGTTAGTCGTTCAGTTGAATCCTCGAAGTGTAAATCGCGGTGTAAATCTTTGGGGAAATTTTATTTCTTTTTATTTCTTCAGAACGATGTAGTTTGTCAGTGGACCATGGGCACTGGTCTTCCACCTATGTCATTGGAGAAGCATTTAGCTTTTTTAATTTCTTCAGAACATTGTAATTTGTCAGCACACATAGGACACTGGTGCTATATCATTGTGGGACCAGATGGGATGGCCGAATGAGTAGAGTGTTGGTCTCCTGTTTTGGGAGATCGGGATATCCGAACCCATGACTTTGTGGGTTCGAATCCTGGTCTAGTCAAACAAATGACTTAAAAATTGATACTTGTCGCTTCCTAGCCTGACGCTTGGCATTATTAGGATAGGGAAAGGACTGGTTGGCTCAGTGTCAGGATTATGTGACTGAGTGGGATATCAGGTCATGGTGCTGGTGGCCTGGTTTCCCAGTGGGGCAGCACTATAAAGTTGCCATGAGTCCGCACTGTCACAAGTCGGTACCTGTCCTGATATCACCTTAGATGTTGCTAGGACGTAAAACAACAACAAACAAACAAACAAAAAACAAACGTCATTCTGGAAACTTCTTTTTTTCATTCAAAACAATGTAATTTGTGAGGGGCAATGGGGTCCTCCAAAAACCACGGGCTGACATATATATACACCGAATCACATCACAGACAGACCTTTATTTTAAGTTACACAATCCGAAGATCTTGAGCTTCTGTCATACCTTTTGTAGATCAAATATATTATATATATACACCGAATCACATCACAGACACACCTTTATTTGAAGTTACCCAATCCGAAGATCTTGAACTTCTGTACCTTTTGTATATCAAATATATTATATATACATCAAATTACATCATAGACACATCTTTATTTGAAGTTACATAATCCAAAGATCTTGAGCTTCTGTCATACCTTTTGTACATCAATTATATTATATATTTACACCGAATCACATCATAGACACACCTTTATTTGAAGTTACACAATCCGAAGACCTTGAGCTTCTGTCATACCTTTTGTCGATCAAATATATTATATATATACATCGAATCACATCACAGACACACCTGTATTTGAAGTTACACAATCCGAAGATCCCGAGCTTCTGTCATACCTTTAGTAGATCAAATATATTATATAAAGTCAGGCTAAGTGAAAGGAAGAGGAATAGACGGAAGGTTGGTGAACAGCCTAATTTATTGATAAGGCTCTTGGCCGAGCAATAAACGCCCTACCTATACAAAGCTAAAAGTAAAAATAGGTGTCCATATTCAGTCTCCACTACCACAATAAAGTCCGACCAGCTGTTCTCTCTCAATCCATTCCAGCTTAACTTCGATCCAATTTTAAACGAACCCACGGAAACCTTGTCAGTTTTTCCACCCGGGCGAACATCCTGATTGTCGATTTCACACGATATTAACTGACACCCAATGCCGGCTCCCCGGCTAGCGTCCCATACCATATCGACATTACTAAAGGTATCAGAATCACCATCATCACGAAAGACGAATGGCATAGGGGTTGTCGAGTCATCCGGCTCCTGCGTGGCACTCACAGCAGTCCTCGCCTCTATCCGCCCACAAACCGCATGGCAATCCCCATCAGCCATCGGGTCACAACCACCACTCGCCCCAACACTATAATCTCTGCAGCTGTTGCGTTTGTGCCCTTTTACCCCACATTTTGAACATATGTGCGCAAAGCGACACTGGTCCTCCTTTTTTAGCACATCCTTGCTCACTGTTATGGGCGTAACAGGGGCGCTTGCTGCCAGTTGGTCCTGCCAACGTCCCGCGTCGCCTGTTTTCACCCGACGTGCCCTTCTGCTTTTTCTCACGCACATTCGCTTGACTATAGTGTAAAACACTTTTACCCGTGTGTGCCTCAGTGAAAGCAGCGAAACCCTCCGTTTCCGCTAATTTCCTAATGGCAGAGTCGTACTCAACATGACTGGTATCAAAAAAGTCATTATGCCTAGCACGGTGAGAAACAAAACTGATGTGATGTAGAACGGCCCGATAATCCGCAATCGACATCTCCGGGATGTCTAATGCCCAGGTAGCCGTAGCGCAAACCAATTCGTGGCAGTTCAATTTCTCAACGTTTTTCTTGCCAACCGTGTAGCGCTTCAGAGACCACTTACTTCTTCTCTTCCGTGAAGCACTGCTGCTCGAAGAGCTGCTATCGTGGCGTCTACATCTCCTTGCGCCGGTCCTAGAGTGGTTCCTCGCACGGCCGTAGGTTGAATGGCCGCCCGTCGTGGCTGCCGAGGTAGACCCGACCGGGAACTTTGGAGGTTCCGCAGCGAGGGCCCCAGCGGCCATGACAGTCGAGCCCACGTTGTGTTGTTGTCGTCGGTCCGCTTTCTCCGCTAACAGCGCATCCCTCGTCTGGAGCAACACGTCCAACTCCTTTTCCGCGCGCAGCTATTCAATCTCCCGAAGAGTCTCCTCGCGTAGTTCAGCCATATTCTTGAAGCCCCCACCTGACTCCGACGCCATCGCGTCCTCCTTGGATGCGCCTTTAGATAATCTGGCCGCCGAAGAACTTCTCGTTTCACGCACTACGCAGTCCTCGTCCGGGCTCTCACAAATACTAGTCTTGTCATGACTTCTCCCACAAGCACTACAAAAAGGCATCGGAATGCTGTGCTTTATGCAGAAAAAAACGGTGTCGATAATAATGTGTTTTACAGCAGGTATTATCTCAAATTCCTGCTTTCTTGGTGGTAAAATCGACCAACAAGGGGTCCGACTAGTACCACATCGACAATCTTGTACTTCTTTGTAGTGTCACATCGACAATCAAGTAGTTATTAAACGACTAGATTTCAATAAGGGTTCGCTCTCATGTCCTTCTTAGCTTCATAATTCAAGAAAGTGGCTATTGGTCGAAATTACTAAAGTAAATTGTAAATGAGCATAGTAATAAGGTCATAAAATAAAATAGTTTTTTTCGGTCGTATTCCACACACACGAGTTGCTTTAGTGGTGTAATGTCACCACCACGGCCTCAGCAACTACGTCAAAATCGACAAAGAGGGCCGCTTTCCCGCCTTCCGCCATCTTGCTTGGTTTTAATAATGAAGTAAAGTTAATTAAAGCGCTATGCGACACACACGGTATGATTTAGAGTCAGATTGTCGAATATTAATCGACACACACAGCCAACCAGGCCTCAGGTACTAGTTGCAGGTCGACAAGCATAACGGTTAGAGCCATCCGTTACAGGTCAACCAACATGGCGGCCTTCCCGCCATCCGCCATTTTGATTATTTTCAATAATAAAATAAAATCACTTCCAGGCCTGCATCGAAATTCTAATCGACACACATGGAGCAAAGTATGTAGCAGTAGTAATAAATGTTAAAATCCTGTCTTCTCAGTTTTATTATTCGACCCTCACGGTAAGAAACGTCTGTACCACGTCAACAAACATGGAGGCTTTCCCGCCCTCCGCCATTACAGTCAAAGTTGATATATGACTATTCGACACACATGAATAATAAAATCAGTAAATATTCTAGCTCACGATACAGACAGGGCAGAAGGTTTTCCTCCTGTATCCATTCTTGGTAGAGAGCAGGTAGCAACACAGGTAGCAAGTAGACTGTGTTTTTCCTCCAAGTAAAAGTTAAAGTAAAAATAGGTGTGTAGTGTGCCAAGCAAACAGCAGAAGTGAGCAGTGTAGAAGGTGGGGGGAGGGGAAGCAGCAAGAAAAGTGCTGGCCCGCAGCAAATATATATAATGGACAAGAAATAATCCTGAAGTCGTAGGATAATAAATAATATTATAAGATCATAGGATAATAAATAATATTATAATAACCTCACCCGCCATTTTATATTTATATAATAGATTATATTGCACATATATACACCAAATCACATCACAGAAGCACCTTTATTTGAAGTTACACAATCCGAAGATCTTGAGCTTCTGTCATACCTTTTGTAGATCAAATATATTATATATATATACACCGAATCACATCACAGACACCTTTATTTGAAGTTACCCAATCCGAAGATCTTGAGCTTCTGTACCTTTTGTAGATCAAATATATTATATATATACACCAAATCACATCATAGACACACCTTTATTTGAAGTTACATAATCCAAAGATCTTGAGCTTCTGTCCTACCTTTTGTAGATCAAATATATTATATATATACACCGAATCACATCACAGACATACCTTTATTTGAAGTTACATAATCCGAAGATCTTGAGCTTCTCTCATACCTTTAATAGATCAAATATATTATATATATACTCCGAATCACATCACAGACACACCTTTATTTGAAGTTACCCAATCCGAAGATCTTGAGCTTCTGTACCTTTTGTAGATCAAATATATTATATATACATCAAATCACATCATAGACACACCTTTATTTGAAGTTACATAATCCAAAGATCTTGAGCTTCTGTCATACCTTTTGTAGATCAAATATATTAGAGTAACCATTATTATGCACTTCAGTTTAATTTGGGGTGACTTCAAGTTCAAATGGTAAACTTATATTTAATAATATTTATATTTGAAGGTAAAACATGATAAATTAACTGTACTGAAATGATGTGCATCCTAGGCTTTACTGGTAATGTGGTCTCTTAAAGTCCCATAGTGAGATGATTTCTGAAGAGTTACCCACAAGTTCCAAGGCTCAAATCTAGATAAGCGCTTTGCTTTCGAAAATTGTAGGCTTTTATCGGAATGTAAAGGCCCTGTCACACTACGCCGTAATGACGTCAGCATAGGGAGAATGTGAAAAAAACATCGAACTTCTCGGCGTAGTATGGAAATTTGGGCACAAGTTGAACGTGGATGCAGCGTAGTTGACGAGAGCGTAACATCGGTAAAGCGTAGTGATAGTGTCATTCAACGAGAGAGGACAACGTCATTATGCTCACCGAACGTTATGTACGTTATTCCATCACCAGAACTACGCTACGTGACGTTACATACATCATGACACAGTGGCGAAATGCTGAACATATGTTGAACGTATGTTGGATGTACGTTCGGCGTATGTTCTCCTGACCTTCCCATTACGCGCGTGGATGTTTCCACCAGCTTTAATGTGGGTCAACGTAGTGGAATGTAGTGAGCAGCATTTGACTAATGTCCGTTTAACGTCATTGACTTTCGCCGAACGTGTACAGAACGTACGGCAAACATAAACCCTTACGTTCAAGTTATGTCGAAAGTTTTGAACAGGTTCATAACCTTGACGCGTGCTGACGTAACACGACGTAACGTGACGTAGCTCGACGTCAGTCTAACGTCATTCTGACGTCATCATAACGTAACCCAACGTACGTTAACGTAATGACTAAACGTGAGCACATCAGGCTTATATTGGCTCGTTATGTCGTAGTGTGACAGGGGTATAAGCCAACTTTGACAACGCTGGGGTGCAGCTGGGGATCGGAGGGTGGGGGGAGCGGGGTCGGGGTAGGGGAGGGGCAGATTAGATCGGGTCTGGCGGCTGTAAAAGGCCCTCGGGCTAACAGGAGGAATGCCGGGAATGTTAGGAATGTTATCTGGTGAGGTATTCGCCGTCGGAATGTGGGCTACAATTATCATACAGTGAGGAGTGCAGGATCGAGTGTCTGCCCCCCGTACCTTGCCAAAAGGTGCAGCCATTGTCGAGTCTCGACACCGCTTCAACGGCCGCCATCTGTCACCTGGTCCCCGTGACATTACGAACGCTGACCTATATTAGTTGTGTGTATATATCTGTGTGCTTTAATTATTATTATTTTTAATTTTTATGATTTAATTTTTTTTTTTTTAAATTTAATTTAATTTAATTTTATTTTATTTTATTTTATTTTATTCCATTTTATTTTATTTTAAACCGGCATGGTCGCATAAATGTTGTTAAAGCAAAAAAAGCACACCGACATTTGATTCGATATTATCTAGTTTAGACACCACCTGTCCCGGTAGCCCAAGCGGTAGAGCGCCGGCCTCATGTGCGGGAGATCGGGAGTTTGGTTCCCGGGCGAGTCAAACCGATGATTTATCAAAAAAAAAATTGTTTTGAAGATTTATACTGCCTGTCATGGATAAGTCTGAATAGACTTGTTTTCACCATTATACTGTTTGTCGATAGAAAGCGGGAGCGTACACTTTTACTGACCCAAGGGATTTTTAACCTCCCACACCACATTGACATGGTATGAGAGCAACTGGCCTTTCACGACGCTGTACATTATACACAGCGGTAGAAATCCAAATGGGCAGAGGGGGGCATGGGGAATCGAACCCACTGACCTTCAGATTAGGAGTCCGACCTAGAAAAAGGTCAGACACTCTAACCACTCCGCCACAGCGGACACCCAAAATTGATACCGGTTGCTTCCTAGCCTGGCCCTCTGCATTAATAGGATAGGGCAAGTACTGGTTAGCTCAGTGTCAGGATAATGTGACTAAGTAGTAAGTGGGATACCAGGTCATGGTGCCTGTGGCTTGATTTCCCAGTGGGGCAGCACTATAAAATCACCATGAGTGGGCACTGTCGCAAGTCAGTATCCGTCCTGATATGACCTTAGATGTTGCCAGGACATGAAACTCCAATAACCAACCAACCAGTTTAGGTACCGGTGTACGCAGCCCTTTAAACCCCCAGTCACAATATAGCTTGCGACCACTTTGCAACCATTTCGGATCAAAGAACCCACATTCGCCTGCGATATCCTTGCATCCAAAGCATGGTCGCCGACCTCCTTGCGACCAAAATGGAAGCTTTTAGTAACCTACAGTTGGCGACCACTGAGAAGAATTGTACGACCATTTTTGCGACCTCTTTGAAACCAACCTATATTTGTGGTCGCAAACTGGTGGCAAGCAGTCGCAAGCAGTATTGTGAATGGGGTATAAGCATGTATCGCTCCATAGAAAGAATGTTCTGTCAATTTTACAGAACTTGTCAATATTGTATCCAATTAAATAATGGTGGACTTGTTAAGTATTTATCGCTCAATAAAAGGAATGCCAGGGCAATTTAATAGAACCTGTTAATGCTGAAGCCTATGCTCTTCATCATTATTATATGTACGCCAAAAATAATTCAGCATAAGTCCAAATTAAAGCCATTTAAAATAAATGTCACTTGGTTATACTTTAGACAAAAATAATGTAAATTATATCGATCACCATAACATGGTTAAATTACAAAGATGTCAAAAACTTCAAACTCTCGGACATGAACCGGACTAAACGGACTAAACAGACTTAAAACGGGTACCAACCGTACACGTCAGTCCGGCGGTGTCTGGTACAAGTTTTGTGGATGTTCAAAACTTGCCACCGGACACCACCGGAAAGAGATGGAAACGGCGGATGCCTACCGTATATAAACCGGATATTGAAGTATTGCTTAGCATTTTGTCATGCAGACCAACATTAAGTTTGAATGATTATACATTTAAATATTTCCAAAGTTAACCTATTGAAATAAGAATCACTTCAATGTAAAGTAAAGTAGAATATATTCATCAACCTATTATATTTATCTATAAAATATTCCAGAAACTTATCATATTATGCAACTTTAAACCTTGCACAACAACAACAAAAAAACACAAAAAAACTGCATGCATACAAAATCCCAGTAACATTGAATGCAATCTGAACTAGATCTTCAGGTTTTATTCATCTACAAATATGTGCTTTCTCCTGTTGTTTGCTATCGGTGTTTTTTGTTTGTTTGATCAGTTCTTACTACAGTACAACCGCGTTAAACCAAGCTCGGTTAAACCAAATGATCGGTTAATCCAAACTTTTGTCGGCGGCCCGGCAAAATACTACCATTTATCATATAAAAAAGTTGGTTAAACCATAGTCAGTTAATCCAAATTATCAGTTAAACCAAACAAAATTGTCGGGCCCCGGGCCACTTCCGGGATGGTTAAACCAAACTGACATGTGGTTATAAGGTCATCTGAGACCCCACCGAGTTAACAGGGTTACGCTGCATATACATAAAAAAACAATAATCAAAGTGTCCACATATACTGTATATTACATTCATAATGCACCCACGTTTTTGCCAAAGCCAAGTCAAAGTCAAAGCCAAGTCAAAGTCAAAGCCAAGTCAAAGTCAAAGCCAAAGCTCGGTTAAACCAATGATCGGTTAATCCGAACAAATTGATAGGGTCCCTTCAAGTTTGGTTTAACAGGGTTATACTGTATTGCTTTTTGTATCCTCTTGTTTAAAGGGGTAGTAGTAACATGACCAGCTCAATTTTATTTAATAAGAATTATTATGATCAAACATGATTATTCCCAGTTGGCATAGCATCAAACAACCTCTGTGTACATAGTAATATAGTAAGTAGTCTGCACCGACCTCTCAGGCAAGGGGCCAACAAGACAGACGGGCGTGGATAGAGTGATTGCATCAGGGAGCCCCGGTGGTGTAATTGTTAGCACACTGGCCAGGAATGCAAGAGATGTGGTCTCGATTCCTGCTCTAGGCACAATATTTCCAATTTTCATCCCTTCCCCGACAGTGGTTCCATGGACTTGTTCCGGGATCCTGCACAAGATACCCGCTGTATAGTTGTTGACCCTACCCTGTGTATGTAATTGTAAGCATTAAAGGACCATTTAAAAGACTTACAATTACAGAGGACAAGTGTAGTAGTCTACACTGACCTCTCCGGCAAGGAGCCACATAGATAGGTGGGTGTGGATAGGGTGATGACATCAAGGAGCCTAGGTGGGGTGATGGTTAAAGGCTCAGTCACACCTTACCGGATTGAGGTACCGGATAGAAAACGGACACTGTCCGGTGAAATATGTCAATGTTCGGGTTTATATACGGTAGGCATCCGGCGTTTCCATCTCTTTCCGGTGGTGTTTGGTGTGTACGGTGGCAAGTTTTGAACATGCACAAAACTTGTACCAGACACCGCTGGACGGACGTGTATGGTTGGTGCATGTTTTAACTCTGTTTAGTCCGTTTAGTCTGGTTCATGTCTGGTACCCATCCGTTACGTCTCCGCTTTGTTTCCTGAAGAGTCCGTTGACACGGTGTTGTGGGAATTCGGTCCGTCGGTTTTTGGCGCGTCCGTGATCAGTATGGTACGTGTCCGGTTGATGTTCGGTCCGTCCATTTGACATTCGGTTTTCGTCCGGTTATCATCCAGTTATTGTCTGGTGGCTATTCGTTAATGTACGTTCCTTGTCCGTTTATCGTCCGTTTCATCCCGCGGCCTTTGACCCAAAAGCGCAACATTTCAACACATTTTGTTACATTTTGATACCGAACACCACCGGACTAGAAAATTCTTTGTCCGGTTGTGTCCGGTGCTCTATCCGGTAAGGTGTGACAGGCACTTTACACACTGGCGTGGAATGCAAGAGATGGCGATTCGATTCCTGCTCTAGGCGCAATATTTGCCATATTCATCGGCCACACGACAGTAACAAGGAAAATGTTGAGTATCAGGCTAGGTTGGTTGCTTGCTTGCTTGTTGGAGTTTTCCATCCTAGCAACATCTAAGGTCATATCAGGACGGGTACCGACTTGTGACAGCGCACACTCATGGTTACTTTATAGGGCTGCCTCATGCCGCCATCACCATGACCCGATATCCCACTCAGTCACATTATCCTGACACTGGGCTAACCAGTCCTTGCCCTATCCTATTAATGCAGAGTGCCAGGCTCGGAAGCGACAAGTATGAATATGATAAGTCATTGATTTGACTCGATCGGGAACCGAAATCCCGATCTCCCGCACGCGAGGCCCGCGCTCTACCGATTCGGCGACCGCGCCCTGTAAATGTAATGCTTGAAGTGAAAACATGGACTCTTAATTATGGCATGAACATCAAACTACTGGACAGCCACCATCTGCATCAGCACTGACATGTTCTATTCACATTTAAATTGACCTAGCCTTCCTTCTATGCATCAATAAATGCATGATAAATGCATAGGTATCCAAGTCGGCTATTTCAGATCAAATCTCGGTAAGTGTGTTGGTTTAGAAAACGTCATGCTTACCATTGGACCATGCGACTTTACTCGAAATCTGGGACGTGGTTCTTTGTGTTCATGGGGTTAGGGGGTGGGGGTGGGGGTGGGGGTGGGGGTGATGAATGTGTGTGGTGTGTGGGGGGGGGGGGTGTAGACACACATTCCTGATGTGTCACGTACAACTACAAAACTGCCACAGGTGTCATAATATGACTTGTAGCGATTCTTAATTGTCAACTTGACAAGCTGTCTAGGACTCCTGATTGGATTCACTATAGCGCTGTTTATAAATTGGGTGTTTAAAAAAGAGGAAGATCCAGGCTCCATCTTGATTTAGGGAAAGAAAAGTTGATTGTGTGTTATTGCTAGAAGGCATAGCTTCGTAATAACCACACACCTGCACATCATACAGCTAGCGGTAACCAGCTACCACGGATTGACTACACACTCACTGCATAGCCGTCACCCACTCACTACACACTCACCACAAACTCACTACACACTACACATTAACCACACAGGCGTCACCCACTCACTACACACTCACCACACACTCACTACACACTCACCCCACACTCACTACACACTCACTACAAATTAACCACACAGGCGTCACCCACTCACTCACACTCACCACACACTCACTACACACTCACCACACATTAACCACACAGGCATCACCCACTCACTACACACTCATCACACACTCATTACACACTGACTTCACACTCATTAAACACTCACCACACACTTACTACACACTCACCACACACTCAACACACACTCACCACACACTCACCACACACTCATTACACACACACTACACACTCACCACACACTCACTACACACTCACCACACGCTCACCACACACTCACCATACACTCACTACACATTAACCACACAGGCATCACCCACTCACTAACCACTCACCACACACTCACTACACACTCACCACACACTCACTACACACTCACCACACACTCACTACACACTCACTACACATTAACCACACAGGCATCACCCACTCACTACACACTCACCACACACTCACTACACACTCACTACACATTAACCACACTCATCACACACTCATCACACACTCACTGCACACTCATTACACACTCAACACACACACTACACACTCACCACACACTCAACACAGACTCACCACACACTCACCACACACTCATTACACACTCACTACACACTCACTACACACTCACCACACACTCATTATACCATCATTACACACTCAGCACACACTCATTACACACTCACCACACACTCATTACGCACAGACTACACACTCACTGCATAGCCATCACCCACTCACTACACACTCACCACACACTCACTACACTACACATTAACCACACAGGCATCACCACTCACTATACCTCATCACACACTCATTGCACACTCACCACACACTCACTGCACACTCATTATGCACTCACCACACACTCACTACACATTAACCACACAGGTGTTACCCACTCACTACACCTCATCACACACTCATTAAACACTCACCACACACTCACTGCACACTCATTAAACACTCATGACACACTCACTACACCTCATCACACACTCATTGCACACTCACTACACACTCACCACACACTCACCACACACTCACCACACACTCATTACACACTCACCACACACTCATTACACCATCATTACACACTCACCACACACTCACCACATCTCACCACACACTCACCACACACTCACCACACACTCATTTCACACTCACCATGCACTCACCACACACTGAACACACACTCACTACACACTAATTACACATTCATTACACACTCACAACCCTCTCACCACCCATTCATTACATACTCATCACAAACTCCAGATCTATCCATTCCCTGATGTTGTCTTCCCACCTCTTCCTTTATCCGCCTAATATAGTCTTTGTGTCCCTCTTTCACCGTGTCTTCCCAGATGGTTTTGGCCAAACCTGGCGAATGCGAAATATGGCTACACCACTGTGCTCACCTCTGTTTACGGTCGTCAGGAGATTTTTGTGTGATCCAAATTGCCTGCTGGATCTTGCCACAAACTCCCTCATTGGTTGGTTGGTTGGTTGCGGGTGTTTTACGTCCTGGCAACATCTAAGTTCATATCAGGACGGGCACCGACTTGTGACAGTGCACACTCATGGTGACTTCATAGTGCTGCCCCACTGGGAAATCAGGCCGATGGCACCATGACCCAATATCCCACTCAGTCCTGACACCGAGCTAACCAGTCCTTGCCCTATCCTATTAATGCCAAGTGCCAGGCTAGAAAGCGACAAGCATCAATTTTATCAGTCATCAGTTTGACTCGACCGGGAACCAAACTCCCGGTCTCCCGCATGTGAGGCCCGTGCTCTACCGATTCGGCCACCGCGTCCGGTCTCTCATTGGTATGAGTGGTGTCCGTTGAAGACAGGTATCACTGTATTTGCAAAAGCCGCTTTGGTTCAACACCAGCTCGATGCCGACACAAGGTCATGTCAAAGACCCTATAATACTAAGACAGCTCACTCAGCCTGTAGTGTGTAATCAAAATGATCAAACCCACCACTTGGTGCGCTGGCTGTTCTCTTGGTTAAACAGTTGCTATATTATATGTATAAATGTATATATGAATGTGAAAGATGTGTGATGATGGTGATGATGATGATGATGCTAATGATGATGTGTATTTGTTCATAGCAATTTCATATTGATGTGTATTCATACTGACCTATCCCTGTATAATATAACTGTATGTGTTTACATATGAAACACCAACCAGCAGCCGGGCTGATCAAACCCACCACAAGGTGGCACTGCGAAATTTACCATGGGAGAGATAGGGAGTGAGCCGTCTTAGTATTATAGGGTCTTTGGCCATGTGTGGGCGGTGTTTGATGGTTACAGGAGGAGGGCCTATTGTTGCCACCCTCCAGTGGGTGGGGCGCCGCCGTAGTGGATCTACACAGTACCTGATCACGTGACACCCGAGACCCAGGAGGCGTAATACCCTTGACGACATGCCCTGCGTCTGTGTTACCAAACAAACTCACTCACAGCAGCCAAGGTCCACCTCATTCCACAGCCAACCAGTGTGGGCGATGTTTGAGTTGACCTAGTTTTGAATCTGTCACCATCTGACGAACAGGATGGCCGAATGAGTTGAGCCGTTTTGGTAGATCGTGTGATTCAAACCCATGGGTTCAAACTATGGTCGAGTCAAAATAATGACTTAAAAAATTATACTTGTCGCTTCCTAGCCAGGTGCTCAGCATTATTAGGATAGGGCAAGGACTGGTTGGCTTAGTGTTAGGATAATGTGAGTGTGTGGGATATCAGGTCATGGTGCTGATTTGTTCCTGGCCTGTAGTGCCTCCACCTGCCATCTTACACTTGTTCCTGGCCTGTCGTGCCTTGAACTGCTCGCTAACACTTGTTCCTGTCCTGCAGTGCTTCCTATCGCTTGTTCCTGGCATGTAGTGCCTTCAACTGCTCCCTTAGTCTTACATCACCACTTATTCCTGACCTATGGTGGACCCTTCAACTGATACCTCATCCCAACCAACACCACCTTCTCCCTGCACCCTGCACCCTGCCCCCTGCCCCTTGCACCCTGCCCTCTGCCCCTGCATCCTGCACCCTGCACCCTGCATCCTGCACCCTGCATCATGTCCCCTGCACCCTGCACCCTGCCCTCTGAGTCCTGCATCCTGCACCCTGCTCCTGCACCCTGCATCCGGCACCCTGTCCCCTGCATCCTGCACCCTGCACCCTGCACCCTGCCCTCTGCCTCCTGCATCCTGCACCCTGCATCCTGTCCCCTGCACCCTGCCCTCTGCCCTCTGCCCCCTGCATCCTGCACCCTGCCCTCTGCATCCTGCCCCCTGCACCCTGCCCTCTGCCCCTGCATCCTGCACCCTGCACCCTTCACCCTGCCCTCTGCCTCCTGCATCCTGCACCCTGCTCTTGCATCCTGGCCTCTGCCCCCTGCATCCTGCACCCTGCTCCTGCATCCTGCCCTCTGCCCCCTGCCCTCTGCCCCCTGCATCCTGCACCCTGCACCCTGCACCCTGCACCCTGCACCCTGCATCCTGCCCTCTGCACCCTGCACCGTTCCTCCTGTCCTCCTCTTCACTCCTCCACCACACACACGCCCACGCACACGCGCGCACACACGCGCACACACACGCGCATACACACGCACTTCCCCGCTGAGATGCATCATGGGACATCATGGGAGACATGCCTCACATGACGGGCACACACGGGGGGGGGGGGGCTGACAATTTGAGGGCAAACTCCCCCATATTGCGTTACTATTCCTGCCAGTGGTTGAACACGCTCCAAAGTCCGCCATTCTTTCCGGTCACGTGACCACCGATATTAAACCAGCTGGAGGCACCAATAAAACGAATAGTTTGCGTTGAATCCCATTATGCAAGTTGCAATTGATTTAAGTATTTTTTTAATCGCTAAAATTTGTATTTAAAAATAAAAGTTGTTAGTCTGTGTTCTTTAACAACAACAAAGACCAAAAACACTTATTGTTCTGTCTTTAAGAAGTTGGTAATTTTCAATAGTTGATATGTTTCTTTGTCTTAAAAGAATTTTCAATCTGTTTTCTTCAAATAACAGCAAAAAAGACCAAAAATACTTTTTATTCATTTTTTATTAAGTTGTAATTGTTTGCGGTATATTTTATTAGTTGACATTTTTTTTTAAGAGTTCCTAAAATGTATTCTTTAAACAACAACATAGACCCAAAACACACTTGTTTCCCGGTCTTTCAGAAGTTGCAATTGGATGCCGCCTTTTTTTAATATTGTACATTTATATATGTTTTTAAAGTTCGTTGAACTACAACTTATGTCTTATGCAAATTGTAATTGATTGCTGTATTTGTTAATAGTTCACATTTTTATTTGAGAAAAGGGTTGGTTTGTTTGTTGTTGTTTTACGTCCTAGCAACATCGAAGATCATATCAGGACGGCTCCAGACTTGTGACAGTGCGCACTCATGGCAACTTTATAGTGCTGGCCCACTGGGAGACAAGGTCGCCAGCACCATGACCTGATATCCCACTCAGTCACATTATCCCGACCCTGAGTCACTCATTCCTTGCCCTATCCTAATAATGTCGAGCGCCTGGCTAGGAAGCGACAAGTATCAATTTTTAAGTCATTGGTTTTTACTTGACCAGGGGTCGAACCCATGAACCCACGGGTTCGGGTCCCTCAATCTCCCAAAACAGGAGACGGACGCTGAACTTATTCGGCCATCCCGGCTGGTCTTTGAGAAAAAGGTTTCCTAATCTGTGTTAATTAAAGCTGCATAGTCCGATGAAAACATAAATTTTCAAAACCAAAATAATGATCTAGATTTGATTCTACATATCTAACTTAGATGCTGGTGCACTTGTTAAACATTTGTCGTCACATATAAGGGGATACTGAGTCAATTAATAGAACCTGTTACTGCAGAAGCCTATGGTGATAGAGTTTTGGCAAGCTTGCCAAAATTAATTTAGCATGTTTCCATTTCAAATATCTCAAAAGTTAGCGATTTAAAATAAAAGTTACTTCAAGCTAAAGTAAAGTAGTTTAAAATGAACAACCTGATATGTTTATCTCAGAAAATGTGAGAAGCTCAAAACCATCGGACTATGCAACTTTCATCAACATCAAAACCGCCAAATCACTTCCGTTTACTGTCATGGGTGGTGGTCTTAGACGGACGGGGTAGCCGAATGATTTCAGCGCCCACCTCCCGTTTTGGTAGGTCATGGGATTCGAATGCCTGGTTTTTAATGCTGGCCAAGTCAAACCAATGAACTAGACTTATACTAAGATTTATACTAAGATTTATACTAAGATTTATACTTGTCACTACCTAGCTTGGTGTTCAGCATTACCAGGATAGGGCAATGAGCAGTGGAATGAGGAAAAGCCTGTGATTGAAATGTCCCTGTTTAATCAACTAATGTACTAAATAATAATAATAATTATTATTATTATTATAATTATAATAAAAAGCTAATCTGTGTTTTGTTTCCATCCCAAACAGTGACCGCAAGACCTACAGTCGTACCCCCAACAACAACCACGACGACACAGCCGCCAATCCCTATTAAAGGTCAGTTTCTATCACTTGTTGGTGCTATTTATCTCCTTTTTCTGTGAGGATGTGGGAGGAGGGGGAGAGGGGGATATGGGGTTCTAAACCAAGCACTGAACCTCCCCCCCCCGCCCTTCCCCCTCCCACCTCCTCCCAAACACACATACACAAAAGACTGTTATTCTCAGTCGTAGCATGCCAGGTTTTAGTTTACGAAGACTTCTGTTCATGTTCAAGGAAGCACTCTTGGATCCTCTCTTTTGAGTTTCGAGTACATTGGTGGAATAAATTGCACAGCTTGACAGTGACGTCAGAATTATAGCTTGACACACGGTTGACTGTCAGCCCCCATCATGAGTGTTTACGCCGGCAGGTGGCGGGTGGCACGCGTGACTTAAAGGGAAACCCCGTAGTGTGCACCAGAGACGCAGGGATTCACCCTTCAGGACATTGTGCTCACAAATATCACACCCCTTAAAGCGGCATACAGGTACTGTATTGAGTGTGTGGTGAGTGTGTGGTGAGTCTGTGGTGAGTGTGTGGTGAGTGTGTGGTGAGGGTGTGGTGAGGGTGTGGTGAGTGTGTGGTGAGTGTGTGGTGAGTATGTGGTGAGTTTGTGGTGAATGCATGGTGAGTGCGTGGGGAGGGTTTGGTGAGGGTGTGGTGACTGTGGTGAGTGTGTGGTGAGTGTATGGTCAGTGTGTGGTGAGTGTGTGGTGAGTGTGGGGTGAGTGTGTCGTGTAGGTGTGGTTATTGTGGTGATTGTGTGGGGTGTGTCTGGTGAGTGTCGGTGAGTCCATGGTGGCTGTGTGGTGACTGTGTGGTGATTGTGTGGTGAGTGTATGGTGAGTGTGTGGTGAGTGTGTGGTGAGTGTATGGTGAGTGTGTGGTGAGTGTGTGGTGACTGTGGGGTGAGTGTGTCATGTAGGTGTGGTTAGTGTGATGATTGTGTGGGGAGTGTCTGGTGAGTGTCGGTGAGTCCATGGTGGGTGGGTGGTGAGGGTGTGGTGAGTGTGTGCTGAGTGTACGGTGAGTGTGTGGTGAGTGTGTGGTGACTGTGGGGTGAGTGTGTCGTGTAGGTGTGGTTAGTGTGACGATTGTGTGGGGAGTGTCTGGTGAGTGTCGGTGAGACCATGGTGGTTGTGTGGTGACTGTGTGGTGAGTGTGTGGTGAGGGTGTGGTGAGGATGTGGTGAGTGTGTGGTGAGTATGTGGTGACTGTGTGGTGAGTGTGTGGTGAGGGTGTGGTGAGGGTGTGGTGAGTGTGTGGTGAGTATGTGGTGAGTGTGTGGTGAGCTTGTGGTGAGTGTGTGGTGAGTGTGTGGTGAGTGTGTGGTGAGTGTGTGGTGAGGGTGTGGTGAGTGTGTGGTGAGTTTGTGGTGAGCGTGTGGGGAGTGTGTCCTGTAGGTATGGCTATTCTGGTGAGTGTGTGGGGAGTGTCAGGTGAGTCTTAGGGAGTCCATGGTGAGTGGGTGGTGAGTATGTGGTGAGTGTGTGATGAGTGTGTGGTGAGTGTGTGGTGAATGTGTGGTCAGTGTGTGGTCAGTGTGTGGTCAGTGTGGTGAGTGGGTGGTGAGTGGGTGGTGAGTATGTGGTGAGTGTGTGATGAGTGTGTGGTGAGTGTGTGGTGAGTGTGTGGTGAGTGTGTGTGGTGAGTGTGTGGTGAGTGTACGGTGAGTGTGCGGTGAGTGTGTGGTGAGTGTATGGTGAGTGTATGGTGAGTGTGTGCTGAGTGTATGGTGAGTGTGTGGTAAGTGTGTGGTGAGTGTATGGTGAGTGTGTGGTGAGTGTGTGGTGAGTGTGTGGTGAGTGGGTGGTGAGTGGGTGGTGAGTGGGTGGTGAATGTGTGGTCAGTGGGTGGTCAGTGTGTGGTGGATGGGTGGTGAGTGTGTGTGTGTGGTGAGTGTGTGGTGAGTGTATGGTGAGTGTGTGGTGAGTGTGTGGTGAGTGTATGGTGAGTGTATGGTGAGTGGGTGGTGAGTGTATGGTGAGTGGGTGGTGAGTGTGTGGTGAGTGTATGGTGAGTGTGTGGTGAGTGTGTGGTGAGTGTGTTGTGAGTGGGTGGTGAGTGGGTGGTGAGTGGGTGGTGAGTGGGTGGTGAATGTGTGGTCAGTGTGTGGTCAGTGTGTGGTGGATGGGTGGTGAGTGTGTGGTGTGGTGAGTGTGTGGTGAGTGTATGGTGAGTGTGTGGTGAGTGTGTGGTGAGTGTGTGGTGGATGGGTGGTGAGTGTGTGGTGAGTGTGTGGTGAGTGTGTGGTTTTAAATTTCTGCAATTTTCTTAGATAAATACATTTAAATTGATCATTATAATTTGCTTCATTTTAGGCTGAAGTAACATTTTGCTTAAATGTCTAATGTTGGAGATATTCTGACACCACAGGGTTGTGCAGTAACAACTTCTATTAACTGACTTATTATGCCCTTCTATGCGGCAACAAATGCTTAATAAGTGCATCAGTATCTAACTTAGATATGTAGAATCAAATCTAGGTTAGTGTTTTGGTTTTTTTAAATGTGATGCTTCATTCGACTATGATGCTTTAATTAAGGGTCGTTCAAAGTTGTCAAAATGTTCAAGGTAGTACAAAGAGGACTACTTGTTCAGACTCCCCTCCCTTTCCTTCCTCCATCCAACCACGAAATGAAAATAGTTTATAACCCTCACCCTAATATATTACCTTTTGACAAAAAAATATGGCAGAAAGGGACAAGAAAATGGTTAGATTGCGCAACTTGAGCAAATACAAAGAAATTATCAAGGACCAATATAGAATTGTAATACATTTAAAAAATCTCCTTCAAGTAGCCAGTTCTATACGCCCTGTAGCCTTGGTCGTAATGCGAAGCATTACGTTTGATGCGTGGAGAGGAAGAGACCCTCCCCCCCCCCTCCCTGCCCGGGGGTTGTCGCGCAGCATTCGCGCCTCGCGCGACGCCCGCTGCTCACCCTCTCTCCCTCGCCCTCCCCCCGCCTGCGCATGCACGCCTCCCCTGGCCACTGCTCACTCCCGCTCCCTTATAAGGCTGCCCGCCGGCCTCCACTCAGCCATTCGCCTTCCAAGCCTCCTCCCATGCCACATTTCTCTCCACCCACCCACCCAACTCTCCATCCTTCCTCGTTTCAGCTGTGGGTGGAGGGATCCTCCGGCGCCCCCCCCTCACATAAACTCTCCGGACTGCCTCCCGCCCTCCCCTCCCCCCACCCGCCTCCCATCCTCGCCCCCCCCCCCCCGCCCCCTCCTTATCCCTGAGCCTCCCCCACAGTCCCCCCCCTCCCACATCCCCCCTCCCATGCTCCCCCACCCCGCACCCAACCAACGCCCCCCTCCCCACTCCCCACCCGCCCCCTTCCCCCCCCCTCCCTCCCCCCCCTCCCCCTCCCCCTCCCCCCCCTCGCTCCCCCCCCACCCCACCCCCTCCCCCCTCCCCCTCCCCTCCTCCCCCCCCCCCCCCCCCCTCCTCCCACCCCTCCCCCACCCCCTCCCCCCTCCCCCCCCCCCCCCCCCCCCCCCCCCCCCCCCCCACCCCCTCTCCCTCCCCCATCCCCCCCCCCCCCCTCTCCCCCCTCCCCTCCACCTTCCCCTCTGCCCCCTCTCTCTCTCCCTCCTCCCTTCCCCCCTCCCTCCTCCCTCGCCCACACCCCTCTCCCCCCCCCCCTCCCCCCCCCCCCCCCCCCTCCCCCCTCCCCCCCCCCCCCTCCCCCCCCCCCCCCCCCCCCCCCCCCCCCCTCCCACCCCCCCCCCCCCCCCCCCCCCCCCCCCCCCCCCCCCCCCCCCCCCCCCCCCCCACCCCCCCCCCCCCCCCCACCCCACCCCCCACCCTCCCCCCCCCCCCCCCCCCCCACCCCACCCCTCCCCCCCCCCCCCCCCCCCCCCCCACCCCCACCCCCACCCCCCCCCCCCCCACCCCCCCCCCCCCTCCCCCCACCCCACCCCCCTCCCCCCCCCCCCCTCCCCCCCCCGTCCCCCTCCCCCCCCCCCCCCCCCCTCCCCTCCACCCCCCCCCCCCCCCCTCCCCCCCCCCACCCCCCCTCCCCCCACCCCTCCCCCCCCCCCCACCCCCCCCCCCCTCCCACCCCCCCCCTCCCCCCCCCCCCCCCCTCCCCCCCCCCCCTCCACCCCCCCCCCCCCCCCACCCTCCCTCCCCCCCACCCCCTCCCCCCCCCACCCCCCCCCACCCCCCCCTCCTCCCCCCCCCCCCCCACCCCCACCCCCCCCTCCACCCTCCCCCACCCCCCCCACCCCCCCCACCCCCCCCCCACCCCCCCCCCCCACCCCTCCCCCCCCCACCCCCCTCCCCCCCCACCCCCCACCTCCCCCACCCCCCCCCCCCCTCCCCCCCCCCTCCACCCCCCCCCCCCCCCCCACCCCCCCCCCCACCTCCCCCCCCACCCCCCCTCCCCCCACCCCTCCACCTCCCCCCCACCCCCCCCCACCCCCCCCCACCCCCCCCCACCCCCCCCCCTCCCCCCCCACCCCCCCCCTCCACCTTCCACCTCCAGCCCACCCCTCCAACCTCCAGCCCACCCCTCCACCTTCACCTCCAGCCCAACCCCTCCACCTCCACCTCCACCACCCCTCCCCTCCACCTTCACCTACAGCCCACCCCTCCACACCTTCACCTACAGCCCACCCCTCCCACCTTCACCTCAAGCCCACTCCTCCGCCTCCACCTCCAGCCCACCCCTCCACCTCCATCCCACCCCTCCACCTCCACCTCCAGCCCACCCCTCCACCTCCACCTCCATCCCACCCCTCCACCTTCACCTCCAGCCCACCCCTCCACCTCCACCTCCATCCCACCCCTCCACCTCCACCTCCACCTCCACCCGACCCCCTCCGCCTTCACCTCCAGCCCACTCCTCCACCTCTACTCCGCCTCCAGCCCACCCCTCCACTTCCACCTCCACTTCCACCTCCACCCAACTCTACACCCCCCCCCCCGACACACACCCCTCCGCCACCCAGCCTCACAGACACACCTGTATCAACCTCAGCCGCACACCTGTGGGTAAACATGCACACCTGTACTAACCTGTTCACACCTATTCATGAATCACCTGCACAGAACCCCCCCCCCCCCCAACATCGCCACCTCCCCACTCCTCACCAATCCACCACTCCACGGACATTTGTACCAGAAAGTATTCCTTTCCATAAGCTGTCGCAGTGAGCGATGCACAAAATATAAATCATGAAATTACCAAATCTGTAGAATATACCTATATGTAGAATATATATATATATGTATATATATTCTACATATGTAGATACATATAAATATATAAATGTATGTAAATATATATATATAAACATAAACACATGTATATAAATATATATAAACACATAAATATATATTAATATATATAAATATGTACACATATAAATATGTATATGTAAATATATTCACAAATATGTATACACATAAATATATAGAAATATATTCACAAATAATATATATACATAAATATATACATAATATATACATAAATATATATATATAAATGAAATAGATATAATATATATACATAAATACATACATTATATATACATAAATATATATATAAATGAAATACATATACTATATATATCTATATCATCATCATCATCATGCTGTCGGTCGTGATGCGACAAAGACTGCTTTCATTACTTGACTGCCACTCTCCATTTAGCTCTCTGCTGTGAGAGCTGCATCCATGAGTTGGTCTTAATGTCTCTCAGCTTCAGGTTTCTCTTGATGGTATCCTTGAACCGGAGACGAGGGCACCCTCTCTTTCTGTAGCCAGAAGACAGTTGAGAATAGACGATCTGCTTTGGTAGCCTCTCTGATGACATCCTCATGAGGTGTCCAGTCCACTGGAGATTCTTTTTGATCAGAAGATCTTCCATAGAGGGCAGCCCCATTCGTTTGAGTATTACATTTCATAAAAGCTGCCTGCAAAAGTGTTGAAGTGCTGCTGGCTTTTGCAAGTTACCAGTGGCACTCTCTCGGGGAGCAAATAGAGGTTTCACACCGGCAAGAACATGTCAAGACAGGCGCAAAAACTATTTGTCCCTGCAGTGGCTGGTCAGGAGATGTTGGGAGTTCCATACATCAACCGCCCTTAATGCTGCCACAGTGACATGGTTTTCTGTTTAGGGTTTGCTCCCTTAGCCTTCGGTTCTGTCAAGGCACAAGGCAGTGGTTTACAACTCTGCAAGGCAGGGGTGTCAAACTCCCTGAGGTATTGCTATACCTGCAATACCTGCATACCTACATCTATATATATACATAAATATGGACGTCGATATGATCATGAATATATACATAAATGTACATATATATGTACATCAATAATTAAAATCACATACATAGATATGTATATACATATGTACATATACATGTACATAAATATATACATTAATGCCTATATATACATAAATATGTACATAAATATGTATATACACATACATAGATACATATATAAATATAAACATAAATATATAAAAACATATATATATAAATACATCCATACATTGCCTCCGACAAGCTGCCCTTCATCACCAAGGAGACGCCTACTTGCCAGGTTTACACACACGTGCCACGTGACTGTTTACCTGTGGCTCACCCGAATCTGGGAGGGTCTGTCAACCCTACATGTACATACCACAAGCCCAGCCAACCCCAACCGCAACCCTGTCACCCCATCCAACTCCTATCTCTGCCTGTCTGTCTGTCTGTCTGTCTGCAAACATGTCCATCATTGCTAACAGGTACAGAGAACGTGGACGACCAAATGGCAGACATGACTTTATTCCAGTTTCCGCCTCAGGCAATGCAATCGTTTATGCAAATCTCTGACCAGAGAATCGACCGATAGAAGGTCACGCCAATGAGATAAGCGAGTTATGAACGAACAATAGGCGAAATGCAATGAGACATGCGACATAGCGAAGCAAACAACAAACATACGATGCAAATATCAAACATTCGCACGCTCAGCTGGCAGTTGGTAAATTCTATAAATTAATTATGATAATAATAATGTGTTTTGTCACAGGGGGCAAGGGCGTAGCGGGGGAGGGGCGCTGAATAAATATCTCGATTTGTGATAGGCACCACCAACCTTTACATATATATATATACATACATGCGCCTCGTCACGTACACCGATCAGTAATAGAACTTTTTTAAAAAAATGTTATGGAATATTTATACTCCTATCATAGATAAGTCTGAATAGACTTGTTTTCACCATTAGACAGTTGGTCGATAGAAAGCCCGAGCCTACACTTTTACCGACCCAAGGGATTTTTAACCTCCTACACCACATAGACATGGTATGAGAGCAACCAGCCTTTGATAATGCTGTAAGTTATACACAGCGGTGGAAATCCAAATTGGCAGAGGTGGAGGCACAGGGAATCGAACCACTGACCTTCCGATTAGGAGTCTGACCTAGAAAAAAGTCAGACACTCTAACCACTTCGCCACAGAGAACACCACAGATTGTCAACATTTGCATTCCCCCCTATGCTGAATATCGGAATATTTTACTCCAGGTTTATGTAGTAAGAAGCATACACCTTTGTAAGTCAATAGTTTGAGTCGGTCGGGGTTAAAACCCAACTCATATCCTCCCACACAGGAAGCTAGCCAGCGCTCTTATCAACCGCAGCCATCGTATCAAGTCTCAGTAATAGTAAGAAACCCCCTCTGAGCTGTTCCACAAGGGGACATGTGATATGTCACAGCCCACCAGCTGGACAGCCCATGAGAGGTAACCCCTTGGCAGAAAACAGCCAGATAACATCGAATGCAAAGATAAACCAACTACCTATTACGTACAAGCTGATAATATGTAAATAGAGAAGGCTAGTCTAGAATTAAGTGTAGGGAAAAATAAAAAGAGGAAGACTCTTACCAAGAAAATCCAAAAAAACTAACATAGATCACTAACCACAAACCATAAGAAACACAGACTGATAACTGCCCAGCATTGAAAACAAGCTCGATCATCCCAGCTTATATGCTATGGACAGCATAAACATCCCATCAACAACAACAAAAAGAGAGGGTGGGAGTTCTCTATACAAAAAAAAAGAAGAAGTAAATACCGCCATGTGTGTTTTTGTGTGTGTTTTTGTTTGCATGCCCAAGTATTGGTGACATGAACTCCCTGACCTTCCAAATGAGAAGCCTGCGCTCTTACCGATTTGGCCATCACACCCGGTCGCCCTACTGCTACACCAGGCCTGTCATGGGCAGCCTGACCTGCTTGATATATCCCGCTCAAGTCATATTTATTTTGCTGACACCAAAACTCATCGGTCTTTTCCATACCTGAGGATTGTTGTTGAGCACCAGGCAAGGTAGTGACAAGCGTTAAGTGTTGTAGGTGGATCATATCCTGACAGCTCTTGGCGTAGAACACTAGACCGGATGGACTAACGGTGCGCGGTCTGCGAATCGGTAGAGCGTGGGTCTCGCGTGCGGAAGATCGGTAGTTCGGTTTGCGGTCGAGTCAAACCAATGACTTATTAAATTGATACTTGTCACTGCCGAGCCAGGTGCTCGGCATTAATAGGATAGGGTAAGAACTGGTTAGCTCAGTGTCAGGATAATGTCACTAAGTGGGGTGTCGGATCATGGTGCCGGCTGCCTGATTTCCCAGTGGGGCAGCACTATAAAGTCGCCATGTGTGCGCACTGTCACAAGTCGGTGTGCATTTATGATAAGACCTCAGATGTTGCCAGGACGTAAAACTCAACCAACCTACCAAAATACTTGCATAATGCGTTATACATCACATATACATGATAGTACATGTGGTCTGCACAGCCTGTTTCCAACATATCATTTAGTCGTGTTTATCAATATCTTCTCACTCTATCTTCCAGTGATGTGTGGCGACGCGGAACTTGCGGACGTAGTCTTCGGAGGGTCCCCGAACAGCAGCCCGCAGAACAGTATCAAGACGCTCGAGTTCTTCAAGGACATCGCCGGCACGCTGGACACCAGCGACGACCGCGTCCACGTCGGGCTGGTGCCGAAGCATTGCACCGCCGTGCCGCACCTCAACCTGCGGGACTTCACTGACAAGGAAGAGGTCATCCAGCAGCTCGACCACATGCAGCATCACGCCTCCCGGAAGTCGCCCGCCTCCGTGCTGCGGCACATGCGCCTCACCAGCTTCAAGCCGGAACACGGCGCCAGACCGGAAGCGAAGAAGATGGCGGTGCTGGTTCTCGACGAAAGCGACGCTCCCAACATGCTTCACGTGATGCGCGAGGCATTCCGGATGCAGATGACCAACGACATGGAGCTATTCGTCGTTGGTGTCGGCCAGGGCCTCAGCCAGTCCGACATGGAGGCCATGGCCCCGGGCGCTGGTCACGTGATCAGGGTCGATAACTATGACCAGCTCTCCCTGAAGGTGGCGCAACTGCGTGAGCTGCTGTGTCCAACTGGTGAGTGGTTGTCTTTCTTTTAATGGTAGTCATGGGTTCGCTTTTATTAACAGTAGTCGCTTTATGTTTGTGAGTTATTCTGTCCAACTGGACACTGGTTTTCTTTTATTAATAGTAGTCATTCAATGTTTGTAACCTGTTTTCTCCAAATGGTCACTGGTTCTCTTTCATTAACAGTAGTCGCTTCATGTTTGTAAGCTATTCTGTCCAACTGGTCATGGATTTCCTTTTATTAACAGTAGTCACTCAATGTTTGTGAGCTGTTCTGTCCAACTGATCACTGGTTCTCTTTTATTAACAGTAGTCACTCAATGTTTGTGAGCTGTTCTGTCCAACTGATCACTGGTTCTCTTTTATTCACAGTAGTCACTCAATGTTTGTGAGCTGTTCTGTCCAACTGATCACTGGTTCTCTTTTATTAACAGTAGTCACTCAATGTTTGTGAGCTGTTCTGTCCAACTGATCACTGGTTCTCTTTTATTCACAGTAGTCACTCAAGGTTTCTGAGCTGTTCTGTCCAACTGGTCACTGGTTCTCTTTTATTCACAGTAGTCACTCAATGTTTGTGAGCTGTTCTGTCCAACTGGTCACTGGTTCTCTTTTATTAACAGTAGTCACTCAATGTTTGTGAGCTGTTCTGTCCAACTGGTCACTGGTTCTCTTTTATTAACAGTAGTCACTCAATGTTTGTGAGCTGTTCTGTCCAACTGATCACTGGTTCTCTTTTATTCACAGTAGTCACTCAAGGTTTCTGAGCTGTTCTGTCCAACTGGTCACTGGTTCTCTTTTATTCACTGTAGTCACTCAATGTTTGTGAGCTGTTCTGTCCAACTGATCACTGGTTCTCTTTTATTCACAGTAGTCACTCAATGTTTGTGAGCTGTTCTGTCCAACTGGTCACTGGTTCTCTTTTATTCACAGTAGTCACTCAATGTTTGTGAGCTGTTCTGTCCAACTGATCACTGGTTCTCTTTTATTCACAGTAGTCACTCAATGTTTGTGAGCTGTTCTGTCCAACTGGTCACTGGTTCTCTTTTATTCACAGTAGTCACTCAATGTTTGTGAGCTGTTCTGTCCAACTGATCACTGGTTCTCTTTTATTAACAGTAGTCACTCAAGGTTTCTGAGCTGTTCTGTCCAACTGGTCACTGGTTCTCTTTTATTCACAGTAGTCACTCAATGTTTGTGAGCTGTTCTGTCCAACTGATCACTGGTTCCCTTTTATTAACAGTAGTCACTCAATGTTTGTGAGCTGTTCTGTCCAACTGGTCACTGGTTCTCTTTTATTAACAGTAGTCGCTTTATGTTTGTGAGCTGTTCTGTCCAACTGGTCACTGGTTCTGTTTAATTAACAGTAGTCGCTTTATGTTTGTGAGCTGTTCTGTCCAACTGGTCACTGGTTCTGTTTAATTAACAGTAGTCGCTTTATGTTTGTGAGCTGTTCTGTCCAACTGGTCACTGGTTCTCTTTTATTAACAGTAGTCGCTTTATGTTTGTGAGCTGTTCTGTCCAACTGGTCACTGGTTCTCTTTTATTAACAGTAGTCATTCAATGTTTGTGAATTATCCAACTGGTGACTATGTCTTGTATTAATATTAGTCCCTCTGCTCTTGCAGACTACTTTTTTCTTGAAGGTGTTCATTTTAGTCACTAATGTTCTGTTAATCATATCAAATTTATGTTAATAGGTTTATTGATCAATTGGTTAGTTATGCATGTTCCTTTCCATCACCTTTGCAGCCACGTAGCAGACCTGGTGAAGGACATTCCAGCTCCTCACTCGTCCTAGTTCGACTATCCTGGTGATGGAGTCCTGGTCCAACACGCTCCTCACCTCGTCCTGGTTCGACTATCCTGGTGATGGAGTCCTGGTCCAACACGCTCCTCACCTCGTCCTGGTTCGACTATCCTAGTGATGGAGTCCTGGTCAACTCGCTCTTCAATGGCTGCTGCAGCAGTTTGGTGTGGCCCCACGAACAATGCGCAACTAAAATTAGCACACACTAGATTATTCCATGATTGGCCACCACCACATATAATGATTATATGTACATATGTAGGGCCCAATTTATATATGTGTATATGTGTGCATATATATGTGTGTGTATGTGTCTATATGTGTATATGTGCACTTGTCTATATATAGGTATATGCATATATATAATAGTATATAGACATATATAATACACATCTATATATGTATATGTATGAACAGATATTTATATATGTCTAACTTTATGTTATGCAAACATATATATAACGATATGTATATTATATATCCATATATATGCATGGAAGTGTTTATATATGTATGCATATATAATCACATATGTATGTATATTATATATAAATATATATGCATATGTATGTATATGTATAAACATCATATGTATAGATGTGTATATCTATATCTGGGTATATGTAAATATGTGTATATGTATATCCGCATATATGTATTATGTATCTGAATATCTGTTTATGTTCAGTATGTACATGTGCATATGTGCATATCTGTATATATGCATATCTGTATATATATATATACATGTATATATGTGTAAAATAGATGTATATCCATATTTATATATATGCCCATACATTTATACAGACACATATATGTACATATGATGATATACATGTACACATGTACATATGCATATGTGCATATGTGTATATATGCATATATGCATACATATATATGTATATAAATAGTGGCTAGGGAAAGACAACAATAGACACGACTGGGTTGAGAGAGTTTTACTTGCCTCTGGCACAGGAAAATTGCATATTGTATGCATATTTATATATATATGCCCATATATGTACACAGATACATATATGTACGTATGATTCATCCTTAGGATGCATACACAGTATACTATCTCTAACAATAGAGTGTGCTTCATTACTAAATCATTTAGTAAATGTAACCTTATGCATTCACTGCTACTTCAATACCCAACCATCTGTCCTAGTGTCAGAGTGTACAGTAGTATCCCCAGACAGTGCCGCGTGCACAAATCCACGCGTTGACACCGCGTTAACCACGCGTTATATCATGTGTAGAATAGTGACGTCATTTACCAAGCTACATGTTGACATATTGACTTTGGACTGACAGGCATGTCGGCACACATTGTGTGAGTGCATAGTGTTGAAATGTCCATGTTAATTAATGATAAGTATCGCCAGTATCACAACAGAAACACCGGTTCTCATCCATCACAGAAGTTAAAGTTGCAGAGTGCGATGCTTTTGAGTGTTTGCCATTGTCTAAGATAAATACATTACATTAATTATTATAGTTTACTTAACTTTAGTCTGGAATAACTTTTTAATTTAGATGGCCAGACGGGATAGCCAAATGAGTTAGAGCGTCTGTCTCCTGTGTTGGTAGACCGTGGGGTCATGAGTTCGAACCCTGGTCGAGTCAAACCAATGACTTAAAAATGTATGCTTGTTGCTTCCTAGACAGTGGCTCTGCATTATTAGGATAGGGCAAGGAGCAGTGGAATGAGGAAGACCAATTGTCCACGATTGAAATTGCCCCCGCTTAAACAACTAATGTACCACACCAAAAACAAATTTAAGATATTTGAAGTGCAAACATGCACAATATAATAATTTAGGCAAGCACACCAAAACTCTTGACACCATAGTATTCGGCAGTAACAGGGTCTGTTAAATTGACGTAGTGAATGTGGCGAAAAAATTATTAATAAGTGAACCAGTATCTAAGGTAGTCATGTAGAATCAGATTTAGATGATTTTTTTAGTTTGGAAAAGTTTATGTTTCATCGGACTATGTAGCTTCAGGACATCTTGAGCATTGTCAATGACTTCGATTTCCAACCCTTCGGAATAAGACGAGATATTTATTTTTAACTGTGAAAAGAGCCTGATAAGTATTGTACTTCTGCTTTCTCCTTTTTCGTGTGAAACATTAGTGATATAATATTGTCGACATCTTGATACAGGTTTATCATCATCATCATCATCATCATGCTGTCCGTCGCGATGTGACAAAGACTGCTTTCATTACTTGACTGCCACTCTCCATTTAGCTCTCTGCTGTGAGAATGATGTCCATGAGTCGGTCTTGATGTCTCTCAGCTTCAGGTTTATTTATCATACAGCCTACCATATCAGTAGTAGATAAGAATGCATGCAATTAATTATTCAGCAGTAATAATTATGCCTCGGTGATTTGACAAATATTTCCACACTGTAAAGCAACATTGGTGGCAGGCCACATATGCAGCAGTTGGATCACACTGGAGTTGTTTTGACAAAGCAGCTAAATGTAGTGAATAATATTGCAGTTGATTCATCAGCTTAGTGATTTAGCAGCTGCCCTTTTATTTGAAGCATGACATTATTTCAACGCCTGTCTAGAATCGCAATGCCAGTCTTCCGATTTACTGACTGCTTAGAGTTAAGCTGGAAACTGGTGTGGTCACACACCCGGAAGTAGGGGACACTACAACCGGAAGTTCGGTCAGTGTCCCTCTCAGCCGTTCCCTTAAATATTGACCCTATTCATTCGGGATGCATATTTTATTGAAAGTTTTTTTTAAGTGAGCAGTGACAGTTGGCTCAGGGGTATAGGAGGCGGGGAGGAGAGAATGCCTGCTCCGCAGTGAATAACATGGAAGTTAAGGTGGTTAGACAGAAACATTAAAGGGCTTCCATTATTTATATCCACATAATAAATTGTATAGTACATATATACATATAAATATGTTCATATATATATATATATATTATAGGGATGTCCGTCCTGATATGACCTTTGATATTGCCAGGACGTAAAACTCCAACAACCAACCTTTTTTGTTTGTTTGTTTGTTTGTTTGTTTAACGACCCCCGAGCACAAGAGTAGACATCGGCTATTGGGGGGTCCAACAACAAACCAACTGCTAGGGATCCATAATCCGATAGTCTTTCGTGTACTATTTTCTCTAGATAAACATGTTAGGTTGATCGTTGTAATCTACCTTACTTTATTTGAAAGTTGCTTTCATTTTAAATGACTAACTTTGGGGATATGTGAACTGCAAACATGGAATATTAATGTTGGTGTCCATGTCAAATCGGAGTGGGATGTAGCTAGGGATGCTAGAGTGTCCAACGTTGTAGGTGTGGGTCATCCGATCGATCCTGGTCAGTGGACACATTTGCAGTTTGGGTTCTTTTCCGTTCCACCCAGTGGTCGACAACTTGTTCATCAAACGCTGCTGTATGTGCTGTCCTGTCTGTGGGAAAGTGCATATAAAAGACCCCTTGCTGCTTATCGGAAAGAGTAGCCTATGTGGCAGCAGTGGGTTTCCTCTAAAGAAATGTGTTAGAATGACCAAATGTTTGACATCCAATAGCCGATGATAAAAATCAATTGGCTCTGGAGGCGTCGTTAAATAAAACAAACTTTCTTTTGTTGCATGTCAAATCGCTGATGACACAAGGTTTCAGCTGAGGTGGGTTGAATGAGATTGACCCAGTATATGCGGAAACAAATGCATGCCTAATAAATGCACCAGTAGCTAAGTCGGATGTACAGAACCAAAACTAGAAAATTGTTTTTGGTTTTAAAAAGAGTTGATGCTCTCATCCTGTTCTGCAGCTTTGAACCCATAAACGCATGGTTTCCAAGCTCCAACCTGATCAAGGTTCTTGCCGTACAAGTTTTTCTGAAATTTACTTGCGATGAAATCGTACTTTTTTCTGTTGAAGATTTATACTGCATATCATGGATAAGTTTGAATAGACTTGTTTTCACCATTAGACAGTTTGTCGATAGAAAGCCCGAGTCTACACTTTTACCGACCCAAGGGATTTTTAACCTCCCACACCACAGAGATGGTATGAGAGCAACCGGCCTTTGATGACGCTGTAAGTTATACACAGCGGTGGAAATCCAAAGTGGCAGAGGTGGGGGCACAGGGAATCGAACCACCAACCTTCAGATTAGGAGTCCGACCTAGAAAAAAGTCAGACACTCTAACCACTCTGCCACAGAAAACACCTCTAACAACTGTTCTACATCAAACAAGCTACCACTTACTTAAACGTCCATTAAATAATGCTTACTTCACCACCATCTTAAAGTTGCATAGTCCGATAAAAGCAAACAATTTTCAAAACCAAAACTCTTATGGAGATTTGAACCTACATCTCCAGTTTACACATTAGCATGTTTATTACGCATTTGCTGGTGAATGAATATAACTTAGACAGACACGCTAAGCCGATTTAATAGAACCTGTTATCACTGAAGCCTAGGAGGGGAAAGTTTTGACAAGCTTGCCAACATTAATTTGGCGTGTTTACATTTCAATACCTCCTAACTTAGTCATTTAAAATCAAAGTTATGCCAAACTAAAGCAAGGTGGATTATAGCGAACAACCCAATATATTTATCTCAGAAAATGACAGAAACTCAAAACCATCGGACCATGCAACTTTAATAAGGCTAGGGGGACTTGATCAGTGGTTGGATTGGCACCAACTTTGGTTATCTCGGAAGTGACATATTGTGAGTTACAGTCGTGGTTGGTTGGCCTATCACCAAGGCCATTCAGTGTAAAGCATACCCAGATTTCATCATTCAATTTAAGCTGCCATCATATGACTTATGTAAACCCACATCGTGCTGTACAAAGGCTATATTTATTGGGGGGGGAGGGAGGGGGGAGGTGGAAGGGGAGGGGAGGAAGGGTAGAGGGGGGTGGAGAGTGAATGTGGGGTGGGGGAATGTGGGGAAGGAGGAGGGAAGGGGGGAGATGGTGGATGCTGAAGAGGGGCGATAGGGGGTGGGGAGGGGCAGTGGAGAGGGGGAGGGGAGGGTGGAGAGGATGGAGGGTAGAGAGGTGCGATGGGGGAGGCGGGGGGGAGGGGGGAGGGAGAATAGGGGAGGGTGGAGAGGAGGCGGGGTGGGAGGGAGGAAGAAGGGTGTAGTTGGAATGTGGAGGAACAGGTGGAGAGGGGGAGGGTGGTAGGAGATAGGAGATGGGGGGAAGGGGGAGAGGGGGGAAGGAGGGGGGAGACGGGTATGGCTTAGCGGTAGAAGGGGGAAGGAGAAGGTGAGAGGGGGAGGGGAGGGGGTAGGAGATAGGAAATGGGGGAAGGGGAGAGGAAGAGGGGGAGGAGGGGGTGAGACGGGTATGGCGTAGCGGTAGAAGGGGGGAGGGGGAGGTGAGGGGGGAGGTGGAGGATGAGGGAGGAGGTGAGAGGGGGAGGGGAGGGAGGAGGTGAGAGGGAGAGGGAGGAGGTGAGAGGGGGAGGGAGGAGTGAGAGGGGGAGGGCTTAGGGGTAGAAGGGGGGGAGGGGGAGGGGGGGGAGGGAGGAGGGGGAGGGGGGAGGTGAGAGGGGGAGGGAGGAGGTGAGAGGGGGAGGGCTTAGGGATAGAAGAGGTGGAGGTAGGAGGTGAGAGGAGTAGAAGAGGGGGTGGAGGGGGGAGGGAGGCGGGGAGGGAAAGGAGGGGGTGGGAAGCGGGTCTGCTTGTGTGTATATGCCCGGATAAACCCTCGACTGTCAACAGTCGCACATTGGTGGATATTTATCACATACAACAACCCCTTAAGCAATCATGTATAGACTTTGTCGGGCTATTTGCCGTTGAATACTTTGCAACTGAATTGTTACTTTAATAGTCATGCTCTGGTTGTGTACTTTTCAATCACCACCACCCTTTCCAATGCCCCCCCCCCCCCCAACACACACACACCTACAATGGCCGATTCACCAGGGCTGGTTCGAAGCCGTCCACCACAATGTCCACTTTACTGAAAGCCCTCTCCCTCCTGCCCCCCCCCTCTCCTGTCTCCACCACCCCCCTCCTGTCCCCTCCCCTCAGCCTCCCAGTACATGGTGGTTCTTAGCTTATCAGTTGAGCGTCCATCTCCCATTTTGTTAGATCGTGGGATTCGAACACTGGTCGAGTCAAATCAATGACTTAAAAACATATACTTGTCGCTTCCTAGCCAGGCACTCGGGATTAATAGGATAGGGCAAGGACTGGTTAGCCCAATGTCAGGATAATGTGACTGAGTGGGATATCGGGTGTCATGGTGCTGGTGGCCTGGTCTCCCAGTGGAGCAGAACTATAAAGTCTCCATGAGTGTGCACTGTCACAAGTCGGTACCCGTCCTGATATAGCCTTAGATGTTGATAGGACGCAAAACTCCATCAACCAACCAACTGTTTAGAGATATCCACCGCCTTGTCCACTTTACTGAACCCCTTCCTCCCCTCCCCCTCAACGTCCCCTACCCCCCCCCCCCCCCCGCGTCTCCATGTGCATGGCGCTTCTTAGCTATCTGTGTGACCATCTTGTGACACCAGCGTCTGAACCCCTACCGTCAGTCAAGTCAGCCAATCACGTGTCACTACCACCAAGAGGCTGAACACAGTGTTCTGAGTAAGTAAGCCATTACCGTGTGTGTAGGTGTGTGTAGGTGTGTGTGGGGGGAGGGGAGGAGCGGGGGGGGGGGGGGGGATTAGGCACATACACACAGCTAAAAGCCACAGCGTCAATGGGATTTTGTCGTAGGATAACAACAATTTATCACCTCGTTCTGCCGGGTGCAAAATGTCAACGCGTTCACATGCCACGTTCGTGTTGGCTTTCGCGTAAACAACGTTCCATTTATGTGTAAATAACCGTTTATAGGGAAAATGTACATACTCATCACGACTATTTCTGTAAATATGTAAACAGAATAAAAAACATATATATATATATTTAATTAAAGATCTGTGTTTGTCATTCATTCATTTATTCATTCATTATACCGGTATTTTGGGGAAAGTGGCGGGAATTTGAATGTATATTATTTAAATTGCGATAGCGTAGGGGGGGGGTTCATACACAGTTTTAAAAGTTTTCAAAATTGTCATAGTCATACGAATAGTTCAGGCGCAAAACCCCGTAAATGCCAATTTAAAAATAGAGATAAACAAACATAGGATTCAAACCACCAAACAATTAATTTTGTTTACATTCCTATTTCATTTAATTCATTTCTCCATTATCATTTCATCATACGAAAATAGGAATTAGTGAATAATTAAAATTACCTTGAGGAAAAAATCTGTTATTTTAATGTCATTCTGAGATTGGCATTTACAGGGTTTCGTGCCTAAACTCTTCTATTTACAAAGAGTACTACTATCCCAGACCTCGTCGGTCCCTCTCTACCCCCTCCCCCGCCCCACCCCCACCCCCACCCCCCACAACGTATTGCGCGTCAACATTTTATCACAGTGCATAACAGTGGTTTAATTATGTTATATCGATATTGTATTAAACCATAAAAGTCTTGAATGACTGGCACAGCCCCGCCCTTTCTCCCGTGTAGTATGCATATCTACGACTGTGACAATGTTGAAAACTATTGGGTGGCTCCGTTATGGATAAAACAAATTTAAAATCTTTTATTCAGCTCACTAAATTGTGCAGCACGGATCGAGCTGAAGCACACTCCAGAGAGGCATCCTTAAGGGAACTGTTTGTTTGTTTGTTGTTGTTTTTACGTCATATCAACATCTAAGGTCATATCAGGACAGGTACCGACTTGTGACTGCGCACTCATGCCGATTTTATAGTGCTGCCCCACTGGGAGACCAGGCTGCCAGCACCATGACCTGATATCCCACTCAGTCACATTATCCTGACACTGAGCCAAGAAATCCTTGCCCTATTCGAATAATGCTGAGTGCCTGGCTAGGAAGCGGCAAGTATCAATTTTTAAGTCATTGGTTTGACTCGGCCAGGGTTCGAACCCATGGGTTTGGATCCCCCGATCTCCTAAAGCAGGAGATGGACGCTCAACTCATTCAGCCATCCCGTCTGGAACTTGATCCATGTATAGAATGGCTGATTGTAAAGGCTGACAGGTGGCGCCCATGTAGTTGTGGCAGAACGCCTGTGATTATACAAACAAACACATGTTAGAGCAGGTATCACAACGCAGTTTCTGCTTTATTTGGATTAATCTACTTTTTATTACATTCATTGATAAAAGTTGCATAGTCCGATGGTTTTGAGTTTCTATTATTTTCTGAGATAAATATATGAGGTTGATCATTGTAATCTACCTTACTTTGGTTTGAAGTAACTTTCATTTTAAATGTCTAACTTTTGAGATATTTGAAATACAAACACGCACAAATAATTTGGCAAGCATGTCACAACTCTGACACTATAGGCTTCTGCGGTGACAGGTTCTATTAAGTTGCCTCGGTATTCCCTTCTATGTGCCGAGAAATGTTTAATAAGTGCAGCAGTATCTAAGTTAGATATGTAGAATTAAATCTAAATAATTGTCTTGTTTTTAAAACCGTGATGTTATCATCTGACTATGCAGCTTTAAGCATGGGAAATTTCAATCACCGACAAAAAAAGCCCACGCCATAACTTGGACTTCCTCATTCCACTGCTCCTTGCCCAATCATATTGTAAAGTGCGACGGCCGGCAGCTGTGGTTGTGTAGGAAGGTTAAATAGGAAATCACTACAGGCAAGTACAGAGAAGGAAGGCAAGAGATAGAGTGTGCAGAAGGAACCAGAAGGAGCTTGCTTAGTTTATTATATATATAGCTTTTAGAATCCAACATGGGTTGATCTCCCAATCCCTAACAGGTATTTATCTCCCCACCAATCAGAGTTCAATCTCTTGTATCCAAGGCCTTGTCATGCTGGCTTCAGTGCCTTGTGGTATGTAGTGATCCATAAATAACACCTGTGGGGAGGGGGTATGTGAGGCAACTCCTCCAAAGACTGTATCTAAGAAGTGACACTCCTCCTTTATACTATTTTACTATACAATTTCTATACGTAATGAGTAATAGTTTACCAACTCCACATATCCCTCATATGCCTTTGGGTTTTACATATTACCATTTACCATTTTATAGACAAGTTGCAATTTATTATAGTAGAGTTCATATATCCTCATATGCCATAATAATCGGAAAATTTACAATATGAATGCAGAGCGCCAGGCTTGGTAACAACAAGTTTTTTTCTTTGTAGTCATTGAGTTCATTCGACCTGGGTCCAAAATGCCATGACCTGGCACATGGAAAGCAAATTGTCAACTCTTTTTGCTATCCTGTCTGGAGGTAACATGTTTTTTAAAGCGACTGAATCGCTAACTTTCAATCTTATCAAGATGGATGCATAGCCTACAGTAGGTTTAATATACAAATCAAGCACGATTACTTTCGAGAATAGGGACATGGGGGAGAATCCCTGCAGGGTCCCCGTCTAGTGCCGGTAGGTAGCGCCGTGAGGTCCCGGCAGAGAGCCCCGTGAGGTCTCGACCAAAAAGACAAAAGCCCACCCACACTGGGAGCGCCGTGAGGTCCCGGACATCGCACTCACACCGGGAACCCCGTGCGGTCCCGAACACACCAGGGGCCATATTCATGTAGTCATGCCACGCTTAGCCGGAGCTACACGCTAGCTCTGGGGTAGCTATCCGAGGCTATCGGCGGGTTGGAGAAATAGGTCAAGTCGTATTCACCAATGTCAAAGCCGCCGCGGATAGCTAACCTTGAGTTTATTTATAGATTTGGGAATTCCCTCGATTCGACAATATTAATATCGCCGCCTGTGCGACGGCAGCAATGTCCTGATATGACCTTAGATGTTGCTAGGATGTAAAACAACAACAAACAACAACAATGACGGCAGCATTAATATTGCTTCGAATTTATGGTTTATTTGCTGAATTTGTCTGTGTCTCTGTGTCTGTCTCTGTATGTGTCTGTGTCTCTGTCTGTGTCTCTGTCTGTGTCTCTGCATCTGTGTCTCTGTCTGTGTCTCTGTCTGTGTCTCTGTCTGTGTCTCTGTCTGTGTCTCTGTGTCTCTGTGTCTCTGTCTGTGTCTCTGTCTGTGTCTCTGTCTGTGTATCTGCGTCTGTTTCTGTGTCTCTGTGTCTGTCTGTGTCTGTGTCTCTGTGTCTGTCTCTGTTTCTGTGTCTATGTGTCTGTTTCTGTGTCTATGTGTCTGTCTCTGTCTCTGTCTGTGTCTCTGTGTCTGTGTCTGTGTCTGTGTGTCTGTGTCTGTGTCTGTGTCTCTGTCTCTGTCTGTGTCTCTGTCTCTGTGTATGTGTCTGTGTCTGTGTCTCTGTCTGCGCCGGTTAGTTTCACTGTCTGTGTATGTGTCTCTGTCTGTGTCTCTGTCTGTGTCTCTGTCTGTGTCTCTGTGTATGTGTCTCTGTCTGTGTCTCTGTCTGTGTCTCTGTCTGTGTCTCTGTGTATGGGTCTCTGTCTCTGTCTCTGTATGTGTCTGTGTCGGTGTCTCTGTCTGTGTCTGTGTCTCTGTATGTGTTTCTGTATGTGTCTATGTCTGTGTCTCCGTATGTGTCTCTGTCTGTGTCTCTGTCTGTGTCTCTGTATATGTCTCTGTCTGTGTCTCTGTCTGTGTCTCTGTCTGTGTCTCTGTCTGTGTCTCTGTCTGTTTGTGTCTGTGTCTGTGCCTCTGTCTCTCTCTGAGACACAGAGACACACACTCAGACACACACAGACACATAGACACACACACAGATACACAAAGACACACACACATACACAGAGACACACACAGAAACACAAATACACACACAGACACACAGACACAGACACACACAGACACACAGACACACAGACACACAGACACACAGACAGAGACACAGGCACAGACACATACAAAGAGACACAGACACAGACACAGAGACACAGACACAGAGACACAGACACAGAGACACAGACACAGACAGATACACAGACACAGACACTGACAGAGATACAGACAGAGACACAGACAGAGACACAGACAGAGACACAGACACAGAGACATAGACAGAGACACATACAGAAACACATACAGAGACACATACAGAGATAGGCACAGAGACACAGACACAGACACAGACACAGACACAGACACAGAGACACAGACAGAGACACAGACAGAGACACAGACAGAGACACAGACACAGATACACAGACAGAGACACAGACAGAGACAGACACAGAGACACAGAAACAGACACAGAGACACAGACACAGAGACACAGACAGAGACACAGACACACAGACAGAGATACAGACACACAGACAGAGACACAGACAGAGACACAGACACAGACACAGAGACACAGACAGAGACACAGACAGAGACACAGACAGAGACACAGACACATACAGAGACAGACACAGAGACACAGACAAATTCAGCAAATAAACCATAAATTCGAAGCAATATTAATGCTGCCGTCGTTGTTGTTGTTTGTTGTTGTTTTAGGTCCTAGCAACATCTAAGGTCATATCAGGACATTGCTGCCGTCGCACAGGCAGCGATATTAATATTGTCGAATCGAGGGAATTCCCAAATCTATAAATAAACTCATCGTTAACTATCCGCGGCGGCTTTGACATTGGTGAATACGACTTGACCTATTTTTCCAACCCGCCGATAGCCTCGGATAGCTACCCCAGAGCTAGCGTGTAGCTCCGGCTAAGCCTGGCATGACTACATGAATATGGCCCCTGGAGGACCAGCGTGCCATCTGCAGCCCTGCTGCCGACGACACCGGTTCCCACTTCGATCACCAGTGACGGAGGTACCGGAACGTGGGCCCCAAGAATGTGTTGCCACTGCTGCACTACCACCTGTAAGCACACCGACACTCAAAAAGCCCTTGACCCATTTCTGCCATCCCAGAAGAAGAAGAACGCGAAAAGAAGAAGAACAAGCCTTTTAACGGTGCCGTTTATTAATGCTCCAGCTCTTCAGCCAGTGACCGTTAGGTGACGAACCCCCCTTGAACCGTACTGGCCAGTCCCAATCTTGTTCAAGGACCGACCATATCTTTCCCAACTTCGGCCACCACTTCCTGGAATGCTCATCATAACAGATAATGCCACCAGGGGGCAGTGCCCGGATTAAAGTGATGCTCTCCCACTCCAGCTGCCACGTCCTCTCTTCCCGTTATGTAGCAGTCACACTACGACGACAATGAGAGGACGACAGCCCGGCGGCTGGAATTTTGAGAAATCACGACGACATATGCAAATTCGGGCTAAGTTGGACGACAATCGGACGACATCCGGACGACATCCGGACGACAAACGGGACGACAGCGGGACGACAGTGTCTGTGTCTGTGTGTGTGTGACTGTGTCTCTGTGTGTGTGTCTGTGTCTGTGTGTCTGTGTGTCTGTGTGTGTGTCTGTGTGTGTTTCTGTGTCTGTGTGTGTGTCTGTGTGTGTGTCTGTGTCTCTGTGTGTGTCTGTGTCTCTGTGTGTGTCTGTGACTGTGTCTGTGTGTGTCTCTATGTGTGTGTGTCTCTGTGTCTGTGTATGTGTGTATCTGTGTCTGTGTGTGTGTCTCTGTGTCTGTGTGTGTGTATCTGTGTCTGTGTGTGTGTCTCTTTGTGTCTGTGTGTGTGTCTCTGTATGTGTCTCTGTGTCTGTGTGTGTGTGTCTCTGTGTTGTGTCTCTCTGTCTCTGTGTGTGTCTGTGTCTTTGTGTGTGTCTGTGTGTGTCTGTGTGTGTCTGTGTGTGTCTCTGTGTGTGTCTCTGTGTGTGTCTCTGTGTGTGTGTCTCTGTTGTGTCTCTGTGTGTGCGATAAACCACACACACTCACACTCACTCACACTCACATTCACACTCACATTCACACTCACATTCACACTCACACTCACTATCACACTCACTATCACACTCACACTCACACTCACTATCACACTCACACTCACTATCACACTCACTATCACACTCACACTTCACGATCACACTCACACTCACTATCACACTCACTATCACACTCACACTTCACGATCACACTCACACTCACTATCACACTCACACTCACTATTACACTCACTATCACACTCACTATCACACTCACACTCACTATCACACTCACACTCACTATCACACTCACTATCACACTCACACTTCACGATCACACTCACACTCACTATCACACTCACTATCACACTCACACTTCACAATCACACTCACACTCACTATCACACTCACACTCACTATCACACTCACTATCACACTCACTATCACACTCACACTCACAATCACACTCACTATCACACTCACTATCACACTCACAATCACTATCACACTCACACTCACTATCACACTCACTATCACACTCACACTTCACGATCACACTCACACTTCACGATCACACTCACTATCACACTCACACTCACTATTACACTCACACTCACACTCTCACTCTCACTCACAGCCACATCCACACCCACACTCAGCCTCACACCCACACCCACACCCACACCCACACCCACACTCACACTCACTCTGTGTGTGTGTCTCTGTGTCTTGGTGTCTCTGTTGCAGAGACACACACACAGAAACACAGAGACACACACACAGAGACACATACACAGACACAGAGACACAGACACACACAAAAAGACACACACATAGACACACAGACACACAGACACACACAGAGACACGGACACACACAGAGACACAGACACACACAGAGACACAGACACACACACAGACACAGACACACACACAGACACACACACAGACACACACACAGACACACACAGACACACACACACACAGACACACACACAGACACACACACAGACACACACACAGACACACACACAGACACAGACACACACAGACACAGACACACACAGACACACACATAGAAACACAGAGACACACACACAGACACAGATATACACACACAGACACAGACACACACACACAGACACACACATATACACACATAGACACACATAGACACAGACACACACATAGACACAGACACAGAGACTCACAGAGACACATACATGGAGAGAGAAGCAACTACAGCTTGACGACAAGATGACAGTGCCGCGACAGTGCCGCGACAGTGCCGCGACAGTGCGACAGTGCCGCGACAGTGCCGCCACAGTGCCGTGACAGTGCCGCAAAATCGGCTGTCGTCGGCTGTCGTAGAAGTTTTTCAACATGTCCAAAATCCCCACGACAACCCGGCGACAGTCGAGAAAGAGTGGAGAAACTGGAGGTGTCGCAGAGGTGTCGCGGCGGCACCTGCGCGGCACCTGCGCGACACCTGCACGACAATCAGCGACAAGCGGGAGTGGGGTCGCAGGGCTGTCGCCGCTGCTTGTCGTCGTAGTGTGACTGCTACATTAGCAACGAGTAAGGAATGAGAATCTGATATGATGTAAGAAGGCGCGCAATGCATATGTGGGAGAAAATACTTACATCACAAAGACAGAATCGGTAATATGCACACACAAATCGGTGTCACTCTTCTGGTGGCTAGTGTTGCTGTTTTGGTTTGTTTATGTATATCAGATATTGGATGTTTGTTTTCTACATTTAGATAAATTGTCAGTGTCTTATTCTGTTCACATTCTATTCATTCAATTGGCCAGCAGACAGACTTTCACACCTTTTCCGCTGTCGACCAAAGGTTTGACGCCATCTCATCACCTCTTGGCACTCCGGTGATGCACACAATTTTCCACCCACTCACTCTACTCCTGTATTGTTTCTCTTTACAGGGCTGGGCTTGAGTGCTAGTATTTCTCTTCAATAAACACTTTTTACCTGCACTTGTACTCAGCGTCATTCTTTTGCTGAATCGGCGTATATATATACATATTTAACCGTCGGGCTATTTCGCCCCCGCTAAAGGCAAGCCTTCGTGTTAATTTATATAATTATTTCCATGTGAATTTCTCGGGCCGGCCGCGGGCCGCTGCTGCCCCTCGTCCCGCCTGCAGGTAGTCCGTGTCTGTCGGTGTACTTCTCGGGCTAGAGTCGGCCAGCCAGAGTATCGCCTAAATACGGAGGTGTGCCACCGCCCGTATATGTTAGTACAAAGCGATTATTTAATTGTTTCCACTACTGGCCGGTCTACTCGCCTTACGGTGTATTTAATACGTTTGAATTGATCCAGAACTAAGCAGAGGCGCTAGTGTCTCCGCTACTGTCACTGATAATCAGCCTACGTTAATGTCTTATTTTAGCCAAGAAGATCTATACGTTAATTCCGTTAATATGTCTGTTCCAATCTCCCCGCAGATGGGCTAAGTAGCTGCGTAAGGCCTAGTTAGGCTCAAGGCCCTTAATTATATATATAAAGTATTCCAATGTTAGATTCGACCATAGCAGTTTACTCCATAGAAAACTGGAGGACAGTAAAGAATGCAAGGAACGTTCCAATTTACTTTTCCAAGAGCTCACGGCTTTGTTTATTCTTAGCCAAACTAACATTCGAGTAACGTACATAGTGTAGAAACATGTTGCAAACCCTTCCCCTACAGTTTAATGTCAAACAACTTTGGAATTTAGATAAAATAGGCCTAAATATCGGCTTAAAACATCAGAGCGTCATAAAGTACGTCTGATCGGTCTGGCCCCGAACGCCCGACCTCCTTTCGTTGCCAGGCGAGTCGCAATTCGCGTCTCCTAGCAACGCTTTACGGCCGGAAACCCCGTCGCCCGTGAATGTTTGGGCATTCGCGGTCTGCCATGGCGAGTAGCCCGTATTCCCAAATACGGGTTAATCGGCGCACGCCCGTGAATGCCATCAGGCTGGCAGTCTCGCCCACTTCACTTATATATATATATATATATATATATATATATATATATATATATATATATATGTGATATATAATTAATTATATGAGTATAAAAAGTGCTATTTAATATATTATTATTCGCCATGCTATTTATTTGTGCAATTCTGGACCGATCTGCCATTTACTGCGGGCCTGATCGGGTCCAGGATAGTTTGGCGCCTTCCTACGCCTGGTCATATGCCAGTCGATCGGCGCGGGCGTCAAATGAGCTCAATTTCAAAACTATATATAGCCTACCCACTAGTACTATATAGCCTACCCACTAGTACTATCCCGTCCTGATATGACCTTAGATATTGCTAGGACGTGCTAGGACTTCCATGATTTTTTTATTCAGGCATACTACTCATTCTTCATAGTCCGATGAAAATATAAAAAATTTCAAACTAAAACACTAATGCCCCAGTCACATACACGTTAGTGGACGTAGTTGAATGTAGGTGAACGTAGTGGAGGTTAACTTGGGTCAAACGTGGTGTAAGTATGTTAAACTATGTTGAAATATGTTAAGGTACGGCAGGTTTTGGTACGGATAAATACGTTACGGTACAGATAAATACATTACGGTATGGATGCCGGTATGTTCAACTAGGTTAGCCTCCACTAATGGCTATGTAACCAGGGCTTGATCCAAGTATGCTAGAGTCCGCTAGAGAAATCCAGAGTATGCTAGAGTACATTAGCATCACGGATGCAAATTCAGCCTCTAACGTAGCGCTCTTTTGAACATGTCCAAATATTAAATCGGAACTCACAGACCACCCACGTTATTACCAAGTTAGCATGACAGAGAAGTATGGATCCCAGTACGTTCAACTACGTTCAACTATGTTCAACTATGTTAGCCTCCACATCGTTCAACTACATCCACTAACGTGTATGTGACCGGGCCTTTATCTAGATTTGATCCTTCACATCCAACTTAGATACTATTACACTAGTTAAACATTTCTTGCAGCTCTGTGCTCTCATACTGTGTTGCTATATTGAAAAATGGGTAAAGAAACACTATAAGGGTCCGTAAACACGTGAAGGTATGGAGTTCAAGGTTATTTCATGGTTTTTCAAGGCTGTTTTTTTTCAATAATGCCGAATGGTGATTTTGTACTAATTTATATCAGTGGGAACAGTTTAATGGAATTCAAGGCTTTTACAGACTAATTACCCCAAAATAGGTAAACATTTTCTTTGTTGGTACATTAGTTGTTTAAGCAGGGGAAATTTCAGTTGCCGGAGATTGGTCTTCCTCATTCCACTGCTCCTTGCCCTATCCTAATAATGCCGAGCACCTGGCTAGGAAGTGACAAGTATCAATTTTTAAGTCATTGGTTTGACTCGACCAGGATTCGAACCCACGACCCCACGATCTACCACACGGGAGACGAACGCTCTAACTCATTTGGCCATCCCAGCTGGGGATGGCCAAATGAGACGTTACAATGGCCGATTTAAGACTTTACAATGGCTTAAAATGGGGGCAATGAAGGTCAAGACTTTCCAGGCCCTGTCCTGACCCTGGACTATGTCCAACATCTGATCTGAACACCTAAATTGATTTGGGATGCTTTCATTTAAAATATTTCAAAAGTTAACCCTTTGTAAGGCAATAAATTACTTCAAGGAAAAGTAGAGTGGATTATAACAATAAACTTTATGCATTTATCTAACAAAAAACGCAGAAACTCGAAACTTTCGAAAGCTAACCCTTTTGAGGTAAACATTATTTCAAATTAAAGTAAAGTAGATTGCAACAAAAAGAAATTAATTGAGTGGACTGCTTCTGAAGATCAGAAGGCGCGTTCTGTGAGTGATTTGTGTTCTTCGCTATCAGGTCACCGCTAATGGGCCTGTCACACTACGACGTTTCTCATGAACGCGCTTCGACGCGTGGCGACATGTTGCATTTTTGGGCGAACCGTCGGTACACGTCCGGTACGTTACTGGCGCGTTACCGGCACGTTACCAGCGCATCGGTAGATAGCAACGTGTGAATGGACACGTCGGCGTGCGTCAGGCCGCGTCGAGGTTTTGTGCTTGCACAAAACTTTTGACAGGATGCAACGCGCATCAGCGTGTTGGCGGGCGCATTATGGACGCGTTAGCAACACGTTGACACAGGTTGGCGGCGTGCCAGCAGAACGCTGGCAGACCGTTGATCAACGTCGGTTAATGTTGGCTTTTTTTTCCCCAAAATGCGACCGTTCCGTCGGCGCGTCCGTAACATCCCATCGCCGACAACACGCCAATAATACGCTACCGACACGCTACAGACATGCTAATAACACGCTACTAACGCGCCAATAACGAGCCAATAACGCGCCTCCAACCCACCACTAACACGCTGCGCCCCGTCAAACTTTCTCCCAAACCGCCGACGAGTTGGACGTGTGTCGACGGGTTGCAAATATTTTGCGCGTTGGCGGCACGCCGGAACACACGTCGTAGTGTGACAGGGCCTTTGAAAGAAGATACCACTCCTCATGAAGGCTTAAGGCCCAGTCAGACTTTACCGGACTGAGTACCAGACTGGTCCGTTGGTGTCCGCTGTCAAAATGTACTGAAATGTACCGAAATGTACCGAATGAAACGGACGATAAACGGACAAGCAACGTACATTAACGAATATCTAGCAGACGCTAACCGGACGAAAACCGAATGTCAAACGGACGTTCCGGATTGCTCACGGATGCGCTGAAAACATATACTGACCGAATTCCCGCAATAAAAAAACACACAACAAAAAACAACAACAACAAAAAGTCAATGGACTTGTCAGGAAGCAAACCGGAAATGTAACGGATGGTAATGGACATGAACCGGACAAAACGGACTAAACAGACTTAAAACGGACACCAACCATACAGGTCAGTCCGGTGGTGTCCGGTACAAGTTTTGTGCATGTTCAAAACTTGTACCGGACACCGCCGGACACCACCGGAGAGAGAACGGACATGCCGGATGGGTACCGTATATAAACCGTACATTGCCATATTTCACCGGACAGTGTCTGTTTTCTATTCGATTGCTCAATCCGGTGAGGTCTGACTGGGGCTTAACACATGTTCGCAGGTATAACTCCAGGCTCTGGGTAGCGGATGTGATGGCCGGATCGCTAAGACTAAGAGCGCAGACTTCCCGTGCGGAAGGTTAGCAATTTGAATCCTAACCGAGTCAAACCAATGACTTACGAAAATTGATACTTGCCGCTACCTAGCCTGTCGCTCAGCATTAATAGGATAACTCAAGGGTTGGATAGCTCAGTATCAGGATAATATAACTGAGTTGGAAATTGGGTCATGATGCTGCGGGCCTGGTCTGTTAACACCATACATCACAATGAGTGCTCACTGTCACAAGTCAGTACCCATCTACCTTACATGTTGCCAGGATATCAAACCCCAACAAACAAACCCCAGGCTCCGATAAGCACCAGTGCAGAGCTAGAGTAAAGGATGTTGCACCGCATCACCAATATATACTGAGATATCCCATAGGCCCTCAACCTCAGTTACCACCCCACCCACCTGTGTATTTGCCTCCTCACACAGCACCAACAGTCCATGTGTAATACGCAATAAGCTGAATGCGCTAAGTAGCCTGATGTGTCCCGCTACTTTTTTTTTTTTTTTTGGTCCATTAGTTGTTTAAGCAGGGGAAATTTCAGTCATAAATGACTGGTCTTCCTCATTCCACTGCTGGTCGATAGAAAGCCCGAGCCTACACTTTTACGGACCCAAGGGATTTTTAACCTCCCACACCACATAGAGATGGTATGAGAGCAACCGGCCTTTGATGACGCTGTAAGTTATACACAGCGGCATAGCTGGGGGTACGGGGAATCGAACCGCCGACCCTCAGATTAGGAGTCTGACCTAGAAAAAAGTCAGACACTATAACCACTCCACCACAGAGAACGCCACTTCACAGGACACAGCTGGCCCAGTGTGTTCGCAACCACCCTGTGCCAATTTGCGACCCAGCAATAATAACAAGTGCAGCTAGCAATACTAACAAGACGGCTAACATTGTGGAAACCTAAACTGCAACTACCATAACTAGCAACACATGCGGTACCACTAACATATTCTCATCTGATTGCTACTACAGTACAACCCCATTAAACCAAGCTCGGTTAAACCTGGATAAAAGATTCACCCGGTACTTGTAGTACACGGGTGAATGACAACGTAGTCTAAATACGGGCAAAAATAGCTTTAGTATGGAACATGAAGTAGAAACTGTGGTTCCATGATCAAATGGCTACATATATTGGCACAGATTTGGTGAAATGGGAGAGAATGCAAAAAGACAAGATGGCGGCCAGAGAACGCCGTCGATTTCACTTTTAAATTGCATTAAAGTATATGCTTTATTATATTTTCCAAATCAAAAGTAGCGGGTAAATATGAAGACATCTACAAAGAATAAATGTTGCTTCTTAGATTGTGAAATTAGGCTCTCATTTCATTAACACGCTTTTTCGACCGTTTTTATATAGGGTTGGTATTCACCCATGTACTGCGAGTACCGGGTGAATCCTTTATCTAGATTAAACCAAACGATCGGGTAATCCAAACTTTTTTCGGCCACCCGGCAAAAAACTACCATTTATCATATAAAAAGGTTGGTTAAACCAAAGTCGTTTAATCCAAATTATCGGTTAATCCAAACAGAATGTCAGGCCCCAGGCCACTTCCGGTACAGTTAAACCAAACTTTCATGTGGTTATAAGGTTAGCTGAGACCCTACCATCTTTTTTATAGGATAAATGGTAGTACTTTGAAGGGACCCTCGAAATTTGTTTGGATTAACCGATCATTTGCTTTAACTGAGCTTGGTTTAACGGGGTTATACTGTGTGTACATAAAAAAACAATAATCAAAGTGTCTACATACATTGTACATTACATGTGCAATACACTCTTACTCAAAGTCAAAGTCAAGGCCAAAGCTTGGTTAAACCAATGATCGGTTAATCCAAACAAATTTCTAGGGTCCCTTCAAGTTTGGTTTAACGGGGTTATACTGTATTAACCCCACTCCTCCTCTAACTTCAGCGGAATGGATGACTACGAATCCCATGACCTACATTAACACTTAACCCCAACCATAACCTTAATTGAATATACAAAAGATAACTTCTGCACACAACCTCAGCCAAGTCAAAGCGAAAGTTCTAAAAATGTATACTTGTCACAACTTAGCTTGGCACTCGGCATTGCGAGGATAGGGGCAAGGAGCAGTGGAATGAGGAAGCCCAATTTTCCGTGATTGAAATTTCTCTTTGCTTAAAGTTGCATAGTCCGATGGTTTTGAATTTCTGTATTTTTTCTGAGATAAATATATTAGAGCGATCACTAGTATCTACTTTACATTAGTGTAAAGTTACTTTTATTTTAAATGGCAAACTTTTTAGATATGTCGAGTGGCACCATAGACTTCTGCAGTAACAAGTTCTGTTAAATTGACTCAGTATTGCCTTCTACGCAGAAACAAATGCTTAATAAGTGCATCAGTTAGCTATGTAAAATCAAAACTAGATGATTGGTTTGGTTTTGAAAATTTTATATTTCATCGGACTATGCAGCTTTAATGAACGAAAGCAAATTAAACAATTATCTGGACAGCGAAGTTCTCGCATAATAAAAACATTGCACCTGACTGGCTTCTCAGAGGGATTCCACAGCGGAGTCTTGCTGATCCAATTATTACCACCCCACCCACCCGGAAAATAAATCTATTCAGATTCTACTTCTGACATTCAAACATGGCGTCCCTTTGCACAGATCCTGGGTCCACATCTGACAGCAAGTTTCATTGCCGAGGACATGAAGTCAGATAAGCAATCACCCAAGTACTCACCCATTGACAGTGTTGACTTTGACAGCCCCCCCCCACCACCCCCCACCTTCTTACCTAACCTCTGTTTGGAGAGTGTGTGACGTGAGTGTAAGTCTGCGGGGATTAATTATGAAGGATCGGCGTCGCCATGACACCTGCTAGTCACAGCAATAGGAGTGATCTCATTCACAATGAGAGGTGACATAATGGTGGTGGTGGTGGTGGGGGTGCGTCGGAGGGGTCAGAGGGGAGCTCCCTCTTACCTCACCGTGTAGGCACTGCTTGGTCTGACCTATCTTTTGTATTAATCCCCACGCCTCATCCCCCACCCTGATCTAACATTCATCCCCATTCTATCGCCATGGTTACCCCTACACTTTCCCCCACCTCACCCTCACCCCCAACTTCCACCCTCCATTCCCCATCCTCTACACGCATCCTCCAATCCCCATCCTCCATCCTCCATTACCAATCCCCCACCCTCCATCGCCCACACTCCATCCCTCACCCCCACCCCTCATCCCCCAGTACTACTACTCACTCATCACATCACCACCATCCCCCCACCACCATCCACCATCCCCACCACCATCCACCATCACCCCCCACTCTCTCCCTCACCTACCAGATCACCACAATCCCCCCACCACCATCCACTATCTCCCCACCACCATCCACCATCCACCCTCCCACCTAGTGTCCCCCCCACCCACCACATCAGCATCATCCCCCACCACCATCCACCACCCCCTACTCTCCCCATCACTCACCACATCACCACCATCACCTCATCCCCCATCACCCACCCCCACCCCAACCCACTCCTACTCTCCCCTTCACACACCGCCACCCCATCCCCCACCCCCGTCCCCCACCCCAGCCCACTCCGACTCTCCCCCCTCACCCACCCACCCCCATCCCCAGCCCTGCCTCCACCCCCAGCCCACCCGCACTCTCCCATCCCACATCCCCCGTCAACCACCCCAGCCCACCCCTACTCTTCCCCTCACCCACCCCATCCTATCCCCCACCCCCACTCCAACCCACTCCTACTCTCCCCTTCACCCACTCCCACCCCATCCCCCACCCCCTGTCCCCCATCCCAGTCCACCCCTACTCTCCCCTTCACCCACCGCTACCCTATCCCCCAGCCCCTGTCCCCCACCGCAGCCCACCCCTACCCTCCCATCCCACATCCCCCGTCCCCCAGCCCAGCCCACCCCTACTCTCCCCCTCACACACCCCACCCTATCCCCCATCCCCTGCCCCCCATCCCAACCCACCCCTACTCTCCCCTTCACCCACCCCCACCCCGTCCCCCACCCCAACCCACCCCTACTCTCCCCTTCACCCACCCCCACCCCATCCCCACCCCCTGTCCCCCACCCCAGCCCACCCCTACTCTCCCATCCCACATCCCCCGTCCCCCACCCCAGCCCACCCCTACTCTCCCCCTCACACACACCCTACCCTATCCCCCAGCCCCTGTCCCCCACCCCAACCCACCCCTACTCTCTCCTTCACCCACCCCCGCCCTATCCTCCGTCCCCTGTCCCCCACCCCAGCCCACCCCTACTCACCCCCTCACCCACCCTACCCTATCCCCCAGCCCCTGTCCCCCATCCCAGCCCACCACTACTCTCCCATCCCACCTCCCACGTCCCCCACCCCAGCCCACCCCTACTCTCCCTCACCCCCCACCACTCACCACCTTCCACCTCCCGCACACCCTGCCATCCCTTACCCCCCCCCCCCCCCTTTCACTGTGAAGTGATGGGGAATGCCTCCCCATGTTTTAACCCAATAGGTGATTGATGAGTGTGGATATGGGCCACGACCGGGCGAGTTTCGGCCATGAGAATCACAGCGTCGGACGCGCAACCAATCACGTAGACCAATGGGCGGAGCTCCCTGATAAATACAACCAAAGATAAATTGTGGTGTAGTGTGCGGTGGCCTTTAGTATCTGACTCCTTCAAAGATCTACAACCTAATGGGGCTGTCACACTATGACGTTTCTCTCCAACGCGCGTTGACGTGTGTCAATTTTTGCTGAAACGTCGGGAAATGTCGGGAAACGTTAGGGGGACATTATGCGAATGTCAGTACACGTCGGTACACTATCCTGGACGTTGACAGTCGCCGGAGGACGTCGGCGAGCGTAGCAGGTCGCTAGATGTTTTTAGCATGTCAAAGAAAACCATTGACCGACATTGCACGCAAATTTATGGGTAAGGACGTTACGAGGACGTTAGGCGGACGTCAAAACACGCCCAAAGCACATTAGAAGAACGCTGGAAGGACGTTGCGTAACATCGATTGATGTTGATATTGTGTTGATATTGTTTTAAATGATTGGGTGCGTCCGGTCAGCGCATCTGTAACGTTCGCTGGACGTGTGCCTAATGTGTAGCGGGTGCCCTGTCAGCGTTCGGGGAGCGTTTCTTGATACTTTGGACGTTGTGTCGGCGTGTATGGCGTTCCTTTAACGTTGAGGGGCATACTGATAGCGTTATGATAGCGTTCTGATAGCGTTTTGTGAACGATTATGGAACGGTTAGCGAACGCGTCGTCAGCTCACACAGCTTGAGTATATAAAGGCGCAGCGTTGACGTAACGCTCTCCACATGCCCCGCATGCCCCCCCCCTCCCCCCCCCCCCCCCCCCCCCCCCCCCCCCCCGTCGTTGCGACAACCTGACAATTCCAAATTGTTTTTGTTTTGCTGAAACGTCGACACCCGTTGGCCGCGCGCTAACAACATGCTACTCACATGCTGCGCCAACGTCCAATTTCCCCATATTTCCCCTAAAAGTTTAACGTTTCTCGACGCTTTAATTTTATTTTCAATGCTGACGGGCCACTGGAAAAAGCGTCATAGTGTGACAGCCCCATTACCTCTGAGCACCTCCCTTTTTTGGGGCCAATTCCGTAGCAATTTGTTTTCTCTCATTACATTTGTTGATTAAGCAGGGGAAATTTCAATCACAGAAAATCGGTCTTCCCAACTCCGCGGTTACTCGTCCTATCCTAGTATTGCCAAGTGCCAGGCTCATTGGTGGCAAGTCTAAATCTTTAAGTCATTGGTTTGATCCGGCCGGGGTTTGAATGAACCAAGGCTTCGAACCCTGCTACTTGCCAGACGGGAAGTGGGTGCTCAACTTATTCCCGTCTAGTTAACATAGAATATATTCAATATATCTTAGCCATCGGCTGACAGAAGAACAAGAATGCAATGCTGTGCCAAGTGGTAGAGAATGTCATGCTGTGCTAAATGTAAGTAAAGGTAATGTTGTGCTCAGTGGTGAAGGCAATGCTGTGTTAAGTGGTAGAGAAGGTAATGCTGTGCTAAGTGTAAGTAAATGTAATGTTGTGTTAAGTGCTAGAGAAGGTAATGCTGTGCTAAGTGTAAGTGAAGGCAATGCTGGGCCAAGTGGTAGAAAAGGTTATACTGTGCTAAGTGTAAGTGAAGGCAATGCTGTGCCAAGTGGTAGAGAAGGTAATGCTGTGCTAAGGGTAAGTGAAGGCAATGCTGCGCCAAGTGATAGAGAAGGCAATGTTGTGCTAAGTGTAAGTGAAGGCAATGCTGTGCTAAGTGGTAGAGAAGGTAATGCTGTGCTAAGTGTAAGTGAAGGCAATACTGTGCCAAGTGGTAGAGAAGGCAATGTTGTGCTAAGTGTAAGTGATGGCAATGCTGTGCCAAGTGGTAGAGAAGGTAATGCTGTGCTAAGTGTAAGTAAAGGCAATACTTTGCTAAGTGGTAGAAAAGGTTATGCTGCGCTAAGTGTAAGTGAAGACAATGCTGTGTTAAGTGGTAGAGAAGGTAATGATGTACTAAGTGTAAGTACAGGCAATGTTGTGCCAAGTGGTAGAAAAGGTTATGATGTGCTAAGTGTAACTGAAGGCAATGATGTGCTAAGTGGTAGAGAAGGTAATGATGTGCTAAGTGTAAGTGAAGGCAATGCTGTGCCAAGTGGTAGAGAAGGTACTGATTTGCTAAGTGTAAGTGAAGGCAATGCTGTGCCTAGTGATAGAGAAGGCAATTTTGTGCTAAGTGTAAGTGAATGTAATACTGTGCCAAGTGGTATAGAAGGTAATGCTGTGCTAAGTGTAAGTGCAGGCAATGCTGTGCTAAGTGGTATAGAAGGTAATGCTGTGCTAAGTGTAAGTGAAGGCAATGCGGTGCCAAGTGGTAGAGAAGGTAATGCTGTGCTAAGTCGTAGTGACGTCACTGTTGTGTTAGATGTTAGTGAAGTCAAGGCTATGCTAAGTATTGGTGTAATCTATGTTGTGCTAAGTGTTCGCGAGGGTCAATGCTGTAATAAGTGTTAATAAAGACAATGATGTGCTAAGTGTTAGTGAAGGCAATGGTGCGCTAACTGTTAGTGAAGTTAATGCTGTGCTAAGTGGTAATGATGTCAATGTGCTATGTTTAATTGAAGGCAATGCTATGCCTAATACCCCTGTCACACTACGACGTAATGAGCGAACGTGAGCCTAACGTGGTGATTTTTCGTCATTACGTTGATGTACGTTGGATTACGTTATGATGACGTTATAATGACGTTAGACTGATGTCGAACTACGTCACATTACGTCGTGTTACGTCGAGTTACGTCAAAGTTTTGGACATGTTCAAAACTTTCGACGTATCTTGAACTTAAGGGTTTACGTTCGCCGTACGTTCTGTACACGTTCGGCGAACATCAATGACGTTAAACAAACGTTATTAAAACATCGGTCACTACGTTCAACTACGTTGCACTACGTTGACCCACATTAATCCGAGGGGGAACGTGCAGTCCACGTAGTGAAAACGCCGGGTTAACGGACGCTTAACGGACATCCAACGTAGGTTTACCGTTTTGCCACCGTTTCCTGACGTAAATAACGTAAGGCAACGTAGTTCTGGCGATGGAATAACGTTCATAACGTTCCGTGAGCGTAGTGACGTTGTCCTCTCTCGGTGATTGACGGTATCACTACGCTTTACCAACGTTACGTTCTTGTCCACTACGCTGCATCCACGTTCAACTTGTGCCCAAATTTGCATACTACGCTGAGAAGTTCAACGTTCTTCACGTTCTCCCTACGTTGACGTCATTACGTCGTAGTGTGACAGCCCCATAAGTGAATGCTAAGCTAATTATTCGTGAATCCAACGCTGTGTTAAGTGTTAGTATTTCAGGCCCAGCCTGTCAGCATCGCCCAGTTCCGGCCAATCCGTCATGATAGCAGTGATGTCACACATAGAGGCGCACCTGGCGGCGGGAAGAAGCTTCCGTGACGTAGCATCATGAACTCTGACCTCATCGCCTTGACCTTTTCACCCCTGTGGATGAAGGGCGAGACTACGGTGGCAACGACTCGGTACCTGAGGCCTTGAGTGTATTATATTTAGAATTTGACTGTCAGAACTAAAAGAAGCCAACAGATCCACACACTGTAAGCAGTCTCAACAAACGGAAGTGGAATGTACAGGCCCAGTCTTGCCTTTGACCTTCGACCTTTGACCCATGCCTACTCTCTTCTATAACTAAATATTGTTCACATACAAATTGTTCATCTACCTGGTTGCACCCACGCGTCCAACATTTCTTTATAGTTGCATAGTCCAATGGTTTTGAGTTTCCGCCCTTTTCTGAGATAAATACTTTAGATTGGTCACGTGTCAAATTAATTTTGGCATGCATCTTAAAATGCTGGATACCATAACCATCAGCAGGTTTTATTAAATTCACTTTGTTTTCCCTTTTATGTAGCAATAGCAATAAATGCTTAATGTATGATATTTTATGTAGAATTGAATCTAGGTAAGTATGTTTTTTCGAAAATGTAATGTTTTTATTCGACTAAGCAGCCTTACTGATATTTCAGAATGATCAACCACATTGAACATAGAAATATTAGAATGGGCCATTTGATCACCAACCCAGTCGGTAGAGACTGATCTGTCCAGCACCATTAGACTCTGAAGGCCCACATACACGTTAGTGAACGTAGTTGAACGTAGTGGAGGCTAACGTAGTTGAACGTAGTGCTACGTATCGGCATCCATACTTCTCCATGATGATAACGTGATAATATTGTCTGTGGACCATGAGTTCCAATTTAAGCTTTGGACATGTTCAAAAGAGCACTACGTTTGAGGCAGACATAGCCTCCATGTTGATAACGTACTCTAGCGTACTCTAGCATACTTCTTAATGTACTCTAGCATATGCTAGCATACTCTAGCATATGCTAGTCTACTCTAGTGTAACCTAGCGTATTTTGACCTACACAAAACCTTGGCCGTTATGCCGTGGTCACATAGCCGTTAGTGGACGAAGTTGAACATGGTTGAAGGTAGTGGAGGGTAACATAGTTGAACGTAGTTGAACATAGTTGAACGTAGTTGAATGTAGTTGGACGGACCGGTATCCGTACCGTAACATACCGGGATCCGTATCCATACCATTAGGTGGGTCATCAACCAAAACCTGCCATACCTTAACAAACTTGAACGTAGCGACAGCACGTTTCACCCACGTTATTCTAACTACGTTCAACTACGTTCACTAACGTGTATGTGACCGGGCCTTAAGTACACCTTGGTTATTCTTAGTAGTTCTCTGACGTCACACAGGAGAGTGTAAGGTGTAATTACATCGGTTATATGGAATACTCAAAGGGCTTCAATTTTACTATTAGCGATAATCGGGTTTGCACTACTTTCCTGGAAGACTTCTAATTCGGTGGCCGGCTTGTTTATAGCCCATCTCTAGTTTTAGTGACCCATTTGTCTATACATGTTTCAGTTCTATTTAATAGAGGAAACATAAGTATGCCCTGTCCTACGTCACTCTATCAGTTTATTGGGGCTGAATGTTTGTTGTTGTTGTTTGTTGTTGTTTTACATCCTAGCAACATCTAAGGTCATATCAGGACGGGTAGGGACTTGTAACAGTGTTTGTTGTATTTTGTTTGTAGTTGTTTTACATCCTAGCAACATCTAAGGTCATATCAGGACGGGTACGGACTTGTAACAGTGTGCACTCATTGCGACTTTATAGTGCTGCCCAACTGGAATACCAGGCCACCAGCACCATGACCTGATATCCCACTCAGTCACATTATCCTGACACTGACCCAACCAGTCCTTGTCCTTTCCTAATAATGCCGAGCGCCAGGCTAGGAAGCAACACCTATCAATTTTAAAGTCATTGGTTTGACTCGGCCAGGGTTCGAACCCACGACCCCACGATCTACCAGCACGGGAGACGGATGCTCTAACTCATTCGGCCATCCCGTCTGGTCGTTTATTGGGCTGAATGAGACTCACACCCACAGATTGGTTACAGAGTCTTAACCATAGTTCCGGGCCTAAATAACTCCCAGAAAATAGCTTTATCTCAAGATATGCAAAGTGTGACGAGCTATACTCGAGACCGGATGCGGTGGCCGAATCGGTAGAGCGCAGGCTTCCCGTGCGGAAGACCGGGAGTTCAATTCCCGGTTGAGTCAAACAAATGACTTATAAAATTGATACTTGTCGCTTCCGAGCCTGGCGATCAGCATTAGTAGGATAGGGCAAGTGCTCAGGATAATGTGACTGAGTGGGTTATCAGTTCATGGTGCCGGTGGCCTCTGAGTGGGGCAGCACCATACAGTTGCCATGGGTGCACACTGTCACAAGTCGGTACCCGTCCTGATATGACCATAGACGTTGCCAGGACGTTAAACAAACAACAAAAAATCAGGGTAAGATGACTGAGTGTGGTAGCGGGTGATGATTGCCATATCTCACACTCATCAGGTCTGTCCAAATACCATCTCGCAGGACATACTGCTAGAGGGAAGAAAACAAGGCAGACAAAGGAAGAGGTGGGAAGGTAACATCAGGGAATGGACAGGCCTGGAGTTCGGCAAGTCCCAGAGGGCAGTGGAGAACGGGGGAAACAGGAAAAACTGGTTGCAAAGTCATCTGTGGTGCCGCAATGACACTTGCACTTAACAGATTGATCATGACGAAGATGATGATAGTGATGCTAGCAGTTCAGTCTCCCAGTGGGGCAGCACTATGAAGTTACATGAGTGTCCACTCTCGCAGGTGGGTATCTGTCCTGATATGACCTTATACGGGTATGCAGGTATTGCAATACCTCAGGGAGGTTGACGCCCCTGCCCTGCAGAGTTGTAAACCACTGCCTTGTGGTACAGGTTCTTGACAGAACCGAAGGCTAATGGAGCAAACCCTGAACAGAAAACCATGTCACTGTGGCAGCATCAAGGGCGGTTGATGTATGGAACTCCCAACATCTCCCGACCAGTCACTGCAGGGACAAATAGTTTTGCGCCTGTCTGGACATGTTCTTGCCAGGGTGAAACCTCTACTTGCTGCCCGAGAGAGTGCCGCTGGTAACTTGCAAAAGCCAGCAGCACTTAAACAATTTTTGCAGGCAGCTTTCATGAAATGTACTTAGCTAAATGGAGAGCGGCAGTCAAGTAATGAAAGCAGTCTTTGTCACATCGCAACCGACAGCACGATGATGATGATGACCTTATATGTTGCTAGACCCCAAACCCTAACAAATAAAAGAAGAACATCCCCCTGTTATTTAGTCCTTCTCTTCCCATGCCTTGCACTTTTTCATGCCTTTTAATTTTAACCCCTGTTTTACCATCACCATACATATATGCCAAGAAATTTTTTTTTAACTAACATAGGCTACTAACCATACCAACCAACTATCTATCTGCTACTGAAATGCAGGCAATCAAATTACTTATCAGCAGCTACTGTGTGGTAATATAACACCAACACTACAACTGGCCAGCATTGAAAACCAGCCTGAATACCCGGGCTTGTATGCTATGGACAGTATAAATACAGCCTCAATAAAAGATTTAAAAATTAAAAATTTGTGTTAAACCTCCCATAACCACATCTCCATTTTCATTGAACGTGAGATGCACACAGAAAGAGCTTTAATATGGTGATTTGTCAAACGAGAGGGCCTTCACCCCTCTGGCTTTTGAAACATCTGTTTTGTTGTTACTGTTCATTTTTTTGTTACTGCAATTGAAAGTTATCGAGTGTTATTTGTAGAGTGATATAAATACCCAGCGTGTAGTCATTATATAACAGTATAAACTGTGATATATTGAGATATGTGAGTGTCAGAGTGGAGGGGATGCACACTAATGGCTACGTTATTTGAACGTGGTTATTAACTCCAATAAAAACATCGACAAAGTCTGTATTTACAGAACATCGGAGCTATATAAGCCTTGCGGGCATGCACGCATAGAAATCAATACATTTCTTTCCCTTTTTTTTTCCTTGAAGATTTATACTGCATATCATGGATAAGTCTGAATAGACTTGTTTTCACCATTTGACAGTTTGTTGATAGAAAGCCCAAGCCTACACTTTTACCGACCCAAGAGATTTTTAACCTCCCACACCACATACACACGGTATGAGAGCAACTGGCCTTTAATGACGCTGTAAGTTATGTGCAGCGGTGGAAATCCAAATTGGGAGAGGTGGGGGCATGGGGAATGGAACCACTGACCTTTAGATTAGGAGTCTGACCTAGAAAAAAGTCACTCTCTAACCACTCGCCACAGAGAACACCACAAATTACCACAATTATATACAAATGTTGCAGCCACAACCACAGTAGCAATTTTCTACGCCTGAGAATAAAGACACACATGGAAGAAGCCTAGAATTATAAGATGGATTACATTCGTTGTTTGTGTATGGATAGATTTCCCAAGATATGTGGGATGTAAACAATTATGCGAGTATAAAGGCGTGGAAGGGAACTGGTGTTATTATTCCTGTCTACTTGCTATACGATGTCTTTATTACCTGCTAGTGCTATGCGCTGCCATACTATGTGTCTCCTCCCCCACCATCGGTACAACTGGAGGCGCACTTCTGTACCACTCGTGGCCGCGACTTGTATATGTTGTATTCGATAATGACCCCTCAGGAAAGGAGCCACACAGGTATGCATGGATAGTGGATTGCATCAGGGAGCCTAGGTAGTGTAATGGTTAGTATTCTAGCCCTGAATGGTATTGTAAGATGCCTACAGCTCAACTCTGTTGCCGTCTAGGCAGGCTATGGTGAATTCAATACAGACAAAGAGAAAGGAAGAGTATAAAGTGTAAAGAAGAAGAGAGAGTCCAGCCCTCTGGTTTATTATTTATATGGTTACATAGGTTCATTGTAGGGCATTGTAGAGTATCACCCAACCCCTTTCCCGCAATGGGAAACAAGCATTCTTGGCCCTACCAATAGGGATCCAGCATGCCTGGTCCCCATGGATACCAGTGGTTTTCCCACCACCACCAAGCTGTATGGCCCCATGGCCACCACCAACCTTGACCTTTGAGTGTAGTGATCCCTATCCCAGCAGAGGTGGTAGGCCCTGAGTGCACTCACACCCAGACCTGCCAGCACCAGTTTGTTTATTTACATCCCACTCAGGTACCACCAACCCATACACATATATATATACAGACATGTGCCTGGTCACGCACACCAATCAGTAATAGAACATTTGCATTCCCCCTATGCCGTATATCGGAATATTTTACACCCCCGGACCACTCCCCGGACCACCCCGGACAGCCCCGGATAAAATCACTATTTTGGTGGTTTTGAGGCTTGCTGTCAGACGTACCCGGACGAGCCATGGTCTAGCCACGGATCAGAGGCCGGATCACCCCAGACTGAGCCGGAACACTCCCGGACTACCCGGTGTATCCACAGAGTAGTCACGGATCAGTCCCAGACTTGCTCCTGCTATATATATACAAAAACGGGGCTCATCCTCGGCTGATCCGTGGTAAACAGGGCTATTCGTGGCGATCCGTGGTTAATCCGTGAACATCCGGCTTGTCCGGATCTTATCCAGGCAGTCCTGGAGTGTTCCATGGCTATGTTGGGGCTAGTCCGGGATAGTCCGGGGCTGGTCCGGCTTTAACCGTAGCTAAAACGTGGCCCATCCGGTTTAAAAAATACCTGGAAGGCCCCGGACTGCCCCGGACTGCCCTGGACTGCCCCGGACTGCCCCGGACTGCCCCGGACTGCCCAGGACTGCCCCGGACTGCCCCGGACCGTACACAGACTACCCCAGGAGCACACCCGGACTTCCGGGACCACCCCCAGATTACACCTGGATTACACCCGGATGATGCCGGATCGAGCCCGGATTGCTGTATTCCCCGGATCGCCCTGGATGTTTTAAACATTTTAAAACATCCGGGCCGACCCTGGATGAGGCCGGACCAGCCAAGGATCACCATGTATCAGCCACGGATCAGCCACGGAACACGCCGGATCTCCACGGACCAAGCCAGATCACGGTCCGGGGCTCGTCCGGTCCCTGATCCGGGTAGGCGTGACCTAGGCTTTACCGCGTTAGCTTTGGAATGGCAAGAAGTGTGGGCTTAAATCCTGCTCGAGGCGCAATATTTCTCACTTTCATCATCAAGTAGCCAACATAATATAACCACACTGTCACATGAGTGAAAATCTTCTATAAAATTGCTTTAAAGTTGCATAATCCAAATGGTTTTAAATTCCTGCGGTATCTTTTAGATGAACATGTTGAGTAGTATTATAATCTACCTTAAGCCCCAGTTACACATAGCCGGACGAGCCCCGGATTTTGAGCCGGACCACCCACGGATCAATGGCCCGGACTGTCCCTTACCACCACGGATAAAATCATTGTTTTCGCCGATTTTTGCCTGGCAGTCACACTTTCCCGGACGAGCCCCGGACCACCCCGTACCACCCCCAGACTGCCCCCGGACTGGGCCGGACCGGCCCCGGTCGAGGCCGGACCACCCCCGGACTGCCCCGGATGACCCCCGGACTATCCCGAATCACCCCCGGACTATCCAGGACCACCCCCGGTCTTACTGGGGAAGTCCGGAAGTGGTCCGTGGCTAGGCCGGGGGTAGTCCTGGATAGTCCGGGGATGGTCCGGGTCAAACCGTGGCTCAAAATGACCCGGACCACCCCCGGACAGGCCCGGTCCACCTCGGACCACCCCCGAAATACCCGGACCACCCCGGACCACCCCCGGATCAGGCCGGATCAGGCTGGATTGAGCCCGGATCGCAAAATCCCCCGGACCGCCCCGGATGTTTTAAACATTTTAAAACATCCGGGGCTGAGCCCGGACGGCGCCGGACGAGCCACGGATCAGGCCGGATCAGGGGGTGTCGGCACGGACGAGCCACAGACGAGTCACGGATCACCCCGGATCGCCCCGGACCACCCCGCATGGCAGTCCGGGGCTCGTCCGGCCCCTGATCTGGGTATGTGTGACTGGGGCTTTACTTTTGACTTGAAGTAACTTGTATTATGAATGGGATACCTTTGGAGATCATTCATGAAAGCTGAAAGCTGCCTGCAAAAGTGTTGAAGTGCTGCTGGCTTTTGCAAGTTAACAGCGGCACTCTCTTGGGGAGCAAATAGAGGTTTCACACCGGCAAGAACATGTCAAGACAGGCGCTAAACTATTTGTCCCTGCAGTGGCTGGTCGGGAGATGTTGGGAGTTCCATACATCAGCAGGCCTTAATGCTGCCACAGTGACATGGTTTTCTGTTTAGGGTTTGCTCCCTTAGCCTTCGGTTCTGTCAAGAACCTGTACCACAAGGCAGTGGTTTAGAACTCTGCAGAGCAGGGGCGTCAAACTCCTTTGGAGATATTTGAAGTGAAAACGGGGAAAATTAATGATGACAGACACGTAACAATTATGGACACCATATACACTAGTTTGTTTGGTATAACTATCAGGATAATATACTCTCCTTTCGCTTGAAGTAATTTATTATCTTAAAAAGGGTTAACTTGTGGGTTTTTTTCCAATGAAACACCCTAGACTCGGTGGTCGGGATGTGCGATGGGGAGTGTTGGGGAATGGGAGGTGGAAGTGGGAGAAGGGTGGTGGAGGTGGTGGTGAGGGTTAGGAAGAGCAGATGGGCAGTGGTGGGTGTGGGGGCGGGGAGAGAGTGTGTTGGAGGTGGAGGGTCAGAGGCGGAGGTGGAGGGTGCGAGTTGGTGGAGTGCAGGGTGAGGGGAAGGTGGAGGTGGAAGGGGAGGGTGGGGTAGGATGGCGTGGAGGTTGGGGAGGATGAGAGGTGGAGGGTGAGGGGGGAAGAGGGGGTGTGGCGGTGGGTGGATGAGAGATGGATGGTGAGGGTGGAGTGGAGGTGGTTGTGCTGGGAGGGGGGGGGGAAGGTAGTGGATGGTATGGGTGGGGGAGGGTGGGGGAAGGTAGTGGATGGTATGGGTGGGGGAGGGTGGGGGAGGGTTGTTGGAGTTTTACGTCCTGGAAAGGAAGGGGTGGAGGTGGTTGTTGTTTTGGGGGAGTTTTCAGTCGCATTGGTGTGCTGAACGCTGCAAATCTACAGCACTGTAATGGCGCCGCTGAAACCGGTCCCATGTGGTCGGGAGTTGGCTTCCTCCGAATGGTAGTGGTCAGAGAAATTGGGGGGGGAGAGGGGGGGGGGGGAATATGGAAAAAGGCAACCTTATACCCCTGTCACACTACGACGTAACGAGCCAACGTGAGCCTAACGTGACGATTTTTCGTCATTACGTTGCCGTACGTTGGGTTACGTTATGATGACGTCATAATGACGTTAGAGTGACGTCGAGCTACGTCATGTTACGTCGTCGCGCGTCAAGGTTTTGAACCTGTTCAAAACTTTCGACGTATCTCGACGTGAAGCCGTTACGTCGGGATGATGTGACAATGACGTTAGGTAGACGTTCCGCGATCGTTATAGCAGCGTAAATGACGTTAGAGTCACGTTATGTCATGTCAGACCGACGGCCCGGGTGGGAGCAATGTGTGGGCAGCGTTTTGCACGTTACGGTCACGTTACGGTCACGTTACGGTCACGTTACGGTCACGTTACGGTCACGTTACGGTCACGTTACGGTCACGTTACGGTCACGGTTACGGTCACGTTACGGTCACGTTACGGTCACGTTACGGTCACGTTACGGTCACGTTACGGTCACGTTACGGTCACGTTACGGTGGCGTTACGGTCACGTTACGTCCACGTCGCACCCGTTACGGCGACGTTACGCTCACGTTACACTAACGCCCGGTCACGTCGCCAATTACCCCTCCCCCTAACGTTGTCACGTTACAGCTAAGGTCACGACGTACACCAACGTTACTTTCACGTTACGCTCACGTCCACAATTTGCATATTACGCCCATAACGTCGACGTAATATAATTATTTTCACGTTCTGCCTACGCTGACGTAGTCACGTCGTAGTGTGACAGGGCCATAAGAACCCAACCACAGTCCTCTGAGAGGGCCGGGGAAGGCCGGGTGGTTGGTGTAGTTTTATGCCCCAGTAAGACCCTAGGCCATACCAGGACGTGCACCGACTTGTGACAGCGCGCACCTATGGCGACTTTATAGTGCTGCCACGATGGAGGTGGTGGTGGGGGATGAGAGGTGAAGGTGGAGGTGGAGGGTGAGTGTGGGGAGAGGATGCGGTGGGTGGAGGTGGTGGCGGGGGATGAGGAGGGGGTGGAGGTGGAGGTGGTGGTTGCGGGATGAGAGGTGGAGGGTGAGTGTAGGGGAGGATGGGTGGGGTTAGTTGGGGTGAAGGTGGTGGTTGGGGGATGAGAGGTGGAGGTGGAGGGTGGGGGTGGTGGGAGGGTAGGAGTGGTTTGGACGCGTTGTTAAATTGACAGTGACGTTGTGTTGTAGCGTGGAACAACAGTCTGGTCGCTGGTTCCCAGCTGACTGCACACTCATCACGACCCAGCGGTCAGGCGACCAGCGAAGCCGGCCCGCGGGCGTGTGGGGGGGGGGGGGGGGGGGCGCACCGGGGGGGGGGGGGCGTGGGGCAACGACCTCGCACCGGAAGGTAGGGAGCGCAAGTGGCGCAAGTGGGAGGGGCGTTTAGGTTTGTTTGTTTGTTGGAGTTTTACATCCTGTCAACATCTAAGGTCACACCGACTTGTGACAGTGCACTCATGGTGATATCATAATCATAGTGATGTCCACAATGCAAGTTCAGGCCACTGGGGGCATGGCCTGCTTCCCACTCAGATACATTATCCTGATGCTGAGCTAACCAGTCCTTTGCCTTATCCTAGTAATGCCGAGTGCGAGGCTAGGTAGCGATAAGTATCAATTTTTGATAAGGCGTTGGTTTGCCTTGGCCGGGGATCCGACAAGGGAAGCCTTAGTTCTTAAGGCCCAGTCAGACCTTACCAGACTAAGTACCGAACACCACCAGACAAAGAATTGTCTAGTCCGTTGGTGTCCGGTGTCAAAATGTACCGGATGAAACAAACGATAAACGGACAAGGAACGTACATTAATGAATAGCCACCGGACGAGAATCAGGCGAGAACCGGGCAGCAACCTAATATCAAACGGACGGACCGGACACCAACCGGACACCAACCGGACACCAACCAGACTCCAACTGGACACCAACCGGACACCAATCAGACACCAACCGGACACCAACTGGACACCAACCGGACACCTACCAGACTGATCACGTAACGGAGACGTAACGGATGGGTACCGGACATGAAATGGACAAAACAGACAAAATGAACAAAATGGACTTAAAATGGACATCAACCATACACGTCAGTCCGGCAGTGTCCGGTACAAGTTTTGTGCATGTTCAAAACTTGTACCAGGCACCACCAGACACCACCGGAGATAGAACGGACACGCCGGATGGGTACCGTATATAAACCATATATTGCCGTCTTTCACCGGACAGTGTCCGGTTTCTGTCCATTTCCTCAATCCAGTGAGGTCTGACTGGGGCTTTACCGATCTTGTTTGTTTGTTGTTTTACGTCCTAGAAACATCTAAGGTCATATCAGGACGGGAGCGGGAGGTGTTAGAGGCTTTAGGGTTTACGGAGGGGTGTCATAGAGGTGGGATTAGGATGGTAGGGTGGTAGGGTGGTAGGGTGGTAGGGTGGTAGGGTGGTAGGGTGGTAGGGTGGTAGGGTGGTAGGGTGGTAGGGTGGTAGGGTGGTAGGGTGGTAGGGTGGTAGGGTGGTAGGGTGGTAGGGTGGTAGGGTGGTAGGGTGGTAGGGTGGTAAGGTGGTAGGGTGGTAGGGTGGTAGGGTGGTAGGGTGGCAGGGTGGTAAGGTGGTAGGGTGGTAGGGTGGTAGGGTGGTAGGGTGGTGTAAAGACGGACGATGCGACTGCTTGGCTGTCTAAGTAGCAAGTGCTGTTTATTGTTCATCGATTCACCACATCAACTTCCCTCACGCGCATGCTTGTTCACTGCTGCTGGTACCGGCTTGCGCTGGTGTACATACCATACATTAAATCTTCCCCACAAACATAGATTATACGTTGTCCTCACACAAATGCACTCTTAGTTATTATCAACATATCATTTTACGTTGATTTAATGTTTTTAACATGATACCATTTCACAAAAAACTTATTTCTAACATTGTGTTTCGACCAGGCACTGTCTGTGTCCCTGCGCTCTCTAAGTGACACACTGTATCCAACGTATCTTACCCTATTGTGAGGACCATATACATCACAATCACTCGTAGCCTAATCGCTTCACAGGCTTTACCTCCCTGCCTGTTCTCGTTTTGTATCTCGTTATTGGTGTTGTGATTGTTTTTTGTTTAGCGCGCACTGGTGGTACTGTTCGACTGAGTTTGTTTCTCGCCTCTCTTACGGGTGCTGGGATAATCATAGATCTGTTCCTAGTTATGGTATTGCCTTCGGTGTTTCTAATTTTATATGCTCGATTGAACTGTGTGTCAATGCTTACTACGTGCCCTGACGCCCATTCCTTCCTGTGGTTTATATACCTCACTTGCTCGCCTGTCATTAGCCTTCGGTGTTGCTTCCCTGCCCGCCTGTCATGATACTCTTTCTGTTTCGCCTGCTGCGCCCCTATTTGTTTCTTTCTTGACGAGGTTTAAGGAATCGCGGCATCGTCGGAATATGGCATCGCAATCGCTTGCTCATCATTAGTTGGGCAGGGGACGCCCCCAGTTCTGGTATGACTGTATTTCGGTAAGCTAACAGCGCTAACTGAAAAGCAGACCCGTCTATCTTCGATTTTTTTATCATTAATTTGATAGTCTTGACATATCTCTCAGCCTGTCCGTTGCTTCTAGGATACAACGGGCTAGAGTATTTTGGTTTAAACCCATACGTCGCTGCAAATGACTTGTATTCATCGCTGGCGAACTGTGGGCCATTATCTGAAACCACCGTATGAGGTATACCGTGACGCGCAAAAACCTCCCTTATGCTATTTATGACCGCTTTACTGGTAGTACTTTGCAGTCGCACTACCTCCGGGTACTTGGAATAATAATCCACAATTAATAAATAGTCTTCATGATCTACATGGAATAAATCAATTCCAACCTTATAAAAGGGAATATCTGGTATTTCATGACATATTAGCAGTTCCGTGCCTGGACGGTCTCATGTTCCCTGACACGTTTGGCACCTGGACACTTTATCTTGTACCTGATTGTCCACACCTGGCCAGAATATGTAGTCCCGAGCTATCTGTTTAGACTTGACGATGCCTAGGTGCGCTGCATGTACTTTGTTTAACATTTTTGACTGTAATGACTTCGGAATTATTATTCTAGCACCCTTCATCACAATGTTATTTTGAACAGTCAATTCATCCTTAAATGTCTCATATGGTGTTACTAATTCGTCAACATTACTGCGCTTTGTTGGCCATCCGTCTCTTATATATTCGGACAACTTGATCAGGGTGCTGTCTGCTTGCGTTTCGCTCGCTATTTCTGCTAACTCGTCCTCCACGTAGTTTAACGCTGCAATGGACATAGTATTGTCATATAAATTTAACGATCTGTGTGTTATTGTGTGGGCACGCGACAGAGTATCAGCAAAAAACATGCTACTTCCCTTGACATAAACTACCTTTAAGTCATAATTTTGTAACCGTAGCCACATTCTTTGTAACCGTGCTGTTAGCATGTGTAACGGCTTCGACATGATATTCACTATTGGCTTATGATCTGTTTCGACTGTGACCTGCTTTCCAAAAATGTAATCATGAAACTTGGCGCAGCCGAAACAGATCACCAACATTTCCCTTTCGATTACCGCGTAATTCCCTTGACACTTGTTTAATGCTTTCGATGCCATGCTTACGGGCAAATTATCTTGCAACAATGCCGCCCCCAGCCCACTCTGAGATGCGTCTACTTGCATGGTCACTGGCTTATCGACCTCATAATATTTTAAGACAGGAGCTGTCACTAGCAAATGCTTTAAATTCTTGAAAGCTTTTTCCTGCTCATGGTCCCAGTTCCAGGCCACGTCCTTTGACAGCAATATTCTAAGTGGCTTTGCAATATCGGACAGGTTCGGGATAAACTTATGCACGTATCCCACCATCCCCAAGAACCTCTGTACACTCGGTTTGTCAGTCGGGGTAGGCATCTCAGTTATGGCTTGCACCCGGTCAGGGTTTGGCATAAGGCCATCTCCTGTTAACAGATGGCCGACATATTTGACCTGCGACTTGCACAACACTACTTTACTCGGGTTCAACCGTAACCCTGCTTGCTCGACCCTCTTGAGTACTGCTTCTAGCCTTTCATTATGTTCTGAAATCGTTGCTGCATACACCAAAATATCATCAGCTACCACATCCACCCCTGGAAGACCCTCTAACATTCTTTCCATCTCTTGAATAAAGATATCCCCGGCTGTCTTAATCCCAAAAGGCAGCCGGGTAAATCTATATCTCCCCCAGGGCGTGTTGAATGTGCATAACAACGAGCTTTGCTCGTCTAGTACAATTTGCCAATATCCACTTTGCGCATCTAACACTGAAAAAAACTGTGCACCTGCGGTGTTCGCTACAACCTGTTCTACAGTTTTTATTGGGTATGGTCCCCGCAATATGGCTTTATTGAGCTTCGTTGGGTCTAAGCATACTCTTAATTTATTTGGTTTCCTGACTATGGTAATAGAATTTACCCACGGTGTCGGCTCATTCTGTTTGACTATGACACCCATTTCTAGCATCCTATCTAACTCATTTCTGACAGCACTACTAATGGCGTGTGGAATTCGCCTCGGCGGGTCAATTACTGCCGGTACATTTTTGTCTACATGTATAGTTGCATTCACTTTAATACAGCCCAAACCACTGAATAACATTTTATATTTATTTACCAATTTAGACGCTTGTTCATCGGTTTGGTGGGATGACAACTTCTCTTCAATGTCCACTGTCTGCACCCGGCATATGAGATCAAGAGCGACACATGCGTCTTTTCCCAATATTGCACAGCCGCTGTCAATGACCTGGAAACGTATTGGTTTGCCTTGTACGTCGATGCAGACCTCCCCTCGTGGGCGTATTCGTTCACCCGAATACATCACAAGCCAACATGTCGGCTTGCTGAGCGCCATGTTGGGCATCCTCATGTAGTCCGACTCCGGAATGATGTTTGCTTCAGAGCCGGTGTCCAGCTTGAACCATACTTGCTCGCCGCACACTTCTATGGTTTCGAACCACAGACCTGCCTGCTCGTCCACACTCGCAATGGCGCCCACGAACAAGTCTTTACTCTCGTCGCCTTCTTCGTCATCCCTTCCCGGCTCACTCTCGTTGTCTCCATCCACATTAATTGCATTCACGGGTGCTGCAGGCCTTTGACCACTTTTACATACTTTGGCGAAATGGCCTATCCGCCCACACACGATACATTGCTTACCCACTGCAGGACATTTATCACGGGCATGAGAATATCCACACCGGCTGCATTGAATAGGCTGAGAGGCCTGCCGAGCTTGGCTGCCCCACCTACTGCCCCTCCCCCTACTCACACCACTCTGAAGCGCCGGTGGGCGAGCAGGGGGGCGTGTCCTGTACGTGTCGCGCTGGTAGACTGCATGCACCTCCGCTTCACCTTCCCGCATGTCAGCACCGCCCCCTTCTAGCTGTTTGTCACTGTGTTCGCTTAGACTGCACATTTCCAAACACTTTTCTAATGTCAAATTAGAAGTCCTGAGCAGCCTGTTTCGCAACTGTCGGTCCCACACACCACACACCAACCTGTCACACAACATTGACTCTTCATTACTACCGTATTCACACAACTCAACCCTGTATCGTAACTCACGAATATATTCTTCAATATCCTCCAAGCCCTGGTTATAGCTGTTGAACTTATATCTTACTATTGGCCGGTTTGACTTACTGTCACAATAGCTCCTGAACGCCTCTGTCAAAACTGCTATTTTCTCGCGTTCCCCACTTCCTACGTTCATAGTGTGAAATAGCTTCTGCGCCGGCAGTCCGGCAATGTGAAGAAAAGCACAACACTGCACTTTTTCTGGCTTGGACAGCAAACCGGTAGCACCTGCAAACAGTTCATACGAGTCATGCCATACCCGCCAGTTTAAAGCCAAATTTCCGTCTAGTTTTAGGGGCGCCGGTGGTTTCAGTCCTTGCAATGCCATGGTGCTCGTTCTCACACATCTGACACCATGTAAAGACGGACGATGCGACTGCTTGGCTGTCTAAGTAGCAAGTGCTGTTTATTGTTCGTCGATTCACCACATCAACTTCCCTCACGCGCATGCGTGTTCACTGCTGCTGGTACCGGCTTGCGCTGGTGTACATACAGGTGGTAGGGTGGTAGAGTGGTAGGGTGGTAGGGTGGTAGGGTGGTAGGGTGGTAGGGTGGTAGGCTGGTAGGGTGGTAGGGTGGTAGGGTGGTAGGGTGGTAGGGTGGTAGGGTGGTAGGGTGGTAGGGTGGTAGGGTGGTTTGTTTGTTTGTTTGTTGTTGTTTTATGTCCTAGCAACATCTACGGTCATATCAGGATGGGTACCGACTTGTGACAGTGCACGCTCATGGTGACTTTATAGTGCTGTCCCACTGGGAAACCAGGCCACCGGCACCATGACCTGGCTTCCCACTCAGTCACATTATCCTGACACTGAGCACACCAGTCCTTGCCCTGTCCTAATAATGCCGAGCACCTGGCTAGGAAGCAACAAGTATCAATTTTTAAGTCATTGGTTTGACTCGACCAGGGTTCGAACCCACGACCCCACGATCTACCAGCACGGGACACGGACGCTCTAACTCATTCGGCCATCCCGTCTGGGTAAGGTGGTAGGGTGGTAGGGTGGTAGGGTGGTAGGGTGGTAGGGTGGTAGGTTGGTAGGGCGGTAGGGCGGTAGGGCGGTAGGGCTTTAGGGCGGTAGGGTGGTAGGGTGGTAAGGTGGTAGGGTGGTAGGGTGGTAGGGTGGTAGGTTGGTAGGGTGGTAGGGTGGTAGGGCGGTAGGGTGGTAGGGTGGTAGGGTGGTAAGGTGGTAAGGTGGTAAGGTGGTAGGGTGGTAGGGTGGTAGGGTGGTAGGGTGGTAGGGTGGTAGGGTGGTAGGGTGGTAGGGTGGTAGGGTGGTAGGGCGGTAGGGCGGTAGGGTGGTAGGGTGGTAGGGTGGTAGGGTGGTAGGGTGGTAGGGCGGTAGGGTGGTAGGTTGGTAGGGTGGTAGGGTGGTAGCGTGGTAGGGTGGTAGGATGGTAGGGTGGTAGGGTGGTAGGGCGGTAGGGCGGTAGGTTGGTAGGGTGGTAGGGTGGTAGGGTGGAAGGGTGGTAGGGCGGTAGGGCGGTAGGGTGGTAGGGCGGTAGGGTGGTAGGGTGGTAGGGTGGTAGGGTGGTAGGGTGGTAGGGCGGTAGGGCGGTAGGGCGGTAGGTTGGTAGGGTGGTAGGGTGGTAGGGTGGTAAGGTGGTAGGGTGGTAGGGTGGTAGGTTGGTAGGGTGGTAGGGTGGTAGGTTGGTAGGGTGGTAGGGTGGTAGGGTGGTAGGGTGGTAGGGTGGTAGGGTGGTAGGGTGGTAGGGTGGTAGGGCGGTTAGGGCGGTAGGGTGGTAGGGTGGTAGAGTGGTAGGGTGGTAGGGTGGTAGGGTGGTAGGGTGGTAGGGTGGTAGGGTGGTAGGGTGGTAGGGTGGTAGGGTGGTCGGGTGGTAGGGTGGTAGGGTGGTAGGGTGGTAGGGGTGGGTAGGTTGGTAGGGTGGTAGGGTGGTAGGGTGGTAGGTGGTAATGTGGTAGGGTGGTAGGGTGGTAGGGTGGTAGGGTGGTAGGTTGGTAGGGTGGTCGGGTGGTAGGGTGGTAGGGTGGTAGGGTGGTAGGGTGGTAGGTTGGTAGGGTGGTAGGGTGGTAGGGTGGTAGGGTGGTAGGGTGGTAGGTGGTAAGGTGGTAGGGTGGTAGGGTGGTAGGGTGGTAGGGGTGGTTATTTGTTTGCTAGAGTTTTATATCCTGGCAACATCTAAGATCATATCAAGATGGGTACCGACTTGTGAAAGTGCGCACTCATGGCAACTTTATAGTGCTGCCCCACTGGGAGATCAGGCCACCAGCACCATACCCGATATCCCACTCAGTGACATTAACCAGTCCAGGGTTTTAGGGTGTTAGGGTGTTAGGGTGTTAGGGGTGTTAGGGTGTCAGTGGGGGTAGTGTGGTAGGGGTGGTAGGGGTGGTAGGGGTGGTAGGGGTGGTAGGGGTGGTAGGGGTGTGTTAGGGTGTTAGCGGTCTTAGGTGTGTCAGGGGTGGTAGCGTGGTAGGGGTGGTAGGGGTGGTAGGGTTGGTAGGGGTGGTAGGGGTGGTAGGGGTTGTTGGGGTGGTAGGGGTGGTAGGGGTGGTAAGGTGTTAGGGGTGGTAGGGTGTAGTTAGGGGTGGTAGGGTGTTAGCGGTGTTAGGGGTGTTAGGGGTGGTAGGGTGGAGGGGTGGTAGGGGTGGTAGGGGTGGTGGGGGTGGTGAGGTGTTAGGGGTGGTAGGGGTGGTGAGGTGTTAGGGGTGGTAGGGTGTTGTTATGGGTGTTAGGGGTGTTAGCGGTGTTAGGTGTGGTAGGGGTGGTAGGGGTGGTAGGGTGGTACGGGTGGTGAGGTGTTAGGGGTGGTAGGTTGTTGTTAGGGGTGTTAGGGGTGTTAGGGTGTTAGCGGTGTTAGGGGTGGTAGGGGTGGTAGGGTGGTAGGGGTGGTGAGGTGTTAGGGGTGGTAGGTTGTTGTAAGGGGTGTTAGGGGTGTTAGGGGTGGTAGTTTGGTAGGAGTAGTGAGTTCTGGCGACGTAATAACGTCAATGACGTTCCAAGACAACTGACGAGGAAGCTTTACCTTCTTTTTAACGCGATCAACAGAGGCCGGCGGGGCCTCGGGCCTCTGAGACCGGACCACACACGGAGCGCCGCCGCCCTACCGTCCGGGCACCCCCGACTTCCGGTTTGCTACTCACCAAAAGGGCCACACACACGGCCACACACAAGGCCACACACAAAGACACACAAACACACACACACAAACACACAACACACAACACACAAACACACAAACACACAAACACACAAACACACAAACACACAAACACACACACAAACACACACAAACACACACACAAACACACACAAACACACACAAACACACACAAACACACACACAAACACACACAAACACACACAAACACACACAAACACACACAAACACACACACATACACACAAACATACACACAAACAAACACACACAAACACATACATAAACACACAAACACACACACACACACAAACACACACACAAACACACAAACACACACACAAACACATGCAAGGCCAAACACAAACACACACACAAACAACATCACTGGGACAGGACAGGATGGCCGAATCGGTCAAAGCGCTGGCTGGCTGCCTGGCTGGCTGGCTGGCTGCCTGGCTGGCTGCCTGGCTGGCTGGCTGGCTGGCTGGCTCCCTGGCTGGCTAGCTGGCTGGCTGGCTGGCTGGCTGGCTGGCTGGGTGGCTGATTGGCTGGCTGGTTAGCTGACTGGTTGGCTGGCTGACTGGCTGGCTGGTCGGCTGGCTGGCTGACTGGTTGGCTGGCTGACTGGCTGGCTTCCCCCAGCGAATGTTTTGGTTTCGAACTCCCATCTTGAGTAAAACGATCAGACAGAAGGGTGGAATGAGTTGAGCGTCCGTCCCCCGTTTTGGTAGATCGTGGGATTCAAAGCCACAGGTTCGAACCACGGTCGAGTCAAACTAATGACTTATGAATTGAAACTCACTTGTCGCTTCTTACCCAGGGCCTTCGGCATTAATAGGATAGGTCAAGGACTGGTTGGTTCAGTATCAGGATAATGTGACTGAGTAGGATATCAGGTCATGGTGCTGGTAGCTTGGTCTCCCAGTGGGGCAGCACTATAAAGTCGCCATGCGTGTGCACTACTATGAGTTGGTCCCCATCCTGATATGACTTTAGAATTTGCCAGGACATAAAACTACAATAACCAAGACGTAGCAATTTGATGCTTGTCGCTTACCCACCTTGTGATGCCGGCAATATTAGTATAGAACAATGAGTGGTTTGCTTGGTATCAGATGAATGTGACTTGTGTAGGAAGGATATCGGGGGTCATTATGCCAGCAGCAGTGGTTGCAGCACTTTGAAAGTCACCATGGGTGCACACTGTCACAAGTCGGTACCCTTTCTGAGATGACCTTAGATGTTGCATGGCGTAAAGCCCCAATAAAACAAACAACATCGCTGGCAACTTTCCCAAAAGTGACCCAATTCGGGGACACTGGGAAGTTTGCGGATGCGCCGAATGTCACGTAGGGTGTCACGTGAACCACGCGTCACAAGTATCATGCGTGTGACGTGGGAGCATGTGCAGGCTCCATCCCATAATACGTACGCTGATCAATCAGAAGTTTGACTAGGCCAGGGGGCCATATGCAGGAGTCGGTGGTAATCGGTGGTAGCGAGCCAAAACGGTGGTAAGCGGGAATTTCCCGGTTAGCGGCGAAAAATGGTATGCACGAGGCGGTGATAGGCCTAACACCAACAGCTTAACCGATGTTACCCTACCCCTGGGCCCGTATGCATGGAGCGGTGTTAGCGGCGTGTGGTGTTATACCTCTAACTCCGGGTACCTATCTCCGGTTATCGGCGTCGTAGAGAACTATGTCAAGCCGTATGCATGGGCGCTTAAACGGTGAGTGTTAGCTAAATGTGAATGTATTTATAGATTTGGGAAATCCCTCTGCGTTTGTAGGCTCAAATCTATTAAATGCTATCATATTTAACAGAATTACATACGCAATAAGTGAAATTTAAGCAAATTAACCCTAAAAACGAAGCCATATTAACGCAGCAGCCGCATTGGCAGCGACATTACTAGTTATATTTTCGAATCGATGAACGTAAAGTAAACAAATCTCCGGCGCCGCCGCCGCATGGACGTCGCTTTCCATACTGGCGGCGGCCGCCAATGCGGCTGCTGCGTTAATATCGCTTCGTTTTTAGGGTTAACTTACTTAAATTTCACTTATTGCGTATTTAATTCTGTTAAATATGATAGCATTGATTAGATTTGGGCATCTTCCCCACACTAACCTAACACTAACACCGCTGTAAACCTGCTATGAGCAGAGTTAGAATTTCCAGATTTAAACGCGCGGTGTTAGGCCTAACACTGCTCCATGCATACAAACTTTTCGGCGTTAAACCAGAAATCCCACCTTAAACGCGTTTTGACTCGGTAACACCGCTCCATGCATACGGGCCCTGGAAAATAGCAGGTTTAGCGAGTGCATTAGGCCCAAATCTATTCAATGCTGTCATATTTAACAGAATTAGATACGCAATAAGTGAAATTTGATGAAATTAACCCTAAATTCGAAGCAATATTAATGCTGCCGCCGCAACGGCGGCGATATTAATATTTTCGAACCGACGAATGCAAGCAACCGCTGCCGCCGCCAGTATGGAAAGCGACGTCAATGCGGCGGCTGCGGCGATTTGTTTACTTTACGTTTGTCGATTCGAAAATATAAATATTAATATCGCCGCCGTTACGGCGGCAGCGTTAATATTGCTTCGAATTTAGGGTTAATTTCATCAAATTTCACTTATTGCGTATCTAATTCTGTTAAATATGATAGCATTTAATATATTGAAGCCTAATATATGGGTACAGACGCAAAGGGATTTCCCAAATCTATAAATAAATTCACGTTTAGCTATAATGAAAGGGTTACGCGCTCCTGCATACGGCTTGACCACATTCCCCGGCTCGGAGATAGCTAAACGGTAACAGGCTGTAACACCAAACCCCGCTAACACTGACTCCTGCATACGGCCCCAGGTTTCGAAACCCCGACCTTCTGCTTGTTTTGTTTGTTTGTTGTTGTTTTACATCCCAGCAATATCTAAGGTCATATCAGGATGGGTACCGACTTGTGACAGTGTGCACTCATGGCGACTTTATAGTGCTGCCCCACTGGGAAACCAGGCTGCCAGCACCATGACCTGATATCCCACTCAGTCACATTATCCTGACACTGAGCCAACCAGTCCTTGCCCTATCCTGATAATGCCGAGTGCCAGGCTAGGAAGTGACAAGTATCAATTTTTAAGTCATTGGTTTGACTCGACCAGGATTCGAACCCACAAACTCATGGGTTCAGATCTCGCGATCTCCCAAAACAGGAGACGGACGCTCTACTCATTCGGCCACCCCGTCTGGTAGTTAAGTCGTGTTCACACGGGGAATGTAAATCGATTCGTAGAAAGTGACTTGCCTAGTTCGACGCACATTTCCCGTGTGAACGGACGTCTGAGGCGGATTAGGGCTAATTCGATTCACGTGATCTCGATAATGTAAACCACCTAAGCGAGGTAGTCTACGTGAATCGATTCCTGTGATGTGGATAATTTTGCCCGTGTGGACGCATCTGATGCGGATTAGCACCTCACACGCATGCGCAGTCGACCTTAGTTTGTTGACTTTCCGGTCGATCAAAAGCGCATATTATATAATTTAATTAATGAAACCGCTATCTACGCACAGATATTTTTTTCATAATTTATTTTTAGGGTTTCACTGCTCAGCAAAAGTTTTGATCGTTCCAAACCAATAAGATTCATTAAATACATATCTAGGTCGAACCCACACTCTCTCGGCCGACGTCGACGAACCCAAACTGGCGCTGGTTAGTCTGGACTTGCTCATGCGCAGATATCCACTCCCGCCTCACGCAGTGCCCGTGTGAACGGGCGCTAATTCGACTCCTTTAGTTCGCCTTGTCTAGGTCGCTTCACATTTTGCCCGTGTGAACAAGGCTTAAAATGCATAATCAAATCTAGATGATTATTTTGGTTTTGACAATTTTATGTTTTCATCGGACCTTGCAACTTTAAGTAGTAGACCTCTACCATCTGATATGACCTTAGATGTTGCTAGGACGTAAAACAACAACAAACAAACAAACAACAATCTACCATCATCTGATACACAGTGTGAAGCTGAGAGACCATTGGACCTTTCAATGACATCCACAGTTAACTTGTATTTCTTGCTGACCGGTCGCGGTGGCCGAATCGGTAGAGTGCAGGCTTCCCGTGCGGAAGGTTGGGAATTCGAATCCTGGCCGAGTCAAACCAATGACTTACAAAATTGATACTTGTCGCTACCTAATACCCCTGTCACACTACGACGTAACGAGCCAACGTGAGCCTAACGTGGCCATTTTTCGTCATTACGTTGTGTTACGTCATGATGACGTCAGAATGACATTAGAATGACGTCGAGTTACGTCACATTACGTTGTGTTACGTTGACTTACGTCAAGGTTTTGGACATGTTCAAAACTTTTGACGTAGCTCGAACGTAAGGGTTTACCTTCGCCGTACGTTCTGTTCACGTTCAGTGAACGTCAATGACGTTAAACGGACGTTATTCCAACGCTGCTCACTACGTTCAACTACGTTGACCCACATTAAACCGAGTGCAAATGCCCACGGGGCGTAATGGGAACGTCAGGAGAACGTCAGGAGAACGTCAGAAGAACGTCAGGAGAACGTCAGGAGAACGTGCATTCAACGTACGTTCAACGTCTCATGAAGTATGTAAGTCACGTAACGTTCTTCTGGCGATGGAATAACGTTCATAGCGTTCCGTTAGCGTAATGACGTTGTCTTCTCTCGTTGAACGACGGTATCACTACGCTTTACCGACGTTACGCTCTCGTCCACTACGCTGCATCCACGTTCAACTTGTGCCCAAATTTGCATACTACGCCGAAAAGTTCAACGTTCTTCACGTTCTGTCTACGTTGACGTCGTTACGTCGTATTGTGACAGCCCCATAACCTAGCACTCAGCATTGGTAGGATAGAGCAATGACTGGTTAGCTCAATATCAGGATAATATCACTGAGAAGGGAATTGGGTCATGGATCATTTTGTTTTGAAAATTTCGATTAGCAACAATTGCTAATCAATTTGGAAATTGATTAGCGATCTACTTAACTTGCATCGCGATTCGTAACATGATACCGAACAAAATGTTCCCCGTGTAACGTATACAAACAGGGAGAATTTTGTTTTGAAATTTTGTATTAGCAACAATTGCTAATCAATTTGGAAATTGATTAGCGATCTATATAATTTGTATCGCAATTCGCGACAGGATACCAAACAAAATGTTCCCTGGTAGCATAAAATACACAATCACCCAAAAAAAAAAAAAACTAAGGCAGGGTAGATTATAATGATGAACCGAATATATTAATCTAAAATAAAAATTACAGAAACTCGAAACCATCGGATTATGCATCTTTAAATCTTGAGCTGGTGTGGGTTTATGTTGTGTGTTGCTTATCGTTACAAACACCTGGTATCATAATGTGTCATGTGGAAGACATCAGAAGTGGAAGAAATCAGAAGTGGAAGACATCAGAACTGGAAGACATCAGACAGGGTTCCTGTGCCTATCACGTATCAGCCAATCACAGTTAAGACCTTTTTAATACATTTAATAGCAATTTTCATACAATTTAAGACCTATTTTCGCACAAATCTAACATACATATTTAATTGAATATTAACAGAAATGAGTGAGGCGATGCAATCTCTGGATATTTCAGCTACACAGCCATTTGTGCTTTCTGAAGATACCTTGTAAAACATCTTGAACAAATATTGTAGTGACCAAATCCAATTTAAGACCTTGTTAATGCCATTCACAGAAAACTTACCATTTTAAAGACTTTTCGAGGCCTTGAAAATGGACTAATCAACTTAAGACTTTTAAAGATTTTTTAAGGATCCGCAGGAACCCTGTCAGAAGAGTCACCCTACAGGCATGAGCTACTGTTACCAATGCATATAAACTAGGATCCACTCCCTACACCCCCCGCCCCCCTTCTGGATGCGGCCCTTCGCTATGTGTGTGTGTGTGTGTGGGTGGGTGGGTGGGTGGGTGGGGTAGACACACATATGTGGGTTCTTCTGATGAATAGGTGGCATCTACTTCCAAGTTGTAGTTTCATCAATTTGGCAAGATCACATTGGCATGTTTGTTCTCAATCTTAAGTTTGTGTAGTCCGAGGGTTTTGAGTTTCTGCCATTTTCTGAAATAAATATATTAGGTCGATCGCTATAATCTGCTTTATTTTAGTTTTAAGTAACTTTTGTTTTAATTTGCTAACTTTGGAGATATTTGAACTGAAAACATGACACATTAATTTTTGCAAGTGTATTGAAGTTGAAGTTGAAGTTCTCTAACTATAACTTTAAACTCTCTACAAACCACTAACCAGTCTAAAGCCGTGTTCACACGGGCAAAATGTGAAGCGAATCAGACAAATCGAATCAGGTGAGGCGAATTAGCGGCCCGTTCACACGGGCACTACTTGGGCCGGAAATCGAAATCTGCGCATGAGCAAGTCCAGACTAACCAGCACCAGTTTGGGTTCGTCGACGTCGGCCGAGAGAGTGTGGGTTCGACCTAGATATGTATGGATTGAATCGTATTGGTTTGGAATGGTCAAAACTTCTGCTGGGCAGTGAAACCCTAAAAATAAATGATGAAAAAAATATCTGTGCGTAGATAGCGGTTTCATTAATTAAATTATATAATATGTGCTTTTGATCGACCGGAAAGTCAACAAACTAAGGTCGACTGCGCATGCGTGTGAGGTGCTTAATCTGCCTCAGATGCGTCCACACGGGCAAAATAAATCGAATCACAGAAATCGCCTCACGTAAACTACCTCGCTAGGTGGTTTACATTATCCGGATCACGTGAATCGAATCAGCCCTAATCCGTCTCAGACGTCCGTTCACACGACAAATGTGAGGCGAACTATACAAGTCGCTTTCTACGAATCGATTTACATTGCCCGTGTGAACATGGCTTTACGCTAAGGCGATAACGTTAGTTCTAGAGAAACAAGTTGAACCAAAACAGGTCGAAGCATTTCTCTACATATTTAGGTTTCTTTTTTCTCATTTTGTTGAGCTTAAGCTAGGTAATGACGAAAACAGCTCATATATACATATATATATATATATATATATATATATATATATATATATATATAAGTTCCAGTGCAAACATGGTATGAAATGTATCGAACATTGTCTTTAATTTTAAACCAAATAACATCTTATTTGACACACATACCTTGCAATGGTGAATATTCTTGTGGCAGTGTTCTCGTCGTGAGCATCTCTCATTCTAGTCCTCATTTTGTCTGATTTGAATGATACACAGTTATGCGTTCTGATGTTGCTTTCCACCTACAGCATTATAGTCTTAATATGCCGTGTAACTAGCTATACTTGTATATACTGGGCTTTTTTAAACCAATGTTATCCACTAACTAATATAATAGCCTCGAACTAATATAATAGCCTCGACATGCTAGGATAGCCTCGACAATTAGATTAAAGTATAACACATATGTTATTAATCTCGGTAATGTTTGTCATGACATAGAGTTTTGACAGATACTTAGAGCCAACTGTTTAATCCTTGACAATGAAGTCTCAATCATCGGAAAAAAACCCCACCAAAAACTGTCCAACTACCGCATCATCTGCACAACTTGTCCCGTTGCCTAGAAACCGTTGCCACGCTTGAATTAGTGTCCTCCGACGTTGATACACCTGCAAGTGACACTGTCACTTTATCGGAGGATACTGGGGGGAACCTCTTTTAAAGGGCTGCTTTGCCGCCATTGAAAAGTAACTGGAACAAGACGTCGCAGACGTATAAGAAGTACGCATTTGCCATATACTCCAATATCGAGAAAAAAAGGTGAGTTGTTAACGTCAAAAGAAAACAAATGATCATGATACGATGGTTCATAGACTGCCACGGGTCAGCACTGCCGGCTGTTGAGTTTTCTTTCCGTTAAGCTGTGACTATCAAGTGTCATATTCAGTACATATAGATTTCTAATTCACTATGACATTATATTGCTTTCCAATGATCTGTTGATGTCTAGGTAGTTAGAATTAGCCTGTTTCTCTTCGAGGTCATTCACGTTGCGCTTGAAAATAATTGCTAAAAGGCCGAAATGAGAATGACGCTTGCGGCGATCTGTCACAGTGTCAATCATTTCAATCTGGTTAAAACCTGGGAGAGAATACACGTGTATAGCACATTTTAACCTGTTCTACACGCGTTTATCATCAATGGGGAGTATGATATCACAAGTAGTTGGTTGGCTACCATAGACAATGGTCAGCTATTACTTTGATTCCCTTTAAGTAGTGGACACACACTCAAACTCTCGACACATCGGATCACACCTGTATTTCCTATTCCTTTCTCTTAATATTACCGAGTTAGAAACTTCCCCTAACATACATTCAGAGCAACTTGTTTTTCAGCTTTAATCATGATGTTCTCAAAGGAATTCGAAATGGAGACTGGCAAAGGGACAAAAACGCTGAATTTTGGAAGAGGTCCCCTAATAAAGCAGCCATTATTTGACACGTGAGTAGGCCTATCTAATAATTAACTATTTAGGCTTTTTACCCGACGAAAATAACTGTTTTGTATATTCTTTTGTATCATTGTATATTTATTTAGATTTGTTGAAAACCGACTATTTTGAGGAACAAAATTCGGTTAATCAAAATGAGTTCTCCATAATCTGCCGTTTCAGGATACATTATATTTTGTGTAGGGCCTACATAGGCATACACAGAACAAATTAGTGCAAGTAAAATTACCTATGTTGGGTAGGCAACATGGTTAATTCGTGCACGAGGCAAAGAAGGAACAAGCAGCACCTGACTTCCGCCCTGCCCACCACCACTCACTTCTCGCCTGATCCTGGCCCGAGTAACTTCTCTTCTCTCTCACTGCTACCTTCACGAGCCATGCCACCGGCGAAACGGCTAGGGAGGCCGCCGCTCCGCCCTCAGCTAAGGCGGGCCTCGCTTCGTAGAGCGGCCCGCGCGCTTGCACCATATGCGCCTCTGCAGCAAGCCTGGACCACACCGCCTCATATTGCATTGTCCCCGCCTGTGACGGCTACTAGGGGAGACTTGGCTACAGTCTTGGAGCTGCAAAGGGAGGTGCTGCAAATGTCTAAGGATCTTTCGGCCCGAGTAAATACTATCGAGTCTGTGTTAGCAGTGAAGAAGTCAGTCCTGCCGGCGCCGGCAGTAACCCCGCCCCTTCCACTGCCACGCCCACCGTCGGTCACACTGCCGGCAACCGTACAGCAGTCACAAGTAGCTGAACCACAGGTGTCTACAGAGCAGCCTGCTCGTCCTATTTTCCAGCCGCCGCCGCCTGGCTATCGCTATTATTTAGCAGAAGTCGGGGAACCAGTCTCGGGAGTCCTGGACTCCACTCAGCACTTGCAGGAGGCGAAAGCTAAGCATGCAGCAGCAGACATTGCAGACCTTTTGCTAGACCCGTCAAGTGCGTTAAAGAAGTCAAAAGGTACAGTGTTCTTACCACACTTGTTTATAATGAGAGGGGACGCCTGTAAATCAATTGGCATGGGGGAGGCCACCTGGCCAGAGTATTTCGAAGCCCTGAAGTCACTGGCCGCCCATCCCGCCCTTCCTCCTAATTGGGGCAAGTACATTCGTAAGCATGAAGAGGACCTTGCACACATGGCGAACACGTGGGACTGGCCGCTGTGCCGAAGGTGGTCAGAGAAGGTGTTTAAACTCATAGCGTCTGGCAGGTTTCCGAATGGCTGGGAAAACCAGGCAGAAATAAAAGATTTACAGCACGAGCTCTGTACGGCGGCAGGCAAGTCAGCGCCACAGCTCCAACCTCAGTATGCAGTCCACCCCTTTGTACAGCAAGTCTCTCCCCAGTTTCAACAGACCGCTGACCCCCAGCCAGCAACAAGTACACCCTCCCCCCTATCAATATGAAAAACGACTACAACAAGGAAACCGACGGGAAGCCTTGTACCTTGTGGAACTGGGGGAGGGACTGCGGGTTCGCTGCGGCGCACAGAACTCTGCCTGAAAGATACATTCACAATTGCGGCTGGTGCGCGAATAGGATTAAACGGATACATTGGCACAAAGAACAAGATTGTCTAAAAAAGAAAGCATTTAACGACAGAAAGGCTGCCGCCGAACAGCTGCCTGCCTCGGTACCAGTAAGTGTGAGCCCCGCCCCCTCTCATGTGCCAGTACCGGTGTCCACTGTCAGGGACCCCGCCCCTTTCCCATGTTTACAACCCATTCCACTCGTGCTGTCAACCCCGACACAGTGTAATACTAATACGCTCGCTGCATACCAGCCGGTGCTTGCCCCGCCCCCTCCGCTTCATAGCGCGCCACTCTGTTCGCCTAGCTCTGCCTCAGTAACTGTCGCCGTCCTGGCCACGCCTCCTCCCCCTCCCCCACCCTTTTCCTCACTTCCCCCCCCTCCCACTCACTCGCATGCCTGTTTGCCTCATACCCCCGGCTGCATGGCCGGTTCGCCTAACATTGTCATTGCTGATATTCCTTTGCCAGTTTCGGGTCTTGTACTAGATAATATAATAACAAATGACTGGTTAGATCTTCCGATAGAAATTTCACATGACTGTTTCGATACGAGTTCCTATGTGTCCGATGGGTCCCAGCAGAAAGCAGTCCACAAATTCTCTCCGCCTTCCCCCCTCGTCTTTAGGTCCACAGTTGCCTCACTATGGCCAGAGGTCTCTGACTCAGTGTCTACGGAATCTCCATATCTTAAAATCTATAGTAAGGTCCGTCAGACTTCTCTTCCGAATTATATGCTAGCCAGGTATCCAGTACCCTCAGGTTTGATTATCTCGGCATGGAGGAAGGCGCTGAGGACATACCCTGATACACAGCTAGTAGATTTTTTAGAGTTTGGCTGGCCTATTGATTATGCGAGTCAGCGCCTCCCAACCCCGACATGGAAGAATCATACGGCTAACTCTGAGTTAGATCCACATATCCTTAAATTCTTAGATATCGAGTTGAACTTAGGTGCTCTGTTAGGACCGTTCGCTTCCCCTCCATTCATTCCCTGGTGCCAGATTAGTCCAATAATGACCAGGCCGAAAAAGAATTCTCTGTCGAAACGCATAATTATAGATCTAAGTTTCCCCCCTGGTCGCAGCGTGAATGCTGGTATTTTAAACGGCTTCTATCAAGGGGTTCCGTTCTCTTTCTCGCTCCCGTCGGTTTCCACACTGGCCGACCAGTTGATTAAACTCGGGGAAGGTGCATGGCTTTGGTCAGGGGACCTAGCTAGGGCGTATCGCCAGCTAAGGGTCTGCCCGCTTTCCGTGCCGCTGCTAGGTATTAAAGTAGGAGGTAAGACGTTCTTAGATCTCGCTCCGCCGTTTGGCTGCAGGACCTCGGCCCTTGCCTGCGCTCGCACTACCAGAGCAGTGGTGTGGCTGCTGAGAAACAGAGGTTTCTTTGCTCTCTGCTACCTCGACGATTTCGTCGGGGTAGAGGCAACACAAAGTAAGGCAGAAGAGGCATATGCGGCGTTCTTTGCAATTGCGGCAGAACTGGGTTTGGAGTTGGCCCAGGATAAGTGTTTCTCCCCAGCACAGTCCCTGATCTGGCTAGGCTTTAAAGTAGATGCTGTGGCGATGACTATTACATTGCCGGAAGGAAAGGTAGAGGAGGTTTTGGCTGAGTGTGAGGACTGGAAGTCGAAGTCAACAGCCTCCCGGAAGCAGATTCAGAGTCTGGCAGGCAAGCTGCAGCATGTGGCCAAGTGTGTCAAGCCTGCCACCCGCTTCATGAATCGGATCTTGGCAGCACTAAGAGGTTTCCCTCCGGCGGGTCAACATCCTTTCCCAAAGGCTATACTGAAGGATCTTGATTGGTTTCTGAAGTTCACGTCTCGGTTAAACAGGGTGTTGCTACCGAAGGCTCCTCCGACGGAGTGGCTCATCGAATGCGATTCAACTTTGGTTGGGGGGGGGGGGGCGTTCTCACCGGTAGCGTTCTATATGGTTAAATATCCGGCAGAGGTTCTGGCTAAGTTGCCGCTAATTACACAACTCGAGGCTTTCAACCTAGTTATGGCACTCACCTATCTTCTTCCGTCAGAGCCGCATAAGTTCGAGATAGTCGTGAATACGGACAACCAAACTTCACAGCAGGTGTTGGAGTCAGGGTCGGGGAAGGAGCCGTTCCTGTGCGCGTGCGCTCGGCAGCTATGGCTGATTGCAGCATTAGCTAGTGCCTCACTTTCGATAAGGTTCAAACCGGGTGCTGAGCTGGTGTTGGCAGACGCACTGAGTAGGGCATTTGGCTCAGAAAAGTCGGAACTTGCTGTCCTTGAAGAGTGTGCTCGTCGTAATCTCACTAGGCTTTCGGTGGTCCCCTCTCTCAGTGTTGTAAATTTCGATTTGTAAGGTTTTCTTTTCCGCTACTTCCACCTCCTTGTCTAACCATACCCGTTCATGTACCGCTTATATCTTCACTGATGTTCTTCCCCTATTTACTCTCATAAGCTTCCTACTTCCTGGAAGATAGTTTAATTTTTTGGGTTATATCTTCCAGGCTATACAGTGAGTCAACATCTCTCACTCATCAATGCGCTGCGGAACTCCTTGGCGGCAGGAACTTGGAGAAACAAGTCCCACCATATAAACCTCTACGTACAGTTCTGCCATGCCCATCAGGTTGACCCACTTAACCCAGGACACTACGATGTCCTAGCTTTGCTCATGTTCCTTGACGCTCGCCTAAAGGCACCAGGTTCCGTGTTTAACTACTTTAGCTCGATCAAGACATGGCTAACAGCTTTGACCGGCTCGGCGGTTCAATTTGACTCCTACTATGTAAAGCTACTTAAGAAAGGAATTAAGAAGAACTCTCTACATGTAGTTACTAGAGCTTCTCCCCTTTCGCCTGCCGATCTTAAGACAGTAGTTGTGTGCCTCTCAGCCCTAGGTGACTGTGCTGCAGTCTACGTGGCGGCTCTTCTCATAGGCTATCTGACGCTAGCTTGCCAAAGTAATTTGGTGGCGCCTTCCCTGGCCTCAGTGGGGCCCCACACTCTTCGCTTTAAGGACGTGCTGGTCAGGCCCGACTCACTTATAGTATCCTTCCACTCCACCAAAACTAGGTCCTGCTCCTCGCCACCCTTACAGTTTGAGCTCTCTGCCTCTCCCTCCTCCCCATGCTGTCACAGGGCAGCCTGGATTAGGTATGCCGAGTTGATTGACCCCCAGCTGGAGTCTCCGGCGTTCATTCTTCCCTCAGGGGATTTCCTCACAGCACGGTCCCTAGCAAGAGTTCTCTCACTAGTGGCGGGTGCTCTTCTCCAACCTCATAGATCCCTGACCCTTCATAGCATGAGAAGAGGTGCGGCTCAGGCTTGCCTAGTAGCTAATGTCCCGATGGCTGACCTCAAGGAGGCGGGGTCTTGGCGCAGTGATGCCGTGAATGCCTACCTGACCCCGGAGCCGCTGTCTCGTGTTCCATCAGCACTTTCCTCACTTTTGGGTTAAGTGCTGATGTTGTTCATTGTTCTTGATATTTCCTATTGTACTTATCTTTGCTCTAATCCTACAGATTCACGGCCTCACCTGGCCCTGCACTCACCACTGCTTATCTTGTCGGGAGCCAGCCTCCCTCGCTAACACGCGCCTGACGCACGACTGTCCGAGCCTGACTCAGACCGATCTTTAACGAGATCTCGCTTGTCTCTCCTGTTCGATATATATATGTTATTGATCAATTGATGCTTCATAACTCCGATATTAGATTCTTAAGTGTTATATCATTTACTTGATGCGATGTGTCCTTAAGCTTAACTACTCTGATATGAAACTGACACTTATCGCCGCTCAGTTAGAGTACTGAACATTCTCGTAATTAGCAATTATCTTGTCCCTTGATGGATTTCTCTACTATATCTGAACTATTGATTGACTGATTTGTTGTTTATTATAATTGATGATAATTATATAACCTGATGTTATTGAACTCATTAAACTCGCCTTTCCCAAACTGTCTCCTGTTCTTTGTCCGAGTGCTGCGAATTACGCAGACAAGTTATAACACAATATTTAAATATATGATTAAAACATTGGTATGCATTTCTTCACCCAATAGTGTCGTACTGAGAGGTGGAATAAATGTGCCTTAGTAATATACCATGGAGTGTATGCTTAAATAAAAGTTGCATAGTCTGATGAAAACATCAAATTTTCAAAACCAAAACACTTATCTAGACATACTTTTACATATTCAACTTTGATACTGGTGCACTTATTAAGCATGTTTTGCTGCACAGAAGGTTGTACTAAGTCAATTTAATAGAACCTGTTAGTACTGAAGTCTATGGTGCCAGAGTTTTGGCGTGCTTGCCAAAATTAATTTAGCAGGTTTTGATGCCAAATATATCCAAAGTTAGCCATTTAAAACATATATTACTTCAAACTAAACTAAAGAAGACAATAATGATTAGCATAATGTATTTATCTCAGAAAATGTCAGAAATTCAAAAGCATCGGACTATGCAACTTGAATTTGTCTAAATTACTATGTTTTCTATGGTGATCCTCTTTGCAGTATCCATAATTTAAACGTTAAAATCGATATAACCACTTTCCTGTGGTGCTTGAGATTATCCTGCTTCTAGGGCTACGACCTTTAGCCGTGTTCACACGGGGAATGTAAATCGATTCGTAGAAATCGACTTGTATAGTTCGGCTTACATTTCGCGTGTGAACAGACGTCTGAGGCGGATTAAGGCTGAATCAATTCCTGTGATCTGGATACTGTAAACCACTTATCGAGGTAGTTTACATGAGTCGATTTCTGTGATGCGGTTTATTTTGCCCGTGTGGACGCAACCGACTTACGTGATGCGGACTAAGCATGTCGAACTACATACTATAATTTGGTCTATGAAACCGCTAGCTGTGCACAGATATTTTTGTCAGCATTTATTTTTAGGGTTTCACTGCCCAGCAGAAGTTTTGACCATTCCAAACCAATACGATTCAGTACATACCTATCTAGGTCGAACTCACTCTCTAGTGGTGACGTTGCCTAATCGAAGACTGGCGCTGGTCAGGCTGGGCTTGCTCATGCGCAGATATCGATTTCCGGCCCCAAGTACTGCCCGTGTGAACGGGCCGCTAATTCGCCTCACCTGATTCGATTTGTCTGATTCGCCTCACATTTTGCCCGTGTGAACACGGCTTTTGATTCAGCCACATTGTTCAATCAATACACGGTTCAATCAAACCACTGCTTAATCAACTAATCTACCAAACAAAAACAAAAAAAATACCGATCCCCCAAGTGTATGACCAAAAATTAGCAGTCTTTGCTCCAGAATGTATACATGTATATAAAATGGACATCTTTTTTCATGATAGTTTTGATTAAATATAAGATTTATTTATAATGTATTTATTTATATTAGATTGTGTCGTATTATGGTTCATATACTAGTGGCATTGTTAACTTGAAAAGTGCACTCATGTTATTACAACGTTATCTTTAGCTGTTTATGAAGTAACAATGTATACGTCTAGCTAAATATTTTCCGGTAAAAGACCTTGCATGGTTTCTCCGTAATGGTTTCTGAACGGTGGAAATTGGCAGTTTCACTAGCCAGTGTAAGATGGAACTGATTACACTTAATGTCCTATAGCCATCTGGTCAGCCGCCCCCCCTCCACACACACACATACACACCCACACACCAGCTGATACACACACACATGATAAGCTGATAAGGATGTCGTACATTAGCAGACAATGAGACGTTGACCATGATCTGTATTGCCGAAGTGTGGGAGTGTTTGTCAGTGATTCTACCAGAGTAGATCTTGAACTAAAGATCTTGAACTCTTTATACCCCAGTCACATGAGAGGCAGCGTTCGCCGCCAACCTCCTTACGCTCAAAAGGACACCAACCTCCCAGCGTCCCTTTCGATACATTGATTTAAATATGTGGTCGGCAGCAGGGCTGCGCCAAGTTGGCGCCAAGCCGTCGCCGCATCAGCGGCACTAGGGCAGCGCCAGGTTGGCGCCATAGCGCCGACCACCCAGTGAGCGTGGCATTACATCATTTCTGGCCACTAGGGCAATGCCAGGGCGGTGCCAGGGCGGCGCCAGGTCGCCAACCACTTTTTAATGGCACCGCAAGAACAGGATGCATGGAGGTTGCACATGCAGCAGCAACCTCCTTGCGTCCAAAATTTCCGAAATGGACGCCGGGAGGTTGGCGTCCTCGTGGCGACAGCACTTAATGAGGGCGTAAGGAGGGCGCAAGGAGGATGTTTTGACGTTGCGAATCGATCGTAGGCGAACACAGGCCTCGTGTGACTGGGGTATTAGTTTCCATGGGGCATTGTGTGGTGAGCTCAACATGAGTTATTGCTATTGCCCTCAAAGGTCATGTTATGGTGGAAATCCTCTCTTAGGCCTTTCATTACACACAAAACAAGACATGATGCACATAATATTGGTTCTTTTAATGGTGTCAACAGAACGGGTTGACGGTGGAATTCCTTTCTTACAACTCTTCCAACAGATAAACCAAGGCATTTTGTTTCCAATTCCATTATACACCGATAGTGAATGTAGCCCACATGGTATATTGAACTCTGACGAATGATGTGGCCAAAATAAATAAGTTTCTTTGTCTGTCTAGTGGCAAACAAGTGTTTCATATTTTTAATTTTTCTGAGAACTTCTTTGTTGGTGATCTTCTTTGTCCATGATATTTTCATCATCCTTCGATAAGTCCACATCTCAAATGCTGCTAAATGTTTGTACATTTTCTTAGAGATTGTCCATGTCTCAGCCCCATACATTAGAGTAGACCACACATAACACTGAAGAATACGCTCCCTTGTATGTATTAATATCTTACTTGATGGTAACACTCTATACATTTTGGAGAATGTTGTTCGGGCTATTGTTATCCTTCTCTTAATTTCTTCTTCACATCTCCCATCATTTGTAATCTTTTGTCTGAGATATATGAATTCGGATACTTGTTCTATGTTCATGCCATCTATGGTTTTATTGATATTTGGTTTATCTGTCTTTTTATTTGTAACCATTGTTTTGGTCTTCCTGGCATTCATCTTCATGTTGAATAGTATTCCAGCTTTATTGATTCTATTCACTATATCTTGTAGGTTTTTCTCACTGTCTGCTAGTATTACACTGTCATCGGCATATCTAAGATTGTTGACATTCATGCCACCTATTGTCACTGCCTTGCAATCTTCAATGTGTCTGAAAATCATCTCTGTGTACAGGTTAAAAAGACATGGTGACAATACACACCCCTGTTGAACTCCTTGTTTAATCATAACTTCATCCGATAGGCCCTGCTCCATTTTTATAAATGCATGTTGTGTCCAGTATAAGTTCACAATTAGTTTAAAGTCTTTGCCATTGACACCAATATCTTGTAAACATTTGATTAACATTTCATGATTGACTAGGTCAAAGGCCTTCTCATAGTCAATAAAGCAGGCATAAAAATCCTGGTTCATTTCACAATAACGTTCACAAATCATTCTCATATTGAAAATCCTTTCACTTGTACCTCTTCCAGATATAAACCCACTTTGTACATCACTGATTTGTTTTTCAATTTTCTGTCTGTTTCTCAGTAAAATTATTTTCAGGATCATCTTCAACATATGACTCATCAGGCTTAGTATTCTGTACTCAGTACACAATGTTGGTTTTGGCTTCTTTGGGAGTCGTACAAATATGGATGCATTCATATTCAATGGTATAAATCCAGTCTCATAAATGTCATTTACTAGCTTATGAATGATTTGAATCCCCACTTCATCTAGTCCTTTTATTATTTCTGATGTTATCTGGTCACTTCCAGGAGCCTTAACTGACTTTAGATCATTGATAGCCTTCTCAACCTCTGATACTAATATAATATTCCCATCTTCTTTCTCAATTGTGGGTGGGTTCCCTCTGTCATCATTGTATAGTTTGTTTACATATTCTTCCCATCTGGACTCTTCTTCAAAGAGCATTTTGATGTCTTTGTTCTTGATACATTTACTGCTTCTCTGTCTGTATCCTTGACCTGTTATCTCTTTCACTTTCTTGTGAATCTCTCTTGAACGATGTTGAGACTCAAGTCATTCCACTACTTCACACTTCTTATTCCACCATTCATCATTAGCTTTTTTGCATTCATCTTCTATTTCATTCTTCAGATGTTTGTATTTAAGTGGATCAGTGGTTTTCACTTTCTTCCTTTCTGCCATCTTTTCTAGTATGGTTTGCGTCATCCATGATTGCTTTGTCTCTCGTTTTTTATTTGGTAACACCTCCTCTGCTGACTTGACCATACTTTCTCTGAGAGCTTCCCATTCCATTTCAATGTTGTTATACTCTCTCTGAGGAGTTTCTTCATTCATCAGTACACTGAATTTGTTATGAACAGAGACATTATACTTAGTTCTGTATTTTGCAACTTTTAACATGTTCATATCCATTTGAATGTTGTTTTTAATTTTGTTCTGCTGTTTCAATTTCACTACCATACTGATTACTACTGGATTATGATCTGAACATATGTCAGCCCTGGATATGTCCTTGCCTGTTTGATACAATTTCGATATCATTGGTTGACAAGAATGTAATCGATCTGGTTCCGATATACATCACCAGGGCTCTTCCATGTATATAGTCTTCTCTTTGGATGTTTAAATAGGGTGTTAGCAATTACTAGTTTTGATGTCAAATAGAAATTTATCAAGTATTCACCACGATCATTTCTCTCACCTAAGCCACATCTTCCTGTTACTCGATATTCATGTTGTTCTCCAACTTTCGCATTCCAATCGCCCATAACAATTGTTATTTCTCCAGACTTGGTGTATTCCATTAGCTTTTTGATGCTGTTATAGAACTCGTTGACTTCTTCATCATCGTGATCTGAGGTTGGTGCATAAACTTGCAGAATGTTTATATTAAACGGTTTTCCCTTCAGCTTCATCATAATAATTCTGTCAGATACTGGCCAGAATCCAATCATTGTGGCAGCAATGGACTTCATCATAATTCCAACGCCATACTGATGTTTTTCATCTCCAGAATATATAATATCTACCTCACCATCACCTATCCTCCCGTCACCCCTCCATCTCGTCTCAGCTATACCTAGGATGTCAAGGTTTAGTGCTGTCATTTCCGCTTTAAGGTTGTCATATCGGCCTGGTTTGTACAATGTTCGTATATTCCATGTTCCAATCTTTAGCACCTTTCCTCCAGTTTTCAGTTGCCTGACATCAGATGCATACCTTCCTATTTTAGGCTTTAGGTTTACATTGTCATTACTAGGTTTCTTAATAGTTGAAGGAAAGGTGCCTCCACTGTAGCTATTAGAAGGCTTCCCCGCGGAGGGACCAGAGTTGTCTCCATTTCTAAATTTGCTTCCATTAATTACCATTGCTTACTATGGGTAAATACTTGGTAGGTTCCCCTTCCGTTCCAAGGTGACTGGCCACTTACACATCTTTGTCAGAGTGTGCCCTGATGAGCCACATCATCTTGCTGTTACACCTTCAAAGCTATTGATCTTCTAACTCATCTGCTGCTCCAGTCTTCATGCACTTGAAGGGGTGACATCCCCTGACCACACCAACAAAGTTGATGTGCGCCGCACTTAGTTTAGGCCAACAGTTGAGTCAGTATGGCCGCTGGTGTGCACTACCAACTTCTGGCCTTCCCATAAATGGGACTAGCCGCACGACAGCGGGGGTTTTAAATCAGAGTTTACCTTCTCCTAGATGAGCAGTCAGCCAAGATTGATGAGCCCCACCTTCTCGAAGCATCTGGTTTTGATGCGCCAGAGATCCGCCTTTGCCCCTTCTCCCGTCAGTAAAATGTTTCGCCTCGTGAAGGCCGGGAGTTGGACTTGGTTATCAGAGGCTATTTGATACGCATGCCATGAGAAAGTACTTCATAGGTAGTGAGAGCTTATCCTCACTATCACTTCCGGCAATAATAACCTTGAAACCAATACTTTATAAATTTCATGTATTCCTCTTTCTTCAGTTATTGTTTTACTTATACGTTTAAAGTTGCATAGTCCAATGGCTTTGAATTTGTGGCATTTTCTGATGCAAATATATTAGGTTGATCATTATTATTTACCTTACATTTCTATGTAAGTTTGCTTTAAGATGACTTAGGATATATTTGCAGTTTAAGCAACAATATTAATTTTTGTGTGGTTTTACAAAACTGTCATCCCATAGACTTGAACTGTAGCAGGTTCTATTAACTTGTTATTAAATAGCAAGCACCAGGTTATAGAAAACTGAGTGAATACAACACATCAACCGATGACATAGAAATTATGTGGGTACTAATTGAAAACAGCAAGCAAATCAACATAGCAGTCACTTCAGTATATAGGCCACGAAGGGGTAATGTAAATAAATTTATAGACCACCTAGAAGAGGCAATTGAAAATATCACAAGAAACAAGAATATAGATGTTTTTATCCTGGGAGCTATGAATATAGATTATAGTAAAACAAATAAGGATCAAGAACAAATGAAATCATTAGTGAAGCAAATGGGCCTACAGCAACTGATAGAAGAAAACACAAGACTGGCAGACACCAGCTCTACTCTAGCCCTAATTTTTACAAACAGTGTACACATCAATAAAAAAGGGCATGAGACCATGGGGGATAAGTGACCATGAATTAGTCTATGCAACTAGAAAAGAAATCACAGTGAAGCACAAGATCGAAGTAAAACTAGGTAGTTCCTATAAAGCCTATGATGTCTTTGAATTCACACAGCAGATGCAGGGAACAGATTGGAAAAATATAATGGACTCTAGGGACCCAAATCAGAAATGGGAAAATGTTTTAGGTAGGATTCAAGAATTAATGGATAAATCAAGAAGAGGAGAACCAGGACCCATGGATAGGTGAGGAAATAATATATAGTATCAAATTGAAGATGAGATTTGGAGAGACGGCTAGAATCACAAATAAGATATATGACATCAACAACTACAAAAATGCGAAAAGAAAAACCCTAAGGCTAGCCAGGCAGGCAAAGACCACTTACATTGAAGAACAAGATAATAAATCGGGTAATGACTCCAAGAAGTTCTGGGAAAATGTAGAGATGGCATTACTGCGAGATAAGGAGAAAAGCAAAATAGTGCTAACAGATGGAGAAGGGAACACCATATCAAATGAGAGAGCACAAGATAGTCTAAATAAACTCTTCACAGAGATAGGAGCAAAGTTAGCAGAACAATTCAGAGGAAGCTGGGAATACACATACCACAAGAAACAAGTTGAAAATAGTACAGAGACTGCGAGAGTAAGAGAGAATGAAGTGATTAGACTAGTTAAGAGAATAGATCTAGGAAAGTCAACAAGAATACAGGACCTACAAGCGAGAATAATTAAAGATGCTATGCTAGGGTATAGATGCTAGGTATGATACATACAAAAGGTAAACTTTAAACTTAAAATCAAAACCTAATGATCACTAACACAGCAAGGTGAAGTCATTCAGAGAAATGAACTATTGGTAACCAAACAATTATCCAATTGTAAAATGAGCAAACTCACAGAGATTTGGGGGATGTGGGAGAATGCTTACAAACAGGGAAAGAATGCATGCAGTAGTTAGCTACACAACAACTGAAAGTGATGACAAGAAGGGGAGTCACAAGACTAGTACTGTCTAGCGGCGAAAACAAGTCATTAGACTTAACCATTATGGGCAGCATAAATACACCCATCAACAATAAAAACAACAAAACTAAACCTGACTAGCATACCCATCTATGTAGCAACACATACTTAAAGTTGCATAGTCCGATGGTTTTGAGTTTCTGTCACTTTCTGACATAAATATATTAAATTGATATATTGGAAACATGTCAAATTAGTTTTAGCAAGCACGCCAAAATTCTGACACCATTGGCTTCTGCAGTCACAGGTTCTATTAAATTGACTTAGTATTCCCTTATATATGATGACAAGTGTTTAATAAGTATCTAAGTTAGATATGTAGAATCAAATGTAGATAACTGTTTTGGTTTTGAAAATGTGATGTTTCCATCAGACTCTACAAGTTACAACTTTAATAAGTACACCAGTATCAAAGGTGGATAAGCAGGTTCGAATCTAGATAAATGTTTACTTTTGAAAATGTTACGCTTTCATCAGATTCAGCAACTTTAATGCGTACCACTTTACTTTCTTCTGACACAAATATGCAAGGACTTCAAACTGAACAAGGCAATAAACATTCATCATATGTATAATAGTTTCCCTTTTTCTTCCCGCTTGAATTTGCAGCACTTTCCTGTGGGCTGGGTTGAAGACAGTTCCGGCAAAGCTGGACTTAGAACTATACGATCTGCTACATCCGAACGAGAAAAATCAGCGCCCCATATATCCATACCTCGAACAAGTCGATAGCTGGCATGAAGAGCCTGACCTTGATAAAGCCCGGGAAGAGCGGCGTGAGAAAGAACTTCAACGGCTGAGGCGCCTCGGAGTGCGGCCGCTTGGGGAAGTGAGCAACATGGGGGCGGGTGCGAGGGTATACACCGTCCATGAGCAGCACAAGCTCATGACAACCAAGAAGCGCGCTGACAGGAAGCCCTCCCACTCCCAGCGCAGCCTCTCCCATGACAAGCAGACGAGCCAGCTCGAGATACATGCAGCCAAGCTGGTCCCGCATATCAATCTGAAATGGCAGTCGTTCAACTCGCAGGTGAGTCGCCGAGTGGAACCTGAGAACATGTACCACCGGAAACCGGAGATCAATATCAAGGAGGACAAAGTCAACTTGAAACTGCCGACAGTTGCTAAGAAACAACAGCAGCAGCAGCAACAGGACAAACAGTGCTTTTCACGGCACGTCCTAGTCCCGACCCCACCACCCACGCCGCGTCTCCTCTGCCTCTCCAGCACCAGCCAGCATGACCTCTTGGCACAGATTGATAGCGAGGTCACCACCAGTTGGCACCAGCCCCGTCTGCCGCCCGCTGTGCAGTGCTCGGAGTCAGTGCTCACCGCCTACGAGGACAAGGCCATCGTCGGACAGTCGGGCATCTTCAAGCTTGTGAACACGGTGGCCAAGTCCACAAGTGAAATTGAAGATGCGCGCATCAAGACCCAAACCACCACCACCAATGTTCGCTCTATAGCCAAGCAATGTGAGGGGAATTCCCCTCACACAACAAACATTGTGCTTCCACGCGATTTGCGCACCACTTGGGTTTTAGCGAGAGCCCAACAACAACCTTTTCTCACCGCCAAGGCTTCCAAACTGAATGTGAAGCAGCAGTCCAGCCAGATCTCAGAGGTTTGCGAATTTGATCATGCATCCTCCACCGTCAGTTACCAGCTAGTGGGGCTCACACCACCTGAGAGCATTGTGTCATCAGCCGATATCCAGCCCAGCCGCCAAGAGGAGGAAGATCATGTAAGCATCTTGTTGGGACACTACTCCGCCCCAGCACTCCTCACCTTGATGGAACAGAACAAGCGCATCCCCTCCAAGGAGGATGTGGAGAAGGAAGAGGCCTGGGGCGGACAATACATTGACAGCTTCAACATCCTCCCCTCGATAGCAGAATTCATGCCACAATGGAAAACCCCAAAGGACTGGAATCAGCAAGACCAACTTGGCCGGCATCAGGTTTGCAAGTTCCACGCCCAGCGAGCCGCCAACCGCCCACCCACTGCCGGCCAGGTCAACGCCGCAGCTGCCAACACAGGCAACGAACAGGCGGGACCCAGGGGACTGGGGCGCCAGGAGGGACGCATCACACCAGTGCTGGACCTCAACAGCAAATTCCTCCCGGGGCCCCCCACCCTCCTGCGCACGCGCAAGGTCTGTGCACGGGCCAGCGGCCTGGCGTGCAGGCATCCTGGGTACCCCTTCGTCGATTTCTGAGTTTTTGTAAAAGCGGTCCGGCATTGTATATGTTGGTGAGTCAACACGCGTAATTTGCGTGCGGCAAAGGACTATGGTGGCGCCACCTGGGCTTGACTCCTCATGCCCTCTACCGGAACAGGGAGGAACCCGATCTTCGCAAGGCTCCCACACTTTACCACCTGACGCCGGATCGATAACACCTCATCAGCTTTTCTCAGCCACCCACCCATCCCTAAACTCACAAAGGCAATTGACTCGATAGGATTGAACGTCTGAGTAAATGATCAAACTGAACCTTGAAACATTATGCCCTTATGTGTACGTGAAATATAGTTCCATGTTATTTAGTCCTTTGTCCGCGTTGTGAATTATATATCTATATGATATTCGAGAAAGTCCAAATATACTCACCAAAAAGTAGTTTAAATTAGGGAGTAATTAATAGAAGGTTAGATCTTATTTGAATGCCAGCTTAACATCTTTAATGAAGCAAGACCTGTCAATCATAAATGCCCTTTAAATATTTAGATAAAAGGAGAAGACAAATCGTACGTAATGGATTAGTTGGGGTTTTTTTGCTGGCTGAAACCTTGATAGTAAAAATCTCAAAATGATCTAGATAAAAGTTGAAAAAGTCTTGAATATGAATAACTTAGTAAGTGTTTGATGAAAACAGCATATTATCAAAGAAAACTGTTTTGAACTTTAGAAATACCCAACACATTTAAGAATCCGGGCCAAGTAACCAACCGGTGGTGGTCAGGTGACATCGCAAACAGACTTGTTTTCTACCTCACTGCACCCCACCTGCTCATCAGGCTGCTCTAGCAACATCCACCAGATCCTTCTAGATCCTTCCAGACCATACACACCCAAACAACAATACATTCGTTCCCATAATATCCCCATAATCCATTCTGCATTAAACGTAGACGTAAACATATCAAATTAGTTTTAGCATGCACACCAAAACTCTGGACACCATAGGCTTCTGCAGTAACAGGTTCTATTAGATTGCCTCTGTATTCCCTTCTATGTGAAACTTCTACATTTTCTAAATTCATTAATATTACGGGAGAGTAAAAAGTTGGGACGAATGAATGAAATGGTGAATAATAACGTACATTTTAAACTAGCATTATCGAAACAATATCTTTTTAATGGTGAGAGAACGGGGTTGTAAAGGTTTATGGACGGGGGTGGCAATATTAAATCTTTGGGGAGAAAGGATAAATATGTAAGAAGCAGAGGCTAGAATCAAGAAGGGCGATATCAGTTTATTCATGCGTAACACAAATGCATGGTGAAGCCGTGTAAGGCAATCGCATAATTCGAAATAACAGTAAGTTGAGCATCAGCTCCATGACTAATTATCAATCATAGTAAGTGGTCCTATGACCCTCAACTGACATCTGGCTGGCCACTGCCTACCGTTAAAAAAAAAAAAAACGCACAGTAGTTGATCGGGTGGAGCCGGGGGAGCGAGTGGCAGCTCCGCAGGCAGCGGCAGCCCAGCAGTGCAGGAAGCGCCAATAGTCCCCTGGTGCCAAACCCGGGAACTAGAGTAGTATCAGAAGTAGTATAGCCGGAGCCTGCTTTGGCCTTACAGCCGTATACAGTCTTGTATACGAGTTGTAAGAAGCAGAGGCTAGAATCAAGAAGGGTGATATCAGTTTATTCATGCTTAACACAAATGCATGGTGAAGCCGTGTAAGGCAATCGCATAATTCGAAATAACAGTTAGTTGAGCATCAGCTCCATGACTAATTATCAATCATAGTAAGTGGTCCTATGACCCTCAACTGACATCTGGCTGGCCACTGCCAAGGGCGCACGCCCAACCGGCCAAGAAGAAAGAAAGAAAGAAAGAAGAAAAAAAACCAGTGCGTAAGACGACTAACCGTCCAGCAACGTACAGCTATCAATTGCATTAACTGCCTGCATGTCATTCAAAATGCGGTCTGCCAAAGGCAAGGCAATGTATTTAAATACGCATTCCGACTGCCAATCTCCCCGAGCTTTAAGCTCCTCTATTGACGCACCCTGCATGCGTAAAAAGATGCAACCACCTCTCCCGAGGGAGTGACACGAAAAATCCTGAGGATCTAGTCCTGACAAGGCACACACAAATTTTATAGTAGCTGGGAGAACTGAATAAGTTAAAGGCATGTATCCACCGGCAGGAGAAGGCACCTGAAACGCCGGTGCGTCAGCGGACACAGGGGTCTGTGCAAAATGTAATTTTGTCCAGTGTACCGCACATAACTCAGTATTGTTCATTACCGCTATAGGGATTAATAGTTGCCTCTGAGCAAATTGTATAGTCTTCGACCTTCGTACCGACACTAACATGCCCCAAGAGAAAAACTGAAAGTCCGAGCGTAATAGGACCGAGTCTGAACGCGTTAGCTGACACTTCCGGAGCAAACCCCGAAACCCAGTCAAAATAGCAGCCCTAGTGGCCACATGCCCTATCGACTGAGAAAGAAACCTAAACATAACTAACAGGTCCCTAGGTAATAAAGGTTTTGCTGTGTGCACCTGACACCCTAGTAGACGTTTAACCCCTCCAAGAGTGGTTTTAATAGTATGATTTTTATAATCTATCGGAATAGCATTTTCAGAACGTAAGAAAAAATTCAAAGCAGACAAATAATTAGTAATTGAACTATAGCACAAAGAATGAGATAGCCAAGCTATATATAATGCTACCTGGCTTGCAGGACAAGGCACTGGTGCCAGCAAACCTCCAAACTCCTCAATAAATTTAAAATATTTTTTCATTTGCACAGATCGCGTCACTAGACTGTTTGGCGCGTAGTAGTGCGCGGCGATCGACTCGACTTCCTTCTGCAACGCCAGCAAAATACAAATGAGCGTTATCATCGAGTTAAATGTGAAACAAATGCGAACAGCACAACACTTCAATTTTATCCGCACCCTGGACTCTCTGAATCTGAAGGGGAGTATCCCATCTGCTCAAACTATCACAGATGACATTATCATGTGTGCTTACATGGACCGAACAAATTTCAAAATTATAGCGGACAGATACCCAAAATATCCGCTTTAACCACTTTAATATAATGGGATTTTTTGCAGTACCCTTAACCAAGGCTGACCTAACTGTATTGTTATCCTTGATAACAATTATATTCTTGTCCTGCCAGTGGCAAGCCCAATGGTCCACTGCCGCTACAACTGACCACATTTCTTTTACATTAATGTTTTCATCCACAATGTCACTTGGGGCATATACCTGATGGTGCGACAATTTATTAATAACCTCATTTTTATTAAAAAAACCTACACACCAATCCATCTTGTGCAATGCCCCATAACCAGACAACGAAGCATCAGTATATACAGCAAAAGTTTCAGTCTGAGCTTTCAACATTCATTTTTCACCATTAAATTTGTCGACAAAATTCAACCACCAGGAAATCTCCTCACGAAATGCACAGTTAATCCTATATTTATGATATGGATGCTTTAAGGCTCTAACTGCAGCATGAATTCTAGCAGAGAAAGAGCGACCTCCTTTCACTACCACTGAACAATGCGAAAGCCGCCCACCAAGGCGTTCCAACTCCCTACGCGTAGCCTTCGTCCTAGTCTCAAAAATTCGAAGATGATTCTTTAACTTTAACACTTTGTCCAAAGGCAGCCTTACTTTCAGAGTAATTGTATCTATCTGTATGCCCAAATATCTAACTTCGGTAGCAGGATTTACTAGCTTAGGAAAACTTATAAAAAATCCCAACCTACGTAATATAGAAATTAAGCGAAGCTGTCGAATAACGCAGTCCCCATAAGTCGACCCGAGTACCGCAAAATCGTCCAAATAGTTCACCAACCTGTCAACACCCTGTCTCACAGCACAGCGATAAACAAAATCAGATACTTTAGTAAATATGTACGGGCTAGAAGAAAGTCCCATCGACAGACGATTATCTAAGAAATATACCTTTTCACCACCTTCAGTCCATATTAATCCCTGCTTCTCTCTATCTGATGGATGTATAGTCAGAGCCCTGTAAGCATCCTTTATATCTATTACTGAAATATAATCTCCCTGAACCAACATTTCAATCAAGGTATTGACACTCTTATATTTAAATTTACAACAAGTATCAGAAACATAATTATTAACAGAACGCATGTAAGGCTTACTACAGTCTATAATAACCCTATAACCTTCCTTACCAGGTTTTGGAACACAAAACAAATTATGAGAGCACTTTGGCAATTTATCAGTGCGTGAAATGTAACCTTTTTCCAATTCCGACTCCAATTTACGCGTAATGAACGCGTAATGGTCAAGATCAATTTTACCAGAATAAGTATTATTATAACTAGTCGAAAAATTATAATTTATTATTTTGAAACCAAATATGGCTCCATGCAATATGTATTCCCAGTCAGGATCAATGTCCCCACGAAAAAATGATTCGACAAAAACTCGACAAGGTTTGAATTGCACCGGCACATTAGCAACACAATGTATGCACTCACAAACACCTTTGAAACACGCTTCAGCTACGATTATAATGCACTCGACCCTAACAATAGAATGCCTATCAACAGCAGTTAACGTGTATGCAATTGGGCTACTAGACACCTGTAACCAATTAGACACTACAGGGTTCCAAGTAGGTAATTGGAAACCTGACTCAACTGTAGTCTTATTACGCGTCAAAGGAATTTGAACATTGCCAGAACCAATCTCTAGTAGAGTGCTGGAAGCACACCCCTCCACATTCATTACTAGCGGATTATCAAGTGGAATTAATAGCGGAATTTCCAAATGAGTAATATTATTATCATTATCTTTCAAACTTATATTATTAAATTCAGGATGGAGTCCATTTAATTGAAATTTCAGAGTCTTTTTCCTGCATCTTCAGTCCCTACGACAATTGCCTCTTTTATGGCTGCGACTGCCACAACGGGAACACCAGTGCCCAAAGTCACAGGTCTTTTCATCTCGCACACACCCAGAGTCCCCGTTGTGAGCAAAGCACGGCTTCTTTCCGTCACGCGTAAATAGTCTTGACGACGCGTTGGACGACTTTGATGAATCCCCTGTTCCTTTTTTAACGTCTTTAATGTTCTCAAACGCATAGTGACGCAGAGCCAAGTCACCATTACCGGTGGCAAATGCAGCAAACCCCTGTTTCTGTGCCAACTTACGCACCCCCGTGTCGTAAGCTACATGAGCCGTATTATTAAAGCTATTAAATTTTGCCTTCGTACAGAGATAGCTTATATGGTTTAACAGCGCGTGACACGACTCAACATCGTCATAACCGCTAGTGTCCGAAAACCACGCACAATTTGACTCTATAAGCTCATAAGCATTTAACTTCTTAAGTTGTTTTCTGTCCACTGTATAATGTTTGAGTGTCCACTTACGCTGGCGCCGTCTCTCAGTACTTGGTGTGCGGCTGCCTGAGCTTGAAGAGGAAGACCTGCGCCGTCGCGTGCACCGGCGCGCGTGCCCCGACCGGCACCGCCCCCTTTCTTTTGCCGAAACGTCCATTTTCCGCAATTCGTCCTCCAACGCGTCTTGACGCTGTAACAGCTCTGCCACCCGCCTCTTTTTCTCTAACGCGTCTATTCTTCTCTGCAATTCCTGCTCGTCCTCCGACTCCCTGTCGCTTGTCACACCCATGGCACGCACCTCTTCCTTGACCTGACTTTCAGCCATATCAGCCTCTTGTTGAGGGTGTGCACGAGTTGCCCGCTTAGCAGCTGCCTTGCCTACCGGACATAGCACATTCACTGGCAACTTATGCTTTTGCCCACAGGGCCCACAGTAGTCAGTTACAGGTTTAGCCATAGACACCTAGTGCAGCAACACGCACCGCGCAGCAAAACGCACAGTAGTTGATCGGGTGGAGCCGGGGGAGCGAGTGGCAGCTCCGCAGGCAGCGGCAGCCCAGCAGTGCAGGAAGCGCCAATAGTCCCCTGGTGCCAAACCCGGGAACTAGAGTAGTATCAGAAGTAGTATAGCCGGAGCCTGCTTTGGCCTTACAGCCGTATAGAGTCTTGTATACGAGTTATATTTTGAATGACTAAGATTTTTTATTTTTGTTGGTACATTAGTTGTTTAAGCAGGGAAAATTTCAGGCGCAGACGACTGGATTGAAATAACTTATTTTAAATGCTGGGATTTAAGAGGTTTAATATTATTTTTTAGTGTTTGGGGGCCCGAATTTGGCATCATACAAGAACTGGCTATTATAACTTCAGCAAACCCAACACATTTAGGAACGTTTTCAAAGAAGATAAAAACAATATCATTGGAAAGTAAAATGTTGGGAGGAAAGGACAAAATGGTGAACAATAACATTTTTAAAGAGCAACACTGAAACAAGTTATTTTTAATGGTGTGATTAAGTGGAAGTAAAGATCGTGAGGGGGGGGGGTGATAGGGATATAAAAATATTGGGATGACTGAAACAGTCCTGAATTAATTGTGAACATCAATGTGTATTTTTTTAAGTGACAAATATTGAAACAAAATCTTTTAAATCGTGAGATAATAAGTTGTAAAGATTGTGCTGGGTTGAAGACTGGGGGGAATATTAAAATGAATATCTGGAGAGCAATATTAAATCTTTGGGGAGAACGGATACAGGGTGAACATTAACATACATTTTCAATGACAAAAATTGATTAAATTAAATGTTAAATGTTGAGATAATGTGGTTGCATAGATTGTTTTGAATGTGTGTGTGAGCAGGTGAGGATGCGGGCCAAATGACTCGTACAAGAACTGGCCGTTTTTAATTGTTTGTTTGTTTGTTGTTTTACGTCCCAGCAACATATTAGGTCATATCAGGACGGGTACCGACTTGTGACAGTGCACACTCATGGCGACTTTTTAGTGCTGCCCCACTGGAACACCAGGCCGCCAGCACCACGACCTGATATCCCACTCAGTCACATTATCCTGACACTGAGCCAACCAGTCCTTGCCCTATCCTAATAATGCCGAGCGCCTGGCTAGGAAGCAACAAGTATCAATTGTCAAGTCATTGGTTTGACTCGACCAGGGTTCGAACCCACGATCTACCAGCACGGGAGACGGGCGCTCTAACTCATTCGGCCACCCCGTCTGGTGTCGTTTTTAATTCCTCATACCCAACACATTTAGGAACATTTTCAAAATTCTCTAATATCACTGCAAATCGTGCTAGCCTATGGTGTCGAGCATTTTGGTGTGCAAACAAACATAATTTTGCACGTTTTAAGTTCGAATATATCCGTAAAAATGTGTTCCTTCGGAGGGCTACTTAGGCTTCCGCTCCATAGGTACAGAGGCCTAACTGGGTTTAGAAATAATAATTTAAAAAGTAAATTTTAATGATTTTAAACAATTTATTGGAGTAAAGAAATGAACTGTGTATTGAGCTTGAACTGTGTATTGAGGTGGATTTTGAATCTGAATGCCAACACATGGGTCTACATACTTTCACCCCATTGGGTAACTAGGGTCACGAAAACGCACCAAAGATGTCAAATTCACTGACGCGCGAATTTGAAATAAAACGGCATCAACAAGTTCCTTACGTCAACAACCTATTTACTGCACTGCGCATCTGAGACAAATCTTTGTTTATTATGCACTGCACGGTCTCTAGCTTTAAAAAAAAAGAAAGCCAATCAATAAACAAATAAAACAAAATACCAAATAAAACCCCACCATCTAGCGACATACATTGGAAGCATTATATTTAGACTGGTTGTAGTTGCTTTGAATCATATTGGGGTTAAAGTTGCATAATCCAATGAAACCATTATATTTAGACTGGTTGTAGTTGCTTTGAATCATATTTGTGTTTAAAGTTGCATAATCCAATGAAACCATTATATTTAGACTGGTTGTAGTTGCTTTGAATCATATTGGGGTTAAAGTTGCATAATCCAATGAAACCATTATATTTAGACTGGTTGTAGTTGCTTTGAATCATATTGGGGTTAAAGTTGCATAATCCAATGAAACCATTATATTTAGACTGGTTGTAGTTGCTTTGAATCATATTGGGGTTAAAGTTGCATAATCCAATGAAACCATTATATTTAGACTGGTTGTAGTTGCTTTGAATCATATTGGGGTTAAAGTTGCATAATCCAATGAAACCATTATATTTAGACTGGTTTGTAGTTGCTTTGAATCATATTGGGGTTAAAGTTGCATAATCCAATGAAACCATTATATTTAGACTGGTTGTAGTTGCTTTGAATCATATTGGGGTTAAAGTTGCATAATCCAATGAAACCATTATATTTAGACTGGTTGTAGTTGCTTTGAATCATATTGGGGTTAAAGTTGCATAATCCAATGAAACCATTATATTTAGACTGGTTGTAGTTGCTTTGAATCATATTGGGGTTAAAGTTGCATAATCCAATGAAACCATTATATTTAGACTGGTTGTAGTTGCTTTGAATCATATTGGGGTTAAAGTTGCATAATCCAATGAAACCATTATATTTAGACTGGTTGTAGTTGCTTTGATCATATTGGGGTTAAAGTTGCATAATCCAATGAAACCATTATATTTAGACTGGTTGTAGTTGCTTTGAATCATATTGGGGTTAAAGTTGCATAATCCAATGAAACCATTATATTTACACTGGTTGTAGTTGCTTTGAATCATATTTGTGTTTAAAGTTGCATAATCCAATGAAAAGCATTATATTTTCAGAACCAAAGATTCTTTTCTACGTATCCAACTTAGATACTGACGCGTGAATTTAACATTTCGCTTATTAAACCATTTGATGAAAGCAGCACATATTTCAAAGCCAAAGGCACTAGCCTAAATTCTATCCTCCATTTCCAACTTCGATACTGGTGCACCCTTAAAACAATTGACTTAAAGCTGCATAGTCCCATGAAAACATCGAGTTTCCAAAAGCAAAACACTTATCTAGATTTGAACCCACATATTCAACCTAGATACTATTGCTACATAAACATACATAGGATAGGGCAATGACTGGTTAGCTCGGTATCAGGATAAAGTGACTGAGTGGGAAATTGGGTCATCGTACCGGCGGCCTGGTCTTCCAGTGGGGCAGCACTATAAAGTCGCCATGAGTGCGGACTGTCACAAGTCGGTGCCCGTCCTGATATGACCTAACATGTTGCCAGGACATAACACTTCATCCAACAAGAATTATATCCCCTTCCCCCCCTGCCCCCCCCCCCCACACACATACACACCACTAACCTCACTTAGCATCACTTAGTGCATGACCTAACATCATTTAATACATGACTCAGCATCACTTAGTGCATGACCTAACATCACCTAATACATGACTTAGCATCACTTAGTGCATAACCTAACATCACCTAATACATGACTTAGCATCACTTAGTGCATGACCTAACATCACCTAATACATGACTTAGCATCACTTAGTGCATGACCTAACATCACCTAATACATGACTTAGCATCACTTAGTGCATGACCTAACATCACCTAATACATGACTTAGCATCACTTAGTGCATGACCTAACATCACCTAATACATGACTCAGCATCACTTAGTGCATGACCTAACATCACCTAATACATGACTTAGCATCACTTAGTGCATAACCTAACATCACCTAATACATGACTTAGCATCACTTAGTGCATGACCTAACATCACCATACATGACTCAGCATCACTTATGCAGCGTACTCACCTAATACATGATTGCATCACTTAGTGTAACCTAACATCACCTAATACATGACTCAGCATCACTTAGTGCATGACCTAACATCACCTAATACATGACTCAGCATCACTTAGTGCATGACCCTAACATCACCTAAATACATGACCTTAGCATCACTTAGTGCATGCCCTAAACATCACCTTATACATGACTTAGCATCACGTTAGTGCATGGCACCTAAACATCCCTCATTACTTGACTTAGCATCGCTTAGTGCATTGACCTAACGTTAACCTAATACATGACTAGCATCACTTAGTGCATAACCTATCTTCACCTAATAGCATGACTTTGCATCTCTGTTGTACATAACCTTACATCACCTAAATACATGACTTAGCAATCACTTAGTGGCAAAACCTATCAGCACCTAATACTTGACTTGCATAACTTAGTGCTAACCTTTACATGACCTAATACATTACTTGCATGATTAGTGCATGAGGTAACATCAACTAATACATGACTTAGCCCATCACTTAGTGCCATGACCTAACATCATTTAATACATGACTCAGCAATCCTTAGTGCATGCGGAATCACATAATTACATGACTTAGCAATGACTTTAGTGCATGACCTCACATCACCTAGTACAATGACTTAGCATGACTTATAGTGCATGACCTAACCATCACCTAAATACATGTCTTAGCATCACTTAGTTGCATACCTAACAATCACCTATATACATGACTTAGCAATCTCTTAGTGCATAACCTAACATCACCTAATACTTGGACTTAGCATCACTTAGTTGCATAACCTTACATCACCTAATTCATGACTTATGCATGACTTAGTGCATTATAACCTAAACTTCACCTAATTCATTACTTAGCATGACTTAGTGCAGAACCTAACATCACTAATACATTGATTTAGCTCACTTAGTGCATGACCTAACATCACCTAATACATGACTTAGCATCACTTAGTGCATGACCTAACGTCACCTAATACATGAATTAGCATCACTTAGTACATGACCTAACATCATTTAATACATGACTTAGTGCATAACCTAACATCACCTAATACATGACTTAGCATCACTTAGTGCATGACCTAACATCACTTAATACATGACTTAGCATCACTTTGTGTATGACTTCACATAATGTAATACATGATTTAACATAAATTAATGCAAGACATATGGTCATGAAAGACTTAGAGTTAACCTACTTAGATATTGATGTGCTTATTAAGTACTTTCTGCTACATAGAAAGGCATACAAAGCCAAGTTCAAGTTGCATCGTCCGGTGGTTTTGAATTTTTGTCATTTTCTGAGATAAATATATTAGATTGGTCATCATAATCTATCTTATTTAGTTTGAAGTAACTTTTATTTTACATGGCTAACTTTTGAGATATTTGAAGTGAAAACTATAGTAAGAATTTTGTTTTTGGCAAGCACGCCAAAACGCTGGCTTCTGCTGTAACCGGTTCTATTAAATTTGCCCCTGGGATTCCCTTCTATGTCGTGACAAATGTTTAATAAGTGCACCAGTTACTAAGTTAGATATGTAGAATCAAATTTAGAAAATTGCTTTGGTTTTGACAATTTTATGTTTCCATCGGACTATGCAGCTTTAAATGAACCCGTTATGGCTGAAGTTTATGGGACCAGAGTTTTCACAAGAACACATGGAATGAGGTGCTTTCATCAGATTATGCAGCTTTAAGAGGGAATCTAAGGTATGAATAGTTACATAGAAATAGGAGTTGTTTCTATTCAGATTATGGTTTTTTAAGCTTTTTAAGGGGGGATCTCCGGGTTATGAATAGTTACATAGAATAGAGTGTTTCTATCAGATTATGCAGCTTTAAGGGGGAATCTTAAGGTACGAATAGGGACATTTAGAATAGAGTGTTTCTATCAGATGATGCGCTTGAAGGGGGAATTAGGTGACGAATAGTGACATAGAATAGGCGTGGTTTCTATCAGATTTTGCAAGCTTTAATGGGCAGGAATCTAAGGTGGGACTAGTTGACCTAGAATAGAGTGTTTCTATCAGCTTATGCCAGCCTTTAAGGGGGAATTCTACGGTACGACTTGTGACCATAGAATAGGAGTGGTTTCTATCCGGATTATTGCAGCTTTAAGTGGGAACTCGAAGGTACGACTAGTGGACATCGAACTAATGAGTGTTTTCTATCCAGATTATGCAGCTTTACGAGGGAATCTCGGTACGAACTAGTGACATAGAATAGAGTGTTTCTATCAAGATTATGCAGCTTTAAGGGGGGAATCTAAGGTATGAATAGTGACATAGAATAGAGTGTTTCTATCAGATTATGCAGCTTTAAGGGGGAATCTAAGGTATGAATAGTGACATAGAATAGAGTGTTTCTATCAGATTATGCAGCTTTAAGGGGGAATCTAAGGTACGAATAGTGACATAGAATAGAGTGTTTCTATCAGATTATGCAGCTTTAAGAGGGAATCTAAGGTATGAATAGTGACATAGAATAGAGTGTTTCTATCAGATTATGCAGCTTTAAGGGGGAATCTAAGGTATGAATAGTGACATAGAATAGAGTGTTTCTATCAGATTATGCAGCTTTAAGGGGAATCTAAGGTATGAATAGTGACATAGAATAGAGTGTTTCTATCAGATTATGCAGCTTTAAGAGGGAATCTAAGGTATGAATAGTGACATGGAATAGAGTGTTTCTATCAGATTATGCAGCTTTAAGAGGGAATCTAAGGTATGAATAGTGACATAGAATAGAGTGTTTCTATCAGATTATGCAGCTTTAAGGGGGAATCTAAGGTATGAATAGTGACATAGAATAGAGTGTTTCTATCAGATTATGCAGCTTTAAGAGGGAATCTAAGGTATGAATAGTGACATATGAATAGAGTGTTTCTATCAGATTATGCAGCTTTAAGGGGGAATCTAAGGTATGAAATAGTAGACATAGAATAGGAGTGTTTCTATCAGATTATGCAGCTTTAAGGGGAATCTAAGGTATGAATAGTGACATGGAATAGAGTGTTTCTATCAGATTATGCAGCTTTAAGGGGGAATCTAAGGTACGAATAGTGACATAGAATAGAGTGTTTCTATCAGATTATGCAGCTTTAAGGGGGAATCTAAGGTATGAATAGTGACATGGAATAGAGTGTTTCTATCAGATTATGCAGCTTTAAGAGGGAATCTAAGGTACGAATAGTGACATGGAATAGAGTGTTTCTATCAGATTATGCAGCTTTAAGTAGGAATCTAAGGTATGAATAGTGACATAGAATAGAGTGTTTCTATCAGATTATGCAGCTTTAAGAGGGAATCTAAGGTATGAATAGTGACATGGAATGGAGTTCTTTCATCAGATTATGCAGCTTTAAGGGGGAATCTAAGGTACGAATAGTGACATGGAATGGGTGTTTTATCAGATTATGCAGCTTTAAGGGGGAATCTAAGGTATGAATAGTGACATGGAATAGAGTGTTTTTATCAGATTATGCAGCTTTAAGAGGGCAATCTAAGGTATGAATAGTGACATGGAATAGAGTGTTTCTATCAGATTATGCAGCTTTAAGTAGGAATCTAAGGTATGAATAGTGACATAGAATAGAGTGTTTCTATCAGATTATGCAGCTTTAAGTAGGAATCTAAGGTACGAATAGTGACATGGAATAGAGTGTTTTTATCAGATTATGCAGCTTTAAGAGGGAATCTAAGGTATGAATAGTGACATGGAATAGAGTGTTTCTATCAGATTATGCAGCTTTAAGAGGGCAATCTAAGGTATGAATAGTGACATGGAATGGGGTATCATCGCATTCCATACCCCCCACACACAACCACACGCGCGCACACAACCACACGCACGCACACGCACGCGCACACACCCTGACAACTAATGCCATTGCCATTTGCTAGTTGATGCGGAATACATTGGGGTGCACTATACTCAAAGGTTATGAAAAGTCTAACTAAACCACAATAACACCGGATGAGCGAGCAGACGTCACGACCACCACCCACACACACACACGTAGACATAACGTGTAACGCAAGGGCGCCGCTGGCATTATACCGAGGTAAACAGCCTGCTTCAGAAGTTTGAAAATACGCCTTTATATATATATATATATGTATATATTCGCAAACAAACAAAAATAATTCGGAAAACAAAATATACATAGTGTGAGGATGAAAAATGAAGTAAAATTAAATTTAACCCTAAAAAAAAAAAATGTTGATAGAGAATGGACACTGATGGACTGAGATGAAGTTGAAAACAAAGGATGCTATGGTTGTTTTGAAATTGCCCGCCACACAGACAGACACCATGGGCGAATGTTGTGTGTTCCTCCTGTATGTCAAGTTAACGCATTGCAAGTACGCAGCTTTGGTAATGCGCATTCTCGAAGCTTCACATCCTGTCAACATCTAAGGCCATATCAGGACTGGGCGCATAGTTTTGTTAAGATGGAGTGTGCGACCTTACTATGAAAAGGTTGTATCTGACAAAATGCAGCTTTCGAGTTAATGAGGACTGAAACTGTGTAACTGCACGATAGCAAAGCAGATAGAACAATATCATTTTTAATATATCTCAGTGAAAAATACCAGTTGAGAAACAGTTGTGTCTATGATAGCCTTTTGTAGATAGAACATTTTTACATCCACAACACCAACTCAGTCACTTTGTCAGATATAACTTTTTAAGGTAAGGTCACAAGTGGACAATCTAGTTGAAACCGAAACAAGAAAGCATTGGCGTATCAGCAGTACAGTGAGTGGTGGTTACAGTGTGCAGGGGTGGTGGTGCCACCATCGGAGCTGGGGTTGGGGAGGCTAGAGCAGGAGATGACTAGGACAGACTCCATCAGTCCATGGAGCTGAGTGAGTGATGAGGGAAAGGAGGGATATTCTGGGTTATTATACTCATATAATTCTTATACAGCATATATATATATATTTGGTGCATAAGCATGTAAATGTACATGAGTGTATTTATATGAATAATTTAAACAGTAAAGTCCGCCAACTGCCGCTCAGAGGTGCGTGCGGTGGCGGCTAGGCAAGAACTGTCGATTGCACCTGGCACAGACTGCCTCGGCGACAGAACGCAGCGTCGCCCAACGGCTAGTAGATGAACCAACTGCATTTAGACTGTCTTGCGTACCCCAAGAGGGGAGCACCATCTTCTGCCCCTTACACGAGGATATACAAACCACAATGGGATGGGATCCTCTCCCATAGGCCTGTATGTCATCTGCATAGATGTACATAGTAGGCTAAATTAACATATACAGGTTAGGAGAAAACTTTGAAAATTCTAAAAAACTAACACCCAAAACCGCAAAGGTTGGCCCGAGAAAGATTAGGTAAACACTCCTGAGTGGGGGACCAGCCCAATTCCTGTCGTCACAGCTGTCCATGCGTTGAAAACAAGCACCCTCACGGATGCTTATACGCGCGCTCGACCGCGCGCGAATAAAAAAACTTGTCACAAAAAAACAAACAAAAAATATATACAGCGTATATCCAGGCTATATATATATATGGCTATTTATATATGTATATATATATATAATATATATATCTATCTAGATACTATATCTATAGATATATATCTGTATATATTGGTGTAGATAGATTATGTGCGTGTGTCTTGTTACTGATATATATGCTATGAGCTAGATATAAGTATATTATGTACGTCAATTCATCATTTAATGCAATAATCATCCCCTCCCCGCCCATCGCGGCTAAGCCTGTTCGCTTCTGCCGCGCGACTATTGTGAGAGCAAATCGGCCGTGGCGGGGGAAGGGAGGGGTGGTGGGGGGGGGGGGGGGGGGGTGGGGTGGTGGAGGGGGGGGCGGCGTGTGGGGGGGTTAGACTATCGGGGTGATATGGGATTGGGGGTTGGTCTTCTCCTGCCAATTTTCCCAGCCGGAGCTCTGTGAGGGATGCACGTAGTAGTCCCAGAATGCAACAGCGCCAGCGCAACCCACGTGTTTACACACCCCATTACCCACAGTGCCGAGCTCAGCGTGAAACCTTCACACTCACACACACACTCACACTCACACGCCGTTTCTCTCTACTCCTCCCCCTATCTAAGTCCCTCCATCCCCATCCCCCATCCTCCACCCCCATCCCCTCTCTCCCTCCCCTCCCCCATCCCCGTCCCCCATCCCCCTCCCCTCTCCCCCTCCCCCACCGTCACACACAGTTAGGCGGAGTTCAATGTGAAACTCTCTCTTCCTCTGACCCCCCCCCCCCCACGTCCTCATATGATCTTAGATGTTGCCAGGACATACAACTCTAACAACAAACCATCATCTGACTTCCTCCCCTACAAAACACATCTCCCTCTCTTCCTCTAACCCTCTCCACAACACACAACCCTCTCGCTCTTCAACACCTTCAATCCCATCATCAATGTGTGTTTGTTTGTGTGCGTTGTTGTTTTTCATCCTAGCAACATCTAAGGTCATAGAGGGACTAATGCCATTGCCATTTGCTCGTTGATGCGGAATACATCATATAGGGACGGGCACCGACTTGTGACAATGCGCACTCATCGCGACTTTTCAGTGCTGCCCCACTGGGAGACCAGGCCACCGGGAACCATGACCTGATATCCATCTCACTCTTCAACACCTTCAATCCCCTTATCAATGTCTGTTTGTTTGTGTTGTTGTTATTTTACATCCTAGCAGCATATAAGGTCATATCAGGATGGGCACTGACTTGTGACAATGAACACTCATGGTGGCTTTCCAGTGCTGCCCCACTGGGAGACCAGGCCACCGGAAACCATCACCCGATATCCCACACAGTCATATTATCCTAATTCTGTTCTAACCAGTGCTTGTCCTATCCTATTAATGCCAGGCGGCATGCTAGTTATCGACAAGTATGAATTAGATCAGTCAATACTATCAGGATAATGTGACCGAGTGAGAAATCGGGTCATGTTACCAGCAGCCTGGTCTTTTTTCTTTCTTTTTCTTGAAGATTTATACTGCCTATCATGGATAAGCCTGAATAGGCTTGTTTTCACCATTAGACAGTTTGTCGATAGAAAGCCCGAGCCGACACTTTTACCGACCCAAGGGACTTTTTACCTCCCACACCACATAGACATGGTATGAGAGCAACTGGCCTTTGATGACGCTGTAAGTTATACACGGCGGTGGAAATCCAAATTGGCAGAGGTGGGGGCACAGGGAATCGAACCACTGACCTTCAGATTAGGAGTCTGACCTAGAAAAAAGTCAGACACTCTAACCACTATGCCACAGAGAACACCACAGTGGGGCAGCACTATAAAGTCGCGATCAGTGCGCACTGGCACAAGTCGGTACCGGTCCTGGTATGACATTAGATGTGGCCAGGATGTAAAACCCCCATCCAACAACAACAAAAACAACCTGGCTGGTGCTGGGTGTACAGGTAGAATGTTATGTAAAGACACACAGGTACCAGCGGAGTGTAAACTGCCACTGCCAGAGATAACAGACCACACCGGTAACCTTTAGGTGTGTTTCTTACACAACAGCACACGCGCACCACACCAGTAGCACACACAGCACATTCATGTATAACCTTCTTCATATATTCCTTATTTTTTGTTTTGTTTTATTCAAATGATGTTATTCTTCTAGATAACATGTTATCAGCATACGGGACGTGGTGTCCGAATCGGTCGGTAAAATGGCTGAGATTCATGTGCGATTATGTACAGTATAACTAGTTATGCACATATTATTTAGGCTGCAGGGCCTCCCCTATCCTCCACTGGCGGTGGGTGGGCGCTGTGCCACATGTACTACCCTGGCTGCTGCTCCGGTGAGCCGCTGGCTATCCTCCACCCGTGGTGGGGAGGGCGCTGTGCCGCCTGTACTACCCAGCTGCTGCTTCGGTGAGCCGCTGGCTATCCTCCACCGGCAGTGGGGTGGGCGCTGTGCCGCCTGTACTCCCCCGGCTGCTGCTCCAGTGAGCCGCTGGCTATGCTCCACCGGTGGTGAGGTAGGGCGCTGTGCCGCCTGTACTACCCCGGCTGCTGCTTCGGTGAGCCGCTGGCTATCCTCCACCGGCGGTGGGGAGGGCGCTGTGCCGCCTGTACTACCCCGGCTGCTGCTCCGGTAAGCCGCTGGCTATCATCGACCGGCGGTGGGGTGGGCGCTGTGCCGCCTGTACTACCCCGGCTGCTGCTTCGGTGAGCCGCTGACTATCCTCTACCGGCGGTGGGGTGGGCGCTGTTCCGCCTGTACTACCCCGGCTGCTGCTTCGGTGAGCCAGCACCTCCACCGGCGGTGGGGTGGGCGCTGTGCCGCCTGTACTACCCCGGCTGCTGCTCCGGTGAGCCGCTGGCTATCTTCTACCGGCGGTGGGTGGGCGCTGTGCCGGCTGTACTACCCCGGCTGCTGCTTCGGTAACCTGCTGGCTATCCTCCACCGGCGGTGGGGTGGGCGTTGTGCCGCCTGTACTACCCCGGCTGCTGCTTCGGTGAGCCGCTGGCTATCCTCTACCGGCGGTGGGTGGGCGCTGTGCCGGCTGTACTACCCCGGCTGCTGCTTCGGTGAGCCGCTGGCTATCCTCCAATCAGGAGGAAGTTTCCCGGGGGAGGCGATTTCAGGCAGCGCGGCCCCCACTCGGTCTCCAGTCGGTCGGAATTTATAATCATTCCCCCTCAGAGATCAGACGGGGAGCGATGAATGCCCTCAGGTGACCTTTTGGGGTAATTATTGCTGACCTTAGTATTGTTCTCTGTGACCTTTTGTTGACCCTTTGTGAACTTTTGTCACCTTTTTTCACCCAATGTCACCATTGTCACCCTCAGTCATCCTCTGTCACCATTTGTTGCAATTTGTCACCTTGGTTACCTATGTTTCCCTGTCACCCTTTGTTATGCCCGTCTTGAAATGACCTTAGATGTTGCCAGGACGTAAAACTCCAACAACCGACCAACCCTTTGCCATCTCTGTTACCCTATGTCCTTCGTTGTCACCCTATTGTAAAATATTCCGATACTCAGCGAGGGGGGAATGCAAATGTTCTATTACTGATTGGTGTACATGACCAGTTACATGTATATATATATATATATATATATATATATATATATATGGGTTGGTGGTGCCTGAGTGGGATGTAAATAGACATGATGGTGCTGGCAAGTCTGGGTGTGATTGCACTCAGGGCCTAGCCCTTCTGCTGGGGTATGGGTCACCACACTCAAAAGGTCAAGGTTGGTGGTGGCCATGGGCCATACAGCTACTGGTGGTGGGCAGACCACTGGTATCCATGGAGACCAGGAATGCTGGATCGCTATTGTTAGGGCCAAGAATGCCTAAGAATTCTCAATTCCCACTGGGGGAAGGAGGTGGGGGTGATACTCTACAATGAACCCATGTAACTATATAAAATTATAAGCAATAAACCAGAGGGCTGGACTTTCTCTTCTCTCCTATTATTCTTTGCTATCTTTCTTTCTCTTTGTCTGTATTGTTTTCGTCATAGCCTACGTACACAGCACAGCCACAGATCCAAGCATTAGATTCTACACTATGTTACATTTGTCAGCCTTTGTGGACAATTGGTCCTCTGATTCCACTGGTCCTTGCCATATCCTACTAATGACGAATGCTAGGCTAAGCAGCGACAAGTATACATTTTGAAGTCATTGGTATCAATTTTTAAGTCATCGGTTTGACTCGGCTCGGAGTTCAAATCCCTAGGCCTTCCAAAACGAGAAGCAGGGACGCTCTACATATTCAGGTGCTCAACACATTCAGGTGCTCAACGCATTCAGGTGCTCAATGCATTCAGGTGCTCAATGCAGTCAGGTGCTCAACACATTCAGGTGCTTAATGCATTCAGGTGCTCAACACATCCAGGTGCTCAACACATTCAGGTACTCGACACATTCAGGTGCTCAATGCATTCAGGTGCTCAGCACACTCAAGTGTTCAACACATTCAGGTACTCAACACATTCAGGTGATCAATGCATTCAGGTGATCAACACAGTCAGGTGCTCAACACATCCATGTGATCAACACATGCAGGTGCTCAACACATTCAGGTGCTCAACGCATTCAGGTGCTCAACACATTCAGGTGATCAACCCATCCAGGTGCTCAACACATTCAGGTGATCAACACATTCAGGTGATCATCACATTCAGGTGATCAACACATGCAGGTGATCAACACATTCAGGTGCTCAATGCATTCAGGTGCTCAACACATTCAGATGCTCAATACATTCAGGTTCTCAACACATTCAGGTGCTCAACACATTCAGGTGCTCAACACATTCAAGTGTTCAACACATTCAGGTGCTCAACACATTCAGGTGCTCAATGCATTCAGGTGCTCAATGCATTCAGATGCTCAACGCATTCAGATGCTCAACACTTTAAGGTGCTCAATGCATTCAGGTGCTCAACACATTCAGGTGCTCAACGCATTCAGGTGCTCAACACATTCGGCCATCCCGTCTGTTAGCTTCGCTTGTTTACGACATATCGCATTCCGGTCTTATATCCATTTTAAGTCACTATTTGATTTATATTCTAATTCTATGTTGTTACATCGTTGCTCTCATACCCTGTGAAGGGTCGACAGAGTAAAAATAAAAACATTGTCATTGCCATTGCCTGTGTGGAAGGGCGCGCGCAAGGCGGGCTGTGTCAGAGATAGTTTGACACAGGTGGCCGTTTTTGAGCGTCGCGCAGAAACCTTAGTGGAAATCAAACGGGGAGGGGTGGGTGGGCTAGCCGGGGGCGGGCGGGGGCGGGCGGGGGCGGAGGCTGCAACAACACATCAGACGGCGTCTGCTGCGCGGTCCGCTTGGGGTTTGGTTTCGGACATTACACACGCCCCCCTCCCCCTCCCCGCTCCAGCCCCCTCCTCCCCTTTCCACCCCCCTTCCCCTCCCCGTTCCACCCCCCTCCTCCCCTCTCCACCCTCCTCCCCCTCCACCCCCCTCCCCCTCCACCCATGTCAGGATAGACGCCACCTCTCACGAAATTCTAGTGAGAGTCACGGAAATTGAAGGTCCTGATCAGTCACCTCACGAGTTACGGATCGACCCCAAAATCCGACGAATTTCTATACTTTTGTATGAATTTCTGTACTTTTGATTAAATACAAGTAAATGTCATGCTTTATTATATATATATGTGCTCTATAATCCATTATGGGAATATAAACAAGGACACTATATATCTTCAGTTCCCTATGTAATAGTATAGCACTGTATCCTATCTAACTGTCTCTGTGTAGTATGACATGGGCCACACTGGCGCCACCTATGAGGGGCTCTAGGCACTGTATGCCAGCTGCGTCTGTTAACGCCTATAGGCCCATCGGGACACTCAAATATATGCTAAAATATCAGCCTATACTTATTAACCCCTTGGAAATGCCCTCAATTATCCCATTTTAAACAGCATTTGTGTGGGGGAAATGCTGCCACCCGGACCCGCATAGCGAGCTTGTGGCTACGACCACTCAGGTTCAACACCCGCAACGCAAAAACCTCAAGGATTCTCAGTACCTCCAGGTTGGCAACACTGCAACTGGTGGCGACTGTCATAACAACCAGTTCACGTGACGTCACAACTGAACAATATGAGCGGTTCAAATAAGTGCAACAACTAGTGTATTTTCAACCAAACCTTTATTCTAACAAAGAGGAATTATTTGATTTTTGTTCTAAGGGATTTTTTTTTTAAAATTTGGAGAGGAGGAGAGTAGGGGGGTTGGTGGAGATAGACCTACTGAACAGAAATGTGCACTGTCTAAAGGTTGTTGTGGGGGTGATGAAAATGGGAAATATTGTGCCTAGAACCAGAATCCCTGATGTCATCACCCTGTTGTCGTTGTTTTTGGGGAGTTTTCAGTTGCATTGGTGCACTGAAGGCTGCAAATCTGCAGCACTGTATGGGCACCACTTAAAGCGGTGCTATGTGGTCTGGAGTTGGCTTCCGGTGAGTAGTGGTCAGAGAAATTTGGGTGGGGGGTGTGGGGGAGAGGAAGGAAAAAGGCAGTCTAAGAGCCCAACCACAGTCCTCTGGGAGGCTGGGCTGTTGGTGTAGTTTTGCACCCCAGTAAGACCCTAGGCCATACCAGGACGTGCACCGACTTGTGACAGTGCGCACTCATGGCTGTCGTCGTTATCGTTGTTGTCGATGTTATCGCTGCTATGTATGTAGGCCTAAGCCCGCTAAATTATTACATAGTGTAATGGGAAATTAACAATTAGCGTATTTGCCAGAATGAACATATTAGATTTGATCTCGGCTTCAAATAGTCACCCAGGGATACTTTCAATAACTTGAATGCATTGCTTATTTAAAACATGTATATTTGAACATCCAGATTTACCTTCTAAATGGATTACAAACCGAGATATTTGCACTTATAGATTTTACTAGGCAGCTATATTGGAAATCCAAGATGGCTGCAATTTGCTATCTTGTTGAAGCGGCTCCCATCAATAATTGAAAGTTATGTTGATGGAGAGCCCATGGAACAAATTTGGTGCTTTAATCCGCCGTGTCCCGATTCTTCTCAAATCTGGCTCTGAGCCACCTGATTATATATGAACTTGTATGGCCTATGCTAACTTAGATAAAGGATTCACCCGGTACTCGCAGTCGCAGTACATGGGTGAATACCAACCCTATATAAAAACGGTCGAAAAAGCGGGTTAATGAAATGAGAGCCTGATGCGCGAAAAGGAAGAAAGGAAGTCGGGGGTGGGAAAAAAGGCGTTTTATTAACGCCTCAACAGGGCATACAGAGGAACAGATATACAGGCAAGGAAGAAGGAAGGGCTCATGAGGAGCAAGGAAACAGGCTCGAGAGGAGCAATACAGTGATGGGCCCATGAGGAGCAGAGATAAGCAGGAGGGGCTCATGAGGAGCAAAGTCAGAGTTCAGGTAGAGGGGGTGCCGAGGAGCCCTCCGCCGCAGAGGGAAGAGGGTAGAGGAGGGAGAGTTGGGTGGGTGGGTGGAGGAGAAGAGAGGTGAGGTCTGGAAGGCGGCAGGAGGGCGAGTGCCTGAGGGAGGCCGGGCGGGCGGCCTTATAAGGGAGGGAAGGGGCGCGGGCGACAGCAGGTGAGGTGTGAAAGCTGCCGGCCCGGGGGAGGGCGAGTGAAGGTGAGGAGCGGGCGCGTCGGGTGAGGCGCGAATGCTGCGCGACAGGGGGGCGGGGGAGGAGGCGGCGCGGCGGGGTCTGGCGAGGTGTGAGCGCAGCGCGACAGCCCGGGGCGGGGGAGGGTCTCTTCCTCTCCTCGCATCAAACGTAATGCTTCGCATTACGACCAATTTCACAATCTAAGAAGCAACAATTATTCTTTACATATGTCTTATTGATAGCCCGCTACCTTTGAGTTGAAAAATATAATATAATATCTAGTTTAATGAGATTTAAAAGTGAAATCGACGGCGTTCTGCGGCCACCATCTTGTCTTTTTGCATTCTCTCCCATTTCACCAACTCTGTGCCTATATGGGTAGCCTTTTGATACTGGAGCCACAGTTTCTACTTCATGTTCCATACTAAACCTATTTTTGCCCATATTTACACTACGTTGTCCTTCACCCGTGTACTACAAGTACCGGGTGAATCTTTTATCTAATGCTAACTATGCTACGGTAACTATCATGTCTACATTGACCTGGGATAGATGTGGTTATGAAAGCTTTGGGGCCTCTACTCATTCAGAGCACATACTATAGCCAGGCAATGGGCTGTGTGTTGTCAATGGCAGGGTTACTGTGTAAACCACTAAGGTATTTGGCGTTGAATATTAAATGATATATGCCAGTGGATTTTTGTGGTTGAGTTTTGCTTCTTTTTTTGTGTGTGATTTGCGCTCATGAATATTTCTGGTATGGTTACGACAACATAGACACATTCCATTGGAGTAGTTTGGAGCGAACGGTACAGGTGTGAGTGAAGCAGAACCAGGCGAGGAGGAAGAAGCCAGGTGGCGCCACCAGGCGAGGCAGAAGGCCTGACCAGGCGATGAGTAGGGGAGTGTCATCAGTTGGTGTAGAGTCACGTTGATATGAATAGATAATCAGTTTCCTGGTGCTGGGTTCGAATCCTGGTCGAGTCAAACCAATGACTTTAACATTGATATTTGCCGCTTCCTGGCCAGGCGCTCGGCATTATTAGGATAGGGCAAGGACTGGTTGGCACAGTGTCAGGATAATGTGACAGGGTGGGATATCAGATCATGGTGCTAGTGGCCTGGTCTCCCAGTGAGGCAGCACTATAAAGTCACCATGGGTGTGCACTGTCACAAGTCGGTACCCGTCCTGATATGACCTTAGATGTTGCTAGGACGTAAAACAACAACCAATAAACAATCAGTTTTTGGATAATTATACTCCTATAATTGCTTATATAGCACATATATTTCCGAGTGCGAATGGCAATGGGAGCGCCTTTAGTTAAGGGCGGGGCCGAAGGTGACGCCACCAGTAGCAGGATGTAGGAGGAGTGAATACATCGAGAATAGTGGTTGGTAGATAACGAATAGAACAATTAATAGTGTAGTGGTCTGCACTGACCTCTCAGGCAAGTAACCACATAGACAGGTAGGCGTGGGGAGTGTGTTGATATCAGGGAGCCTAGGTGGTGTAATGGTTAGCACACTGGCCCGGAATGCAAAGAGATGTGGGTTCGAGTCCCGCTCTGGGCGCAATATTTCCCATTTTCATCACCCCCACGACACTGGTTGCCGTGATCAGGATCCTGTACAAGCTTTGCGCTGTATGGTTATTGAACCTACCCTGTGTATGTGTGTGTTAGTGCATTGCCTGTATGTATGTAATTGTAAGCATTACAAGACTTACAATTCCAGGGGGACGAGTGTAGTGGTCTGCACTGACCTCTCAGGCAAGTAACCACATAGACAGATAGGCGTGGGGAGTGTGTTGATATCAGGGAGCCTAGGTGGTGTAATGGTTAGCACACTGGCCCGGAATGCAAAGAGATGTGGGTTTGAGTCCCGCTCTGGGCGCAATATTTCCCATTTTCATCACCCCCATGACAATAATAATAATTCCCTTCCACGCCTTTATAGTCGCAAAATGCTTACACATCACATATATACAATGCATGGTAATGTAAATACTGGAGGTTCCTAATTGTCCTCAATTATATTTGAATATTCACCTAACAGTGCCCATGAAGTGCCTACATTATACCCCAGTCACACTATGCTTGCTACCACTTTGCGACGACAAAAAACAGGTGGTCGCATGATGGTTGCAAGTGGTCGAAGAGTATTCCTTAGTGGTTGCCGACCTCCAGGCGACCAGTTTGGTCACAAGGTGGTTGCAGCTGCTGCAACAAAAAGGTCCTTGCCACCGAAATGCTGGCCAGGACGTTGCTGACCATTTTCATAGGTTCAGAGACCAGTTGGCGACCAGTGGGTTCTTTGATCGCAAAGGCCGTAATCGATTAACACGACACGGGCGACTCGGGTCACCCGAGTCGTCAGAATTTCAAATCGAACACCACGAGTGGAGTCGACAAAAACATGTGCCGTGTGCGAAACGACCCGACGCCAGTAACCCACCTCTTGGCTGGGGTTTGCTAGGAACGATGACGTCACACCTGTGCTGGTACCTGTAGGATAACAGCTACCAGTACAAGTCCTATTCGTTGTTTTAATGCTTTTTTTTTAAATAACCCAGATTGTCAGCTTATACGATCATAAAATACTTTAAATGCTATTTTGCTGTACTTATATTGGTTATTAAAACAAATAATTAGGTTTTAGATTAAGCCACCATTTTTTCCACCCCGAGCACGGAGAAGCGTATTCGTTTATTCATCCCTAGTCTGTAGGATGTGCGCATGCGCCAAAAAGTGGCTCGGGTGACCCGAGTTGATTAATCGATTATGCCCAAAGTGGTCACCAATGGTCACTATCCTAGTATGACTGGGGCTTTATACTTCTACAGTTCCGGTGACCAATGTCAGTTGTTGCTGGGGGAGAGGGGGGGGGGGGGGAGTTCTTTTCGATAAAGGGTGGATAGGCTCCTAGCAGAGATTGTACTCATTTCACAACCCACTTGTTTCCAGTGTATTCCTCAAACTCTAGTCATTATTTATTATGCGATATATAGTCCATTATTGTAATATGGTGCATTTTAATAAGCCTATTCGATGCTGTGGAGTCACTGAAGTGTGCCCAAATAGTTTGTTTGTTAGGATTTAACATCCTGGAAACATCTAAGGTCATATCAGGTTGGGCCCCGACGCGTGACAATGTGCATACATGGCGACTTCATAGTGCACCCCATTTGGAGACTTGGCCAGCAACACCATGAGCCAATATCCCACTCAGTCACTTTATCCTGATACTGAGCTAACCAGTCCTTCCCATGGCCTACTAATGCCAGGTGCCAGACTCGGTAGCGACAAGTATAAATTTCGTAAGTCATCGGTTTGACTCTGCCGGGTTTCTTAGCCCAAACCTTCCGCATGGGAATACAATGCTCTTACCGATCCAGCCACCGCATCCAATAGGTAAACAGGTATTAAGTACAGTATAACCCCGTTAAACCAAACTTGAAGGGACCCTAGAAATTTGTTTGGATTAACCGATCATTGGTTTAACCGAGCTTTGGCTTTGACTTTGAGTAAGTGTGTATTGCACATGTAATATACAATGTATGTGGACACTTTGATTATTGTTTTTTATGTATGTGCAGTATATCCGCGTTAAAACAAGCTCGGTTAAACCAAACGATTGGTTAATCCAAACTGTTTTCGGCGGCCCGGCAAAATACTACCGTTTATCATATACAAAAGTCAGTGGGGTCTCAGATGACCTCATAACCACATAAAAGTTTGGTTTCACCATACCAGAGTGGCCTGGGGTCTGACAATTTTTTTTGGATTAACTGATAATTTGGATTAACTGACTTTGGCTTAACCAAGTTTATTATATGATAAATGGTAGAACTTTGCTGGGCCGCCGAAAAAGGTTTGGATTAACCGATCGTTTGGTTTATCCGAACTTGGTTTAACGGGGTTATACTGTAGTTATATTCTTAATACCTGGGTAGATTCTGCATAATACAAGGTGTTTGTATTTTCTTTTCTTCTTTTACCCGATTTTTTACTAATTGAACTACTGGAGTTTTAGCCTGTTCTGAACTTCATGCATTGTTACTAAAAGGGAAATTTGAAATTCTAGCAACTCGGGTGACCCGAGTCGCCCGGATCGTGTTAATCGAATACGGCCACGGTGACGGGGAACCAAGCTAAGTCACCTGAGAGTTCCGGAAGTCGATGATGAGACGCACCGGCAAAACGAGGTCACTTTCCTTGAATGGATGAAATTGACCCCGAGCTAATGCCGTGTCACCTGCTTTGGCACTAGGTCAAAGATCAAAGGTCACCATCCAACAAGAGGACTCACTATTCCGGATGTAGCTCGTCAGATGTGGTGCGTGTACCACGTGACAGATAGAGACGCGCGGTGAATCAGAGTGACAGAACATGAGACTGGCACAGACAACCACTGAGAGATGGCCTGTGGAAATCAGCAGTTCATTTCCAGTGGAATAAACGCTTTCGATATTTTCTTTCTTTCTTTCTTCATCACCGTGGCGCTGGTCTTGCAGACTTGTCCCCGGACGCGGTGGCCGAATCGGTAGAGCGCAGGCAGGCCTATAGTGGGGGTATAATGACGTCACAAGACAACTTTCGGTGGCCATATTGGATGACATACAGAAGGCTTGCAACTGCCTACACTGTGCTTATTTACTGATTTGTTGGTTTATTTGTCACTGTTTTGAGCAGTTTGGCCTTAGAAGTTGTTGCTAAAGTGCTGTAAGTAAACACATTGGATGTAAACTGCCCAGAACCTCCCATAACACAAGAAAACTCTGTTTTACTGCATCAGCATGCATTCACAACATGGCTAGGGAGGGTGCTCGTAATCCAAGATGGCTGGCCGCTGACTGCTGAGTAATGACGTCACCTGCACTACCTCTATAGTGCGGTAGGTCGGCGGGAGTTCAATTCCCGGTCGAGTCAAACCAATGACTTACAAAATTGATACTTTTCTCTTCCTAGACAGGCGTTCGGCATTATTAGGATTGGGCAAAGGACTGGTTGGTTTGGCATCAGGATATATGTGACTGAGTGGGATATCAGGTGCTGGCAGCCTGGTCCACCAGTGGGGCAGCACTATAAAGTCGCCAATTGTGCGCACTGTCACAAGTCAGTACCAGTCCTGATATGACCTTAGAGGCTGCCCGGACGCAAAACTCCAGTAACCAACTAATCCAGGTCGGATCTTAGCCATTAGACTGTCTGCATAGACTCCTTGATGCAGTCGACCTACCAACACTTACCTGTGTATGTGGCATTTCCGCTTTCGGTGTGAGGTCACCCCGCTACATTCGTCCTCCTGGAACTGTAAGTCTCATACTTACAAGTCTAAGTATCCAGGCACCGTATTTTCGGCACACACACGCGACAGGTTCAACCCCACACAGCATTCAACATTGTACAACGTGGTGTTTTCTGTGACGGAGTGGTTAGAGTGTCTGACTTTTTTTCTAGGTCAGACTCCTAATCTGAAGGTCAGGGGTTCGATTCCTCGTACCCTCCCCACCTCTGCCAATTTGGATTTCCACCGCTGTGTATAATTTACAGTGTCATCAAAGGCCAGTTGCTCTCATGCCATGTCTATGTGGTGTGGGAGGTTAAAACTCCCTTGGGTCGGTAAAAGTGTAGACTCAGGCTTTCCGTCGACAAACTGTCTAATGGTGAAAACAAGTCTATTCAGACAGGCAGGATAAATCTTCAAGAAAAAAGAAACAACATCCTGGTCATGGCACCAGTCTTGTGCGATTGTCGCCGGGAGCCGTGTTACAGAAACTGGGGGAAATATAATATTTAGAGTGGGCCTCGAACCCACTTTTCTGTCATTCAGGGGGTGAGCATCCTACCCATTAGCCTATCGAGCCATGCTTGCCTAAATGTGTATGAGATATTTCATCTGGGGAGATTATCGCGCAATGAGCGGAGGTGGTCGAGTCGGTAGAGCGCAGGATTCCCATGTGTGAAGGGTGGGGGTTTGAATCCCATTTGAGTTAAAGCAGTGATTTATAAGATTGATACTTGTCTCTACCTAGCCTGGCACTCGGCATTAATAGGATAGGGCAATGACTGGTTAGCACAGTGTCAGGGTGTTATAAATATAGTTTATTCATAGAATAAAGTTTTCTGTCAGCGCTGTGGCACTGGTCTTCCAGCCATGTGACAATACAGTTATTTACAATATATGTATATGTAGTCTGATAGTGTCATCGGCAGCTAGCTCAAGTCATCTGAAACAACAATATTAATAATCCCACTACTTACATATGGCATAGTTTGACAATTCACATATCAGATTGTAATTATATGTTGCATACATACATACTTACATAATGTGGATAATGTGACTGTGTGGGATATCGGGTCATGGTGCCATCAGCCTGGTCTCCCAGTGGGGCATCACTAAAAAGTCGCCATGAGTGCACATTGTCACAAGTCGGTACCCTTCCTGATATTACCTTAGATGTTGCTAGGACGGAAGACGACAATAACAAAAACTTATCGCACAATGAAAATTGGAAGTTTTCATGGGTGGTGGGCATTTTGCGTGTGTGTATGTTAACTTTCTTCAAGTTGTTGTTCTGTTCATGTTTTCTCCTGGTCTGCTCATTTATTGGTTGGAAAGCTTTCTGTTGACAGTTTGCTGATATGGTATGCACACGTGACCCGACGCTAGAAGTATAACGCGGGGTTTTTACTGGGTTTTAAAAAATAGGTAAGTTGATATTCCACATTCCACTAAAGCGGTACACTTCCTGCTCTTTTTGAGTGCACCTTTTTGAGTGCATCTTTTTGAGTGCATCTTTTTGAGCGCATCTTTTTGAGTGCATCTTTTTGAGTGCATCTGTTTGAGTTGATCATTTTGAGTGCATCTTTTTGAGTGCATCTTTTTGAGTGCATCTTTTTGAGTGCATCTTTTTGAGTGCATCTTTTTGAGTGCATCTTTTTGAGTGCATCTTTTTGAGTGCATCTTTTTGAGTGCATCTTTTTGAGTGCATCTTTTTGAGTGCATCTTTTTGAGCACATCTTTTTGAGTGCATCTTTTTGAGTGCATCTTTTTTAGTGCAATCTTTTTGAGTGCATCTTTTTGAGTGCATCTTTTTGAGTTCAACCGTTTTGAGTGCATCTTTTTGAGTGCATCTTTTTGAGTTCAATCGTTTTGAGTGCATCTTTTTGTGTGCATCTTTTTGTGTGCATCTTTTTGTGTGCATCTTTTTGAGTGCATCATTTTGAGTTCATCCTTTTGAGCGCATCTTTTTAGGTGCATCTTTTTGAGTGCATCTTTTTGAGTTCATCTTTTTGAGTTGATCATTTTGAGTGCATCTTTTTGAGTCCATCTTTTTGAGTGATTCTTTTTGAGTGCATCTGTTTGAGTGCATCCTGCTTAATTCTTCTAGTATTAAAGTTGCATAGTCCGATGGTTTTGAATTTCTGTATTTTTTCTGAGATAAATATATTAGATCAATCACTAGTATCTACTTTACATTAGTTCAAAGTTACTTTTATTTTAAATGGTAAACTTTTGGGATATTTTGAGTGCAAACATGGAAAATTAGTTTTGGCAAGCATTCCAAAACTCTGACACCATAGACTTCTGCAGTAACAGGTTCTGTTACATTGACTCAGTATTGCCTTCTACGCAGAAACAAATGCTTAATAAGTGCATCAGTATCTAAGTTAGATATGTAAAATCAAATCTAGATAATTGGTTAGGTTTTGTAAATGTGATATTTCATCGGACCATGCAGCTTTAACACACACACAATTCATTACATTCATTGATTAAAGTTGTATAGTCCGCTGGTTTTGAGTTTCTGTCATTTTTCTTAGATAAATATATTAGATTAATCATTATAATCTACTTTACTTCAATTTGAAGTAATTTTTATTTTAAATGGCTATAACTTTTGAGATATTTGAAGTGCAAACATGTCAAATTAGTTTTGGCAAGCTTGCCAAAACTCTGATTCCATAGGCTTCTGCTGTAACAGGTTCTATTAAGTTGACTCAGAATTCTCTTCTATGCAAAAACAGTTTTTTAAAGTTTTTTACTAAAGTGTATTTTATTCATCGAATAATACCTGGTCGGGTGGCAGGAGGAAAAAGAGGAGGGGGGGGGGCTCTTCCTTCGCCGCGAATCAAACGCAATGCAAGCATTACGACCAATGCTAAGCGCCAGGGTTAGGTAGTGACAAGTATCAATTTGTAAAGCATTGGCTTGACTCGGCCAGGGTTTGAACACCACAGGTTCGAATCCCATGATTGTTAGTTGTCTACCAGTAGACACTTGTTACTGCCTTCATTCTGTAAATAACCAGTATGATGTCTTGTTTTTAATTTTTTTTTTATATAAGCTTCTTCTGTCTTGGTTTTATTGTTGACACTTGTTCTACGATTGAATCGGTGTTAGATACCGATGTATAGAATGTTTAAAAATGAATGTATTTACCTGTCGAGAGACCACCTGTATTCCATTATAATAGAATAGCTTTATCCCATACTGCGCACGGGTTAAAGCTAGGCTCCGCATCAATCCCTGGACCAATATTATGTTAAGGCGCTCACAATGACAGTCTGGTCGAAGTGACCAAAGTTAGGCAAAACCCATCAAAATTAATATTAAATTCAGTTCTCTTTTTGAATTCAAAATTAATATGAAATGTATACTTTAGTCATACAAAAAACATGATATTAACAACCCATGCATGGCGAAGCATCAGTGGAGTATGATGATACCTGTTGGCAGCGCTGATTAACAGAGGAGTAGTGATCAGAATCGTGGTGCTCTCTGTGACGGAGTGGTTAGAGTGTCCGACTTTTTTCTAGATCGGACTCCTAATCTGAAGGTCAGTGGTTCGATTCCCCGTGCCTCCACCTCTGCCAATTTGGATTTCCACCGCTGTGTATAACTTACAGCGTCATCAAAGGCCAGTTGCTCTCATACCATGTCTATGTGGTATGGGAGGTTAAAAATCCCTTGGGTCGGTAAAAGTGTAGGCTCGGGCTTTCTTTCGATAAACTGTCTAATGGTGAAAACAAGTCTATTCAGACTTATCCATGATAGGCAGTATAAATCTTCAAGAAACAAAAAAAAGAACCCTAAAGGCTCTGTCACACATCACCAGATTGGGGAAACGGAAAGAAACCGAACAAAGTCCGTTGATATCCGGCAAAGTCCGGTTTGTGTCCGTTGCATATACGTTGCATATCCGTTGATATCCGTTGATATACTGTTAGATACCTCACACAGCTTTCAACCGGCTTCCTGTGCAGAAGGTCGGGAGTTCGAATCCCAGCCGAGTCAAAGCAATGACTTATAGAATTTTGCGCTACCTAGTCTTTCGCTGATAGAACAAGGACTGGTTAGCAGAGTATCAGGATCATGTGACTGTGTGGGATTTCGGATCATGGTGCCAGCGGCCTGGTTTCCGACTGGGACAGCACTATAAAGTCACCAGCAGTTTGCACTGTCACAAGTCGGTAGCTATCCTGACATATATGACCATATATGTTTCTAGGACATAAACAACAACAAACAAACAATTCACACCTTTTATAATTCTCAAAGTTACATAAAGCTATGCTTGTCTGTTGGGGTTTAGCGTCCTAGCAACATCTAATTTCATATTTAAACAAAGGGACCGACTTGTGACAGTGCGCATCCATGGCGAATTCATATTATTGCCTCACGGACCAGTTGTTCGTTACCTGTTTAGGTTTTATATCCTGGTACCATCTAATGTCATATATGGACGTGTACCGAGCTGTGACATTGCGCACTCATGGCGACATTTTAGTGCTGCCCCACTGAGAGACCAGGCTGTCAGCACCATGATCTGATTTCCCGCTCAGTCACATTATCCTGATACTAACCTAACCAGTTCTGGCCCTATCCTAGTAATAGTGACTGCCAGAGTAGGTAGTGAAAAGCATCAATTTTGTAAGTCTTCGGCTTGACTCGGCCGGAATTCGAACCCACGACGTCTCACTCGGGAAAACAAACAAAATGTAATGGTTTTAAGGTTCTGCTATGTTTTAAATATAAGTATATTCAGTGAATCATTATGACCTACCTCACCTTAAAGTTGCATAGTCCGATGGTTTTGAATTTCTGTATTTTTTCTGAGATAAATATATTAGATCGATCACTAGTATCTACTTTAGATTAGTTCAAAGTTACTTTTATTTTAAATGGTAAACTTTTGAGATATTTTGAGTGCAAACATGGAAAATTAGTTTTGGCAAGCTTGCCAAAACTCTGACACCATAGACTTCTGCAGTAACATGTTCTGTTAAATTGACTCAGTATTGCCTTCTACGCAGAAACAAATGCTTAATAAGTGCATCAGTATCTAACTTAGATATGTGGAATCAAATCTAAATAATTATTTGGGTTTTGAAAGTTTGATGCTTCATCGGACTATGCAGCTTTAAGTTGAGACTAACTGTTAGTATACATTTTTAAATTTGTGTTTAAAGAGGTGAGTGGATATGATCATAAATGATATATGTGGTGATTTGATTAGTAAGATTTAGGTAAAGTTGCACAGTCCGATCATTTTGGATTTCTGCCATTTTTCTGAGATAAATATTTTAGATTGATCATTATTACTGACTTTACTTTAGTGTGAAGTAACTTTTATTTTAAATGGTAAACGTTTTAGATATTTGAAGTGCAAACATCTAAGATTAGTTTTGGCAAGCATGCCAAAACTCTGACACCATAGACTTCTGCATTAACAGGTTCTATTAAATTGACTCAGTGTTCCCTTCTATGCAGAAACAAATGTTTAATAAATGCACCAGTATCTAAATTAGATATATAGAATCAGATCTAGATAACTGTTTTGGTTTTGAAAATGTGATACTTCATCAGACTATGCAGCTTTTATTACCTAGTCATTTTACTATGGGTTAACCTGAGAGGGTACGGGTCTCAGTGTGTATTGGATAGGCTGGTTGGTTGTTGAAGTTTTAGGTCCTGACAACATCTAAGGTCATATCAGAAGGTGTACTGACTTGTGACAGTGCACACTCATGGTGACTTTATAGCACTGCCCAACTGAGACACAGGGCCACCAGCACCATGACCTGATATCCCACTCCTGACACTGAGCTAAACAGTCCTTACCATATCCTAATAATGCCGAGCGCCTAGCTAGGAAGAGACAAGTGTAAATTGTGCAAGTCATTGGTTTGACTCGACCTGGAATCAAACTCGCCATCTTCCGCACTGGAGGCTTGCGCTCTACCGATTCGGCCACCACGCCCGGTGTGTGTTGGGTGGAGTTGTATTTACCCCTGTTTACCTTATTTGAAAGCGCGTCCTTGTTTATGGTGCAGTCACACTACGACGCTTCTCCCGGCGACCCGTCAGCGATGAAAATAAAATCTTGCGCGTCGAGAAATGTCCAACTTTTCGGCGGTTTGGCGAAAAAGTTTGGCGTCAGCGCGGCGCGTTATTCGCGCGCAGCCAATGGGTGTCAACGCGGGAGGGAAAAAAAAAAAAGTTTGGCGCGACGTTTTCATATGGCCTTATATGTTGCTAGGGCCTAAAACAGCAATGGCCCAGTTTGGCGCAATGTGTGGGAACGACGGTCCCGCGCACGCGGCGACTGCCTAGCGTTCCCATAACGATATTCCAGCGATGGCGACATCCTTCTGACGTCGCCATAATATTGGAACCCACGCGTTGACGCGTGCTGACGGTCGTTGTTTTTTTTTTACATGCTTAAAACCTTGGGCGACCGGCAACGCACGCTGACGTTGTCCGCCGACCATCAACATCAAAGATAGTGTACCGACATGTACCGATGCGCTCATAACGCGCCAGACGTTTCACTTATTATCGCCCAAAATCACTACACGTTGCCGTGTCGCCGGCGAGAAGCGTCGTAGTGTGACTGCACCATTAAAAAGAAACCTATACATTACTTCGATTTTTGTTAAACTTGTAGCTCCAGCTGATTTGTCTACAGCTAACTCACCTGAATGCATTGGGTCCCAGTTCCCACTGACACCCAAGCACAGTTGATTAAAGCTGCATAGTCCGATGGTTTTGAGTTTCTGCCATTTTCTAAGATAAATATATTAGGTTGATCGCTATAATCTACCTGACTTTACCTTGAAGTAACCTTTATTTTAAATGGCTACCGTTTGAGATATTTTAAGTGCAAACATGCCAAAGTTAATTTTGGCAAGCACCCTAAAACTCTGACACCATTGGCTTCTGCAGTAACAGGTTCTATTACATTTGCTCTGTATTCCGTTCTATGGGGTGACAAATGTTTGCTAAATGCACCAGCATCTAAGTTAGATATGTAGAATTAAATCTAGATAATTGTTTTGGGTTTTGAAAGTTTTATGTTTTCATCGGACTATGCACCTTTAAACTATGTTAATCTTATGGCCTTGTGCCAACAATCTTACAAAGCAAACAGCGTGTGTGAAGAAATGCTAGCCTTCTTGAGGACAGCAGGACTGTACCCCTCAAATAACTTATAAAAGGTCTTTTATGAATTCTTTTTTTTTCAAATGATACCCCCTATAGTGGATTTGTTTTCCTTTTGCTGCATATTTTCATGATTAAGTGTCATTTGATATATTTAAAACCGATGGCTGAATAATAACAGCATAACGCTTAAACTTTTCTCGCCATGAATACAGCCACTGACATATTTATAATCGATTGTGAGCCTTTACACTCTGCGTAAAACCGATGGCTGAATAATAACACAGCATAACGCTTAAACGTTTCTCGCCATGAATACAGCCACTGACATATTTATAATCGATTGTGAGCCTTTACACTCTGCGTAAAACCAATGGCTGAATAATAACACAGCATAACGCTTAAACGTTTCTCGCCATGAATACAGCCACTGACATATTTATAATTCTACACTCTGCGTAAAACCGATGGCTGAATAATAAACACACCATAATGCTTAAACGTTTCTCGCTATGTATACAGCCTCTGATATATTTATAGTTGATTGTGAGCTTTTACACTCTGCGTAAAAGCAATGGCTGAATAATAACACACCACAATGCTTAAACTTTTCTCACCATGAATATGGCCTCTGCTGCTGACACTGCATAAAGGAATCACCAACCAATCAATTAATCAATCAACAGATCAAACAGTTGACTTGATTCCTATTTGTTGACTTTTAGCTTACGGTTTGAATGCTTTGGTTCTTGTTTGACATTTGGTAACCACTAACTTATTATATCTTCAGAAGATCCAGGGCCGGTTATTTTATGGAAAGTTTGTTTTATTTAACGACACTTCTAGAGTGCATTGATTTTTATCATCGGCTATTGGACGTCAAACATATGGTCATTCTCACGTATTTCTTCATAGGAAACCCACTGCTGCCACATAGGCTACTCTTTCCGATAAGCAACAAGGGGTCTTTTATATGCACTTTCCCACAGACAGGATAGCACATACCACAACCTTTCATGAACCAGTTGTGGACCACTGGTTGGAACGGAAAATAGCCCAAACTGCAAACTCTACTGCCTGAGTTATGTCCCACTCCCCCTGTTTAGAAGATCCGGGGCCGTTATTTTATGGATGACTGCGTTTAATTACTAAAACATGGCATCACTGCCTTCTGGATCGATAAATTTGTTTGTTGGGGTTATGCGTCCTAGCAACATCTATTGTCATATCAGGTCGTGCACCGACTTGTGACAGTGTGTACTCATGGGAACTCTATAGTGCTGCCCCACTGGGAGACCAAGCCGCTATCAGAATAACGTTATTGAAAAGCATCATATAAACGTTATTTTGTATGGAGTAAAAAACGTTATATAATGTTATTTTATAACATTCTAGAGTCGTTTTTTAATGTCATTATGATGATTTCATATAATGTTACATGCTAAACGATAATGGATAGCCATGTTGCCCTGAGTAACAGGTATTCAATGTTAAACAATGTTTTTAATGGGTACTTGCTGTGATCCTTGATTTTGGTTTACATGCAGTGGCCCTTCCTTACGTGTAAGCTGGTTCACTTACGTTCTTTGAATGCCACTTTAATGCAGGTTAGTTTCCCATTAATCCCGCCCTCATCGCCAAATTTGTAGTGAAGATCACAGCGATATCAACTAGATTAAGTTGAATTAGATTTGGGTATATTTTATATCTCACATGTCTTTACACTCTGTTCCAAGATAGCTCCCCTCTGTCTCAGTTAGAATAGACCCCAAACCATTACAATGTATGTTATGACATCAGTATAATGTTACTATGAAGTTATGATGTACCATAACCAAATAATAATGTCAGCCTGATGTTACTGAACGTTATGTGTTATCTGGGTTAAAATAATATATTGTTCTTAAAAATAAGATTTGTTTTGTAGATAACAGATGGTTGGGTACTCGTCTAGATGTGGGACGAGGGTGGGGTCTGCGTTTCTGAAAAGCATTGTTCATGTTGGTTCGTCAACATGGGTAATTTGCGCACGAACAGGGGACTGCTGCTGCGGTGGTGCCACCTGGGTTCAATCTCGACACCCAAAACCCCCTGCCGGACCTCCATGGAACCACATCTCACCACGCGAGATCTGTGACGTCACTTCCAGTCGACGACGGCCCGCCAGGTCCTGGATTTCTACACAACGCCTCCAACAGCCGGACCGACAACAACTACCAGCTTAGTCGGCCGCCCACCCATCCCTACAATAAGACGACCACCATTGATAGGGTTGAGAGCCTGATTGATTGACCAACTTGACTCATGTACTTATCTGAACATTACATCATATACTCTGATTTGCCTGAATAAAAGTCCATATCATGCAGTCCATTGTTCGTGTTGTAAATTAACGCTGATTTAGCACTATTATTGAGCGGCCAGCCATGTGGGAATGTGGATCTTTTATTTTTGTTGTGGGGGGTGGGGGGGGGGCTTTTTATATAACTCCAGTGATACAGTATAACCCCATTAAACCAAAACTTGAAGGGACTCTAGATATTTGTTTGGATTAACCGATGATTGGTTTAACCAAGCTTTGGCTTTGACTTTGACTTGGCTTTGGCAAAAACGCGGGTGCATTATGAATGTCATATACAATGTACATGGACACTTTGATTATTGTTTTATATATATATATATACAGCATAACCCTGTTAAACCAAGCTTGGTTAACCCAAACGATCGGTTAATCCAAACATTTTTCGGCAGCCCGGCAAAATACTACCATTTACCATATAAAAAAGTTGGTAGGGTCTCAGATGACCTTATAACCACATGAAAGTTTGGTTTAACCGTACTGGAAGTGGCCTGGGGTCGGACAATTTTGTTTGGATTAACCGATAGTTTGGATTAACCGACATTGGTTTAACCAAATTTTCTATATGATAAATGGTAGTATTTTGCCAGGCCGCCAAAAAAAAGTTTGGATTAACCGATCGTTTGGTTTAACCGAGCTTGGTTTAACGGGGTTATACTGTATCTACATTGCTGATGGACACATCGGTTATGGTTTTCTTCGACTCATAAAGAGACAATAAAATCCCGATACAACGGTGCTGGGACTGACGAACTGGCTGTGACACAGAACCATTCACCGCGCGTTTATTCCATGGGCGTTGGCTAGATGATTTTTTGGGGAGTTTTGCATTTTTGCTTCTTTTTCTTTTTTTGCCATTTCTATACTAGCTCATTCTATAAGGTTAACAAAAAATGTTGCTATAGGAAAATGAAGATTGTGGTGTGGGAAATACTGTTCACGACTAACAGTCCAAAGACATTTATTAAATGGGCGTTTGTTAGATGATTTTTAAGAAAAGAAATTTGTGGGCGGGGTTTTGCACTCTTTTTTTAAAGAATGATTTTGGGGAATTATTTTTCTTTAATTTCTTTTTGCCATTTTTGTCATTTTTGCCATTTCTATACTCGCTCATTCTATGCGGTGAAAAAAACCACAATTGCCGTAGCAAAATAAAGATGGCGCTGCTGCGGGAAATACTGTTCACTAACATTCCCAGGACAGTTTGCATCGTCAGATGCACGCCAGCTGTTCCATGTAGCACAATAAACACCAACAAACAACAGCCCATCCAGATATGACCTTAGATGTTGCTAGGATGTAAAACAACAACAAACAAAAACAAAACAACAGCAGTCTGGGCATGGATAGGCGACCTTCTTATGTAGGGCTTAAGGGTGGGGGGCTGCAAATAAAATGGATAAATGATGCCTAGAGCGGTGTTCGAACCCATGCTTCTGCCATTCCGGGACTACCGTCCAAACCATCAGGCTTCCTACTGTTTGTTTGTTTGTTGTTCGTGTACGTCCTAGCAACACCTAAGGTCATATCAGGACGGGTACTGCCTTAATTGTGACAGAGAACACTCATGGTGATTTTATAGTGCTGCCCCACTGGGAGACCAGGCCGCTGGTACCATGACTCGATATCCCACACAGTGACATTATCCTGACACTGTGCTAACCAGTCCTTGTCCTATCCTAGTAATGCCGAGCGCAACGCTAGGTAGCAACAAATGTATCAATTTTATAAGTCATTGGTTTCATTCGGCTTGGATTCGAACTCCCTACCTTGAGTGAGCTGAGAACCAGGTGGGGGATTGTGAGAATGCCGACTTGGTATTATAGCAGTATATAGGCCCGCCTGGTACTGTTGGGCATGGTGTACAGACGACAGGTGAAAAACCTGCATGCCTTCATGATGCGACATCTGCGTTCAATCAGAGGCTAACCTGGAAGGACAAAGTGACAAATAAGGAAATACTCGAATGGACGAGGCTGCCCTCTATGGAAGATCTTCTGATCAAAAAGAATCTCCGGTGGACTGAAGACCTCATGAGGATGTCATCAGACAGGCTACCAAAGCAGATCCTCTATTCTCAACTGTCTTCTGGTTACAGAAAGAGAGGGCGCCCTCGTCTCCGGTTCAAGGATACCATCAACAGAAACCTGAAGCTGAGAGACATTAAGACTGACTCATGGACATCACTCTCACAGCAGAGAGCTAAATGGAGAGCAGCAGTCAAGTAATGAACGCAGTCTTTGTCGCATCGCGACTGACAGCATGATGATGATGATGATGATGATGATGGTGTTAAACAGGTATGCATAATATTACATACTTTGACGTCACAGGCACCCAAGAGTTACTGGCTGTTGTCTGCGACAGGGACAAGAGCTGTGGTGGGTGGGTGGGTGGGTGGTGGGTGGGTGTGCAGCGGGAGTTGGGTTGGTGAGTGGGGGGGGGGGGATTGCTGGCGGTTTAATTTGATTTCCGTGTGAGTCCACGCATTGCATCATGTGCTTCTACTGGTTAAGGACTTTAGATTATTAAAGGTGTTCTATAGACCTATTTCATATGACGTCATTTATCTAGGTCAGTGTGCGCGCCTTTTGGCTGCAGGACGACACACTGTCACACTGCAAACTCAATGGCTATGAGCAATCTTTGAATAAAATAGATGTTTTGCACTGTGCTTACCGGCAAACTCAATGCATTGTCAATGGCCGTGAGCAATCTTCATACAGAAAAAGTGAAATATCTCTAAAACCAAACCACCTAGACACAAACCGCTTGGAACACTTATAGAAAACATATTCAATGAACAGATTATATTAAATTTATACAGTTAGGGTTCTGCATTTCTATTAATTTTGAATAAAATAAACGTTTTGCACTGCACTTACCAGCAAACTCAATGCATTGTCAATGGCCATGAGCAATCTTCATACAGAAAAAGTGAAATATCTCCCAAACCACACCACCTAGTCGCAAACCGCTTGGAATACATATAAAAAACATATTCAACGAATAGATTATATCAAATTTATATGGGTAGGGTTCTGCATTTCTATTAATTTTGAATAAAATAAACGGTCTGCTTAATCAACTAATCTACAAAAAAACACACCAACCAACTGATTATACATAGACCACTTTGGCGATGTCTTCCATCACCAACACGTGGCGCCACCTAGGGAGAGGGGCGCGAAAACCAAGCAAGGCGAGACAGTCTGCAGTGGCTCCCTCTTGTGTTTGAAATATTTGAAGGTTTCTGACGCGAACGTGTGGACGTGACAATACACGATTTCCGGGAAGTATTCACGTACATCCAATGGCAACTCAGGTTGTAGGTCAACTCTAGAAGCGAATAATATTATAGTTGTTGTTGTTTTACCTCCTAGCAACCTCTAAGGTCGTATCGAGACGGGTATTGACTTGTAACAGTGACTTGACTTCTGGGGGGTTTGTAACCTTACGACGGTTACCGGTTGCAGAACTGCAGCAATATAGAGAGGCACCGATAAATCGGTCCAATCTTTGGTTGAAGATTAATCTTCTGGTGGGACGAGTGGCAGTGTGCACTCATGATGACTTTATAGTGCGTACGTGCACATACGGGTGGCACCCCCAACGAAGCTGTAGATAACTAGAAAAGGGCTCCTCCAGTCAATCATTGAGGAGGGAGTTAGGGCTGAAGAGCAGATGGATTATTATACTTGTATAATTACTTATATCATTTATATTAATAAGACGATAATGTACCCATGATGTCTCTCTATATATGGTTCGTATATTTCTTTTTAATAAGACGATAACTTGTATGATGTATCACTTATATATGGTTTGTTTATTCCTTTATAGTAAAGATCATGACATAATATAATGCATAATGTATCTTTATATATGGTTAGTACATTTCTTTATTGTAATAAGACGATAACACATGCATGCTGTATCTTTATAGGGCCACGTATATATGTCAACGTATATGCGGGTGCAGGAATCGCACTGTGCTGCCCCACGCGGCTAGCGTAGGAACTCGTCGGCTGATTCACGGCCGCCCCGCTGGGAGGCGCTGAGTTAGCTATATACCAACGGCAGCTCGTGGGCCGCGCCAGTCCTCTCCAGCCCGGTGTCGTGGTATAAATTCTCCATGGGTTTAGATTCTACGCAGGGGTTCTGCGCATGCGTCAAAATCGAACAGCATTTCCGCCAGATTGGGCGTATTCGATTAATCAACTCGGGTGACCCAAGTGACTTTTTAGCGCTTGCGCACATCCTACAGACTCCAAATACGCTTCTCCATGCCCGGGGTGGGAAAAGGGGTGGCTTAATCCAAAACTTGTTCTTTTCTTTTGCATAACCGATACAACTACAGCAAATTGGTATTTAAAGTAGTTTTTGATTGCATAGTTATAGTTATATTTCAATTTCATTAATCTGGTTTATTAAAAAAACAAAAACAAAAAAGCACACACATTGGACTTGTACTGCTACAGGATGGTACCAGCACAAATGTGACGTCATTGCTCCTAGCCAACCCCAGCGAAGAGGTGGGTTACTGGGGTCAGGACTTTTTGCACACTGCACATGTTTGTCAACTCCACTCGCGGTGTTCTATTTGAATTTCTAGCAACTTGGGTGACCCGAGTTGCCCGGATTGTGTTAAACAAATACGGCCATCAAGACCGTCGAGTTAGGGCGACCGCGCATGCGCAGAACCCCGATCATAGAATCTAAACCCATGGAGAATCTAAACTGCGACACCGGCATTGCAGCCGATACTTCCATTCCGCTTAGTCAACAAATGTAATAAAACTATTTTCTTAATGCCAATAACTGCAGAGAATCAAAGAATTTGACTCCAGTATGATTAGTCAAATAATAACATAGATTATGAAACCCACAAGTCGTATGCTGTCTTATATGCACAGTATAATTAGTTGGGGTTATTTGTTAGAATATGGCGTCTAATGTTCAGAAATGGCGTCTTTATCAGTGTTTATGTAGGCCTACTAAGATAAGCATATTCAGCGCTGAAAGGAGAGGTTCAACGAGCCACGTTTGAACTCGTCTGAGCCGACTCAAGGAAGCCATGAATGAAGATAGTCACTTGGTGATCTAGCAGTGGTGGAAGTATTTATATAGGTGGCGCCACCTAGCGGTAAGGTTAGTTAGTTCACTCCGGCGTGAAGACCACTGGACATTATATAGCGATATAGCGAATGGTAGACAGGAAGTGTGAACACTTATTTGTCTCTCATTATTTTTTTTTGGGACATTAGTTGTCCCAAGCAGGGGAAATCCCAGTCACAGATGACTGGTCTTCCCCACTCCACTGCTGGTCGATAGAAAGCCCGAGCCTACACTTTTACCGACCCAAGGATTTTTAACCTCCCACACCACATAGACATGGTATGAGAGCAACCGGCCTTTGATGACGCTGTAAGTTATACACAGTGGTGGAAATCCAAATTGGCAGAGCAGGGGATAAGGCGACATTGTTTCAAGTTAATTCACGTTGCATCATCCGATTGTTTTCAGTTTCTGTCATTTTCTGAGATCAATATACAGTAAAACCTCTCTATACCGACCCTTCACAGATCGACCACTCCCCTATATCGATCGCTTTATTAGGGTTCCAACAATACCATTGTAAGGATATTCTAACTCTAAACCGACCACTTCCCTAAATGGACCACTTAAAGTCGGACCCATGGTCGGTCGATTTAGAGAGGTTTTACTGTATTAGGTTGATCGTTATAATCGACCTTACTTTAGCTTGAAGGAACTTTTATTTTAAATGGTTAACGTTTGAGATATTGGAAGTGCAAGCATACAAAATTAATTTGGGCAAGCATGCCAAAACTCCGGCACCATATATGCTTCTGTAGTAGCAGGTTCCATTATATTGACTCGGTACTCCATACTATGTGGCGACAAATGTTTGATAAGTGCACCAGTATCTAAACTACATATGTAGAATCAAGTCTAGATCACTGTTTTGGTTTTCAAAAATTTGATAGTTTCATCGGACTATGCAGCTTTAATTACTCTGCCCCATGATTTGTTAACCCACGACATGCCTTTTATTATTAGTTCCTATTTATATTATATATTTTATCGCCATATTTATACCGACCCCAAAAGGGGAGTCTAAGGACTAACATGTGTACATATATACATAAATAATACCCAGACTCATAGAAATGGAACCTGAAATGACCAAAATCCAGCAAACGGAAACGGAAATAGCCCTATGGGCGCCGCCATTTGTATACTCATGTTGTATAATAAAAATCCAGCAAACGAAAATGGAAATTGCTCGTCAAACTTTGCTACGCAGCGCACAGGGTAGATGACAGCAATTGGTTAATAATATACTCGTGTTGATAAATAAATTTAATTCTCCGAGCATTTAGCGGGGTCGGCCCTAAGCATTGCTTATTCATATTACAGTACAACCCCGTTAAACCAAGCTCGGTTAAACCAAACGATCGGTTAATCCAAACTTTTTTCGGCGGCCCGACAAAATACTACCATTTATCATATAAAAAAGTTGGTTAAACCAAAGTTGATTAATCCAAATTATCGGTTAATCCAAACAATATTGTCTGACCCCAGGCCACTCCGGTATGGTTAAACCAAACTTTCATTTGGTTATAAGGTCATCTGAGACACCCCCAACTTTTTTATATGATAAATGGTAGTATTTTGCTGGCCCGACGAAACAAATTTTGATTAACCGATTGCTTGGTTTAACCGAGCTTGGTTTAACGGGGTTATACTGTATATATATATTTTAAAAAACAATAATCAAAGTGTCCACATACATTGTATATTACATCTGCAATACACGCTTACTCAAAGTCAAAGTCAAAGCCAAAGCTCGGTTAAACCAATGATTGGTTAATCCAAATAAATTTCTAGGGTCGCTTCAAGTTTGGTTTAACGGGGTTATACTGTATATATTTTAGCGCCATATCTATATGATATAATTGTTGAATAGACCGTTAAACATTAGCCATTCAACGTGATAGACGGAATGACTGAATGAGTTGGTTGGTTGTTTATTGGAGTTTTACGTCCTGGCAACATCTAAGGTCATATCAGGAGTCCACCTTTTGTGGGGGGAATCCCGGGTGAGTACCCTGGCCGAGTGATTCCAATGGTCTTGAATGAGCGAGGTCGCTCATTCGGTGTCATTGCTGGACATGGCAGGCTCAAGGCTGAAGCCCTCCCCCCCCCCTGCCACTACTGTGGTGGTGGGGGGGGGGGGAGTGATGCGGGGGAGGGGGGGGGGGAGGGGGGAGAGGGGGAGAAGCCATCTTCCCCCCTCCAGCCTCTCTAACAACTCCTGCCAGCCATCACGGCCAGGCACTATCCTGGGGTCTTCCGGAGCCACCGAAGCTGGTCAGTCTTCTCCAAATGCCCGCACTGATGACTTCCTACCTCCAATTTTAACAACCCACCCACACCTGCAGTTGATTGTGCCCACAACAATCAACAAAACCAAAACCCAATCAAGCATTTAAACTAAAAAATAAAGAATACCATCTAATGAGCAACTGACACCGGCGCAGTTGACAGATCACACCTACTTATATGTCACATTTCTGATAAGTTACCCTCTACTGTTATCTCATATTTTTATCATTAAGTATTGCTATTGTACTTTAACGTAATTGATTACTCGTTTGTTAAATCGTTCACATGACTCATATGCCCTCATCACATTTCATTTTCCCAATATATCGGGGCCTTTGCTCGTTCGCTTCTTGCCTGATGATACACAGTCAATGTACATGCTGCCGGGCGGGCAGCACCCGAATAAAAGCCTTGATTAACCCACTCATGCCTCTGAGTCAGCTTTGTCCGTGAGCAATGACTTAACAAATTGCGCATGTCGCTAGCTAGCCTGGCCTACATTGAATTTTGCACAAAAATCTCAAATGGTTAGGTTTGCGTCAAATGAAAGCAAACAAATTATCTCTGATGCAATGTTGAAGTGGTTAAATTTGTGTTAGATGACAGCAAAATTTAACTCGCAAAACATAGCTAAAATTACAGGCGATATAGTCTAGTTGTTCTTGGGAGCTTTAAAGTTTGTTTTATGCTTTACATAGGTAAAGAGGTCTCACATGAGATTGACCTTAAAATATTGTTTATGGAAGGTCATACAATCTATACACGTGAGCAGAATGTGTGTGAGTGTCAGTGGACACTGAAACCCAATAAACTCAGGGATGGTGGCATGGCAGGTGGGGGGTGGGAGTGGGGGGGTGGGAGGTTCTCTCTTGAATAATATTGCATGAGGCAGCCAATGCAGCATCGGTTAGTTGTTGGAGTTTTATGTCCTGGCAACATCTAAGGTCATATCAGGGCGGGTACCGACTTGTAACAGTGCGCATGGTAACTTTATAGTGCTGCCCCCCCCCCGGAGACCAGGCCACCAGCACAATGACCTAATATCCCACTCAGTCACATTATCCTGACACTGAGCCAACCAGTCCTTGCCCTACCCTGATAATGCCGCCTGCTAGGAAGCGACAAGTATCAATTATTAAGTCATTGGTTTGACTCGACCAGGGTTTGAATCCCGCAATCTACCAAAACGGGACACGGACGCTCAACTCATTCAACCATCCCATCTGACGTTGCGAAGAACTGAAGGAGCGAAGATACACTAGCTGTCAACACCGCCATCATCTGCTTTACTTCCCATTTGACAAACAGATGTTGGTTTCCTTGAGGAGATCTTTGTGGACTTTCCACAAGCTCTTCTCGAGTGGGTCCACTGGATGGTTGCCACCCTTCTGCACCAGGTAGGTATCTGCTCTCACGTAGTACTGCCTCCTGTAGCGAAAAAGAGTGCGTCATATTATTTGACACTCCGTAGCACATGACACAGACACAAATATTTGGTTGAGAACATAACGTCTGGCTGGCCAACATTTCTAGCCTACCATTTATTCAACTTTGGTCAAAATTTCCACTGGGAGTGATGGGAATAGTGGTGCTCGCGCCAGCTCGGTGGCAACTCATGGTGGGTTTGGCTACCTACGTGCAAACCCAAATCGCCAAGGTCGCTGCCTCCAGCAGATTTGGGTGATAGTAGCGTTCGGTGGACAGGATACTACCAGCACGCCATTCACTTTTCATTTTTTTAGTGATGAATTTATTTACCCTGCTCATAATGGATAAATGTTTTCACACTTGTTTTCACCGCTGGGCAGCACTAATCCAATCTGATTTAAATCATTTGAATTTTGTTTTAGTCATAATTTAGGTTTTCTTGCTTGTTTTTAATGGCTTGTAACTGTTTGTAGATAGCAAACAGTCCAAAATCCAGCTTTTACTATACTTCGTGTTAGTCCATGTAAACATCATGGTGGTGATATTAATATAATGTATTTATATAGCACATACACATGCAACCGACACACCCTTTACACAATGGCCTCACACGCTAGACAAAAACCAACACCATGCATAGAATCTCCTTCCTCTATCCTCTACCAAGCAACACAACTATCGATTAAACTACTCATTAACATATCCTCAAAACATCAGAGAACCAACATCCGGAAAATCCTCAGTGATTATCTTACCACGTCAGGTTTTATTTTTTAATTTTGTTTGTTTTCTCTCTTGCCTCATATCACACTTCTCACCTTCCATAAAATTCACAAATCACTTAAAGCTGCATAGTCCGATCAAAACATGAAATTTTCAAAACTATAAAAATGATCATGGTTTGATTCTACATATCTAACTTAGATAGTGGTACACTTATTAAACATTTGTCGCCACATAGAAGGGCATACTGAGGCAACTTAATAGAATATGTTGTTACTGCAGAAGCCTATGGTGTCAGAGATTTGGCATGCTTGCCAAAATTAATTTTGCATCTTTGCACTTCAAATATCTCAAAAGTTAGCCATTTAAAATAAAAGTTACTACAAACCACAGTAAGGTAGATCATTGACTACCAACCTAATAGATTTATCTCAGAAAATGTCAGAAACTCAAAACCATCGGACCATGGAACTTTAATTTGAGATGTAACTAGTTCTAAGCACCATCTGGGTTGGATTGTATGGCATCAGGACTCAGGTTGCATAAGTGACCTTTGTAATGTTTGTACACAGAGCGAGTTATTAATAACTGCTCAATTACAAACTTGTAGTTTACATTTTTTTCTAATCGCGCATGTGCAGAGCTACTTTGCTCTTCGGGATGGAACTATATTCCAGTGATGTCATACGGCACTAGTGCTATTCAGCTGAGCAGAAAAGCACCCCCTTGTACCAATACTAGCGCATGCGCAGAAACCACAAATACCTGGGGTTTGATGGCTGAGGCTCCTCCTTCCCCATAATGAAGTACTTCCGGTGCAGGTGTAGATTCCCACACTGTGTGCAGTGGAGCGGAAAGATGAAGGATCGAGTCTTGTTCAGTAGAGCGTGACGTTCAAACCCTGTTGATGAAATAGCAAAACTGGACTTAAGATGCTCACTTCCTGTGACATGAAACCTTTCATTTTCAAACAAATCTGGTAAATATTTATTCATCAGAATATGTAACCTATATGTAACTCACAGCTGAAGTAATGGTTTTCCAGCCATATGGGTCACTCTCCTGAAAACTGGTCAGCATGGGATGGGATTTTAAAACATCAATAAAAAAACTTCCTACTTATTTTTGTTCTTATACTTTTCATATTCATGTTCAGATTTGATGAAGGAAATAAGGGGGAAAAATAAACTGTGTGCAACTTTGCTCCTTTTCGTTATGAAGTGTTTTTGTACAAAAAAAAACCATTTTACAGTCAGCCATTTGTAACATGACGTATGGGACGTGGTTGAATCCTTATTAACATATTGTATTGCATTGAGATATCAAAGAAAACAATTCCCAAATCAAAAAGAAAGTATTGATTAACATGTATGCATACTTAATTTTTTTAAAGAAAAAATTGATGTCTTCAGAAATAACATTACAAATTTCCATCACACGTGTAACTGGTGGGTGGTGTCTGGATGCCACACAAATATTGTACACTAATTATTCAGTGAATAAAGCATGTCTGGGAATTACTTTTGTTATCAATATAAGCACTACATATTTCTGTATATTATGCCATGATTAATATTGTAGTGGCCCACGGCCCTCCGACCCACAGTCACACACGGAAGAACACCAAGATTCAATTCAGTGTACGCTTCACCCTTGGTTTATTGAACCCTCTGCTCTTCACGGCGTCAGTAGTTGTCTGACCCGCCCCCTGACTCGCCAGATCCCACATCGACTCTATAGGTGTGTGTGGGGGGGTGGGTCAGCCACCCGCAGTAGAGGTCAGCCCAGTTGGGGTCTGACCGGTGGCTACCCGTGCCGCCACCTGGCGCAGTGCGTAGGTACTGCGCTGGTGCACGGCGTAGTCTCCGCTGCTACCGCGTGGTAGTAGAGCTCATGTTCAGACTACTACAATATGCTTCTAAGTATGAAATTATTTAATTCTGCTTAGATTTTTATTAAGCAGACTGTGTGGTGTCCTAAACATGTGTTACATCTCAGCAACACATTTTATATTGCCATAAGACATAGCTTAATCATGGACTACACCTTTAATTTTTATCTCATCAATTTATATTTTACATAGATGTAAAGGGGAGATTTCCAGCTTTCATTTGCAACCAAAAAATGTTAAAAATTCAAATATTAGATTTTAACTCTCCATGTGACACTTCTGGCCAGTTTTCAGGAGAGGGACCCATATGCATTGCCGATATTTTCATGAAATACAGAGAGGCGTGGGTTCTTCCTTTCCCTTCTATACGTCAAAGGAGAGATTCCAGGATCGAAAACATGAAATATCCTGCCAGTGGGTTGTGCATGTTACATGATGTTTGTTTGTTGTTGTTTTTCGTCCTAGCAACATCTAAGGTCATATCTAAGATCTAAGGTCATATCAAGACGGGTGCTGACTTGTGACAGTGCACACTCATGGTGACTTTATAGTGCTGCCCCACTGGGAAACCAGGCTGCCAGCACCATGACCTAATATCCAACCCAGTCACATTATCCTGACACTGAGCCAACCAGTCCTTGCCTTGTCCTAATAATGCCAAGCGCTAGGCTAGGAAGCGACAAGTATAAATTTGTAAGTCATTGGTTTGACTCGACCAGTATTCGAACCCACGACCTCATGTGTTCGGATCTCCCGATCTCCCAAAACAGTAGACGGATGCTCTTTACTCATTCGGCCACCCTGTCTGGTGTGTCACATGATGTAACATGCGCAATGGATAATGGAGAATGAAGGATGGTGGACAGTGGATGGAGAATGGAGGATAGAGGGTTGAGGGTGGTGGAGAAAGTAACTATTGGTAACCAAACAATTATCCGAGTGTAGAACGAACAACCTCACAGAGGTTTGGGGGATGTGGGAGAATGCTTACAAACAGGGAAAGAATGCATGCAGTAGTTAGCTACACAACAACTGAAAGTGATCAAAAGAAGGGGAATCACAAGACTATTACTGTCTAGCGGCATAAAAAAGTCATCAGACTTAACTGGTCCTTGTTCTAACATTCAATATTTGCTAGCCCAATTTTACTAAAAATCGACACCGTAAATAAATGTGAGACAAGAACCCTACCAAGCTTGGTTCGAGATTGGAGGATGGAGGATTGAGGATGGATAATGGAAGATGGAGGATGGATATTGGAGGATTGACGGTGAAGAATGTAGGATGGATAATGGAGGATGGATAATGGAAGATGGATAATGGATAACACAGGATGGATAGTGGTGTATGGATAATGGAGGATGGATGATGGATAATGGAGGATGGATAGTGGAAGATGGATAAAGGAGGATGGATAATGGAGGATGGATAAAGGAGGATGGAAGATGGAGGATGGATATTGGAGGATTGAGGATGGATAATGGATAATTGATGATGGAGGATGAATAATGGAGGATGGAGAATGGAGGATGAATAATGGAGGATGGGTAATGGAGGATGGATAATGGAAGATGGATAATGGAGATGGATAATGGAGGATGGATAATGGAAGATGGATAATGGAGATGGATAATGGAGGATGGATAATGGAAGATAGAAAATGGAGATGGGTAATGGAAGATGGATAATGGAGGATGGATAATGGAAGATGGGTAATGGAAGATGGATAATAGAAGATGGATAATGGATAACGGAGGATGGATAGTGGATGATGAATAATGGACGATGGATAATGGAGGATGGATAATGGAGGACGGATAATGGAAGCTGGATAATGGAGATGGATAGTGGAGATGGAGGATGGAGGATGGATAATGGAGGATGGATAATGGAGGATGGAAAATGGGAATGGATAATGGAATATGGATAATGGAGGATGGATAATGGAGATGGATAATGGATATGCAGGATGGATAATGGAGGGTGGATAATGGAGGGTGGAAAATGGAGGATGGATAATGGAGAATGGATAATGGAGGATGGATAGTGGAAGATGGAGAGTGGAGGATGGATAATGGAGGATGGAAAATGGAGGGTTGAGCTTGGAGGGTTGATGATGATGGATGGCGCATGGAGGGTGGAGGGTGGAGGATCGCTGTGGAGGATGGTGGAGAAACTATGTGTTCATACTGAGTTTTAAAGTATTGGTTTTATAGCGAAGGATAGGGCTTTGCGGGACCTTCACCCTACTTCCGGTATGTATGCAGGCCAGGTGGCAGCTCCAGGCCATCCACAGGAACCATTGTAGACTGACACAGAAGACACAAGTCATGTTATGTAATGTATATATATTGATGCGCGCATTAATGCTGCTCTTGCCGAATATGCAGGCCGCTCATACCTTCTTTGGCAACAGAAGTGATCGTGAAGTTGGCCTTTCTGACGTCTCCAACTACATTTACGCTGTTCAGCTTCGCTTCAAAGACTGCGGTCGAAACAAAGGAGAGAATACGTCAGTTCTGGGATGTCAAAGATGCTGGTCACCCAGCGACTATAGTCAGGTCCCTGGTCACATGAAGGTGGCGGTGAAGCACACTGCAGCATGACACCCGGCTGTGCATACATGTATACATAAATACATATGACAAGCGGTAATTATTTAACAAACTCTCTGCCAAAACCAGGAATGCAACAACCTACCTGCAATTTAAATCTAGATTAAAGGTTGAGTACCCAACATAGACATACATTAATAAACCTACCTGGATAGACCACAAAAGTTGAGAATAGAAATAAATACATAGTCCCAAACCACTTCCCTCCCTCTCCCTCTCTGAAATCCCCCCTGCCAAAAAGAGTAAAAGAAATAACAACTACCAAAGTATACCCACCAGCCTATAGCACCTGACTAAAACAATAAAACATATACTAACGACAAAGGTATAGTTGACCAAGACAATTTAAATTAGTCATGCAACCATTATTTGCATAATCCAAAATCCACGAATACCTGTATCAGCAAGTCATGCCCTTTGTATTAATGTCTCCTCGCAGGTATGATCATCAAATCACTGATATAGTCTAGAGGTAAATGGCTATTCTCCAGTCTACATGTACAAAATAAGATCCCATCTATATTTGTAATGCCTGATTTTAACCTAATATTGTCTATATTGTTCATACCAACTCATCATCTCATCCATAAATAGTTCATCATCATCATCATGCTGTCGGTCGTGATGCGACAAAGACTGCTTTCATTACTTGACTGCCGCTCTCCATTTAGCTCTCTGCTGTGAGAGGTGCATCCATGAGTCGGTCTTAATGTCTCTCAGCTTCAGGTTTCTCTTGATGGTATCCCTGAACCGGAGACGGGGGCGCCCTCTCTTTCTGTAGCCAGAAGACAGTTGAGAATAGAGGATCTGCTTTGGTAGCCTGTCTGATGACATCCTCATGAGGTGTCCAGTCCACCGGAGATTCTTTTTGATCAGAAGATCTTCCATAGAGGGCAGCCCCATCCGTTCGAGTATTTCCTTATTCGTCACTTTGTCCTTCCAGGTTATCCTCATGATTGAACGCAGATGTCGCATCATGAAGGCATGCAGCTTTTTCACCTGCCGTCTGTACACTGTCCAGGCCTCAGCTCCGTATAGTAGGGTGGATAGCACGATTGCGCGGTAGATCTTACCTTTGACCCGAATGGACATATGGTGGTTGTTCCAGAGTCTCTGGCGTAGTCGGCCGAAAGATGCGCTAGCCTTGGCCATCCTCCTCTGTATCTCAGCATCAATGCATCCATCACTTGATATAGTGATAGTTCATATACACTGTAATTATTAAGGCCAGAAGACCAGCGCCTCAGTGCTGAAAAAATATGTTATTCAACTGGAACATAATTTTTTTATTAAAAAATATATAAAATTTGAATAGTTGTTAGCGTAATTTCTCTGCAACCCCATTAGAAAAACAAATGTAGGACAAGAGCTGAGTCAAGTTCGGTCATCAGGGATCATGTTATTATAGGTTCAAAGTGAATTTTGCATGCGAGTCTATAATGAAGGATAGGGCTGGGAGTGACAACCGCCCCACTTCCAGGTGTGTAAAGACGCCGAGTCACAGCTTACGTTCCTTCCTAGGAACAGTGGATCGATACTTGGGAAAGCTGTATTATGATAGGACTATTTTGCAATATACATTCCAGCAACATGTGTATGTTGCTACTCCAGGCATCATGGTGGTATTGTGTTTAAAGAAGAAACAATTGGGGTAGTTCTCAATGAATATCAGATCATGGAACCAAACATGTGCCTAGAGAGTGCATTACACAGGAATATCAGATCATGGAACCACACATGTGCCTAGAGAGTGCATTACACAAGGAATGTCAGATCATGGAACCAAACATGTGCCTAGAGAGTGCATTACACAAGGAATATTAGATCATGGAACCAAACATGTGCCTAGAGAGTGCATTGTCCATGTTGCCGGAAACATGCATAATTCAAAATACCTGACTACGGGCTTGATATGATAGATACCATAGATACCGTTCGGAGCATGCGTTGCTATGGACCGAGTTAACTTCCGGTAGTGAATGCAAGCACAGTTCAGTCCTTACCTGGCCGCTGTCATATACGGAGTGTTGATACTGCAGTGGAATTTTGTATTTACGATGCCGAAAGTACACCGGATTAAGAGTGTTGTCGGTCGGTACTCCAAAGCATTATTAAGATCAATGGAATCGTCAGGATGTGGTTCGGATGCAGACGTAGGAGCCAATACTCCAGTAACGCGACGAATATCAAATACAAAATTGAAATTGGCGGATTTGGAATCTGGATCACCATTGCCGTCATCATCAAAGGAGCCTGGACCCTTGACACTGCAAGATATAGCTGGATTATTGAATATGAAGTTAGCATCGGCACAGGAGCCACTACTAGATCGTATAAGGAGTCTGGAACGGTCAAAGCACGATGGAGAACATTGTATGTCTCAACCGGACGGACTGCACGACTCAGTAGATGACGTCACAGGGCAATCGGTTGCAACGGTTCTACGCGAGTCAACAAGTTCGGCGGTTCGTCCGGCAATATCGTGTAACATTGACTCCACTATACATACTAAAAAAGGTAAAGTGTGCCATTCTAATTGTTCTGGTCGGGCATGTAAAAGAGCTGCATCGGATACTGAGGTGGGATCTGATAGTGAGGATGATTCTGTAATGCGTGATTTAATACGATATGCTGGCAAGAAAGTTAGGCGATCAAAAACATTTAAATTGATTCCACACAAGTACGTGATACGTAATGAAAAGAAAGGGAAGGTGCAGCAAGGTGAAGCGACATGGTTCGAGTACTTAGCAGCAATCCGTAGAATGATCAAACGGGGTGATGTACCAGCAGGATGGAAGCAGCATTTGGATGATCATGTCGACACCATTCTCGATATGGCGCAAAACTATTCTTGGCCGACCTGTCTTAAATATAGTGAGAAAATATTCAATATGGTTGCCGACAAGCGGTTGCCAAACGGGTGGGAAGATAAAGGTAGGATTGTGGAGGTCAGGCGAGACATATGTGGTCTGGGCAAAAGACTGGAGCACTCTGCACAAACAAGCTCATGGTCGAGTGTAACAGAATATAAAAAGGGGTTGGATGCTAGGCCCTGTATTATATGGAACAGAGGTGGTACGTGCGGTTACAGTGGAGACCATGGGGAAGGTGTCGCCAAGTTTGCTCATATATGCTCGTATTGTGCCTTCAAGCTCAGAAAAAAGCATTCTCACAAGGAGATGGAGTGTAAAACCAAGCAACACGCGAAGGAGATGAATAACGACGATAATAATCATACAAAGAATTTTTAGTTAGCAGTTGGCCGGTGACTGCTGATAACCTGGACAAAGTGCGTATAGATGCTGGTTCACCAATGGGCGGCAGTGTCACCTCTACAGATGGCGCCACAAGCAAGTCTTCATCAAGTGCCCCAGTCGGAGTTGGTCAGATACAGGTCAGTGCGGTTGATTTGATGGTGGCGTGTCGGCCTACTAATATGTTGTTATCGTCTCACAATTCTTATTCACCGGTCCGCTCTGATAAGTTTTGTAATGTAGTTAGTACTAAATTTTCTGTTGTTGACGCTGACCGTTCAAAAAGTACCATCTTATGTCCCACGGGACAAAATGCTAAAGTTTTTTCATCAAAATTGCAAAAAAGACGGCGTACGCCATCTAGATTTTTGTGTACGAACTCTAAGTTCCAAAATATTTCGTTAGATGGTCCTACATGTCGTCGGTTTCAGAATAGTGCAGTTTCGGGTAGTAAGTATAATGCTGGGTACTCAACAATGATGAAACAATCCCCTTACATTTGGTTTAATCGATCAAAGCGGTCCGTACTTAATGCATATAATGTTGATAAGAATGTGAGGGATCTCGATATAAATAATGTAGGTACGGCGTCACGTCAGGCACCATTGACAGTGTCTTCGACTCCGGCTGGGTTCGATCGACGCGGTTGTCATGGTGACGACTTAAAAACAACTGACACCTCCCTGCGGTCTCTGAATTCAATAGTGTCTGTGTCTGATAAACTAAACAATGGACTGAATATATTGGACAGATTCGGTAATTGCCAACCGGCTGACTCGAATATTGATATAATGGACTGTGTCTCTCTGAATAGATCTGACTGTTGCAGATATAATGAACAATATGTTAGCCCGGTCGCTAATGTCGTTAATAATTCTTCTAACAGTCCGTCTCAATCTTTTCTGGCTACATTACCAAGTTCTATAAGTGATGTTACTGTTGTACCTGTTCGGCCTGTTGGAGTAAAGTTTGAGACGGGGTGTCGTTCTATTAGTATCTCGGATTTTAAGGATCCACCTTGTGTTTCTATTGACACTGAATATGGTAATGTTGTTCATACCAGGGGTTCCGAATTGAACTCACCCAACTTTATAGTTACTAATACCGGGAGTGAGATTGGTACATATCTCCCCAATAAGAATTCAATTAAAAATGTTATTCCAGTTACTATCCCATTACCAACGGTTTCGTCTGTAAAGTTAAATGTTCATGAAGCGGTTCATATTGGTGATGATGTTGCAGTTGTTGACGAGTTAATTGATCCAGATGTTTTCGGTGACGTTGTGAAACCATTTTCTGATAAATCTCCATTTGAATGTAAGGTCTTTGTATTGAGTACATGGCCTCGATTAAATCCTGTTTGTAATACTAAGTTCAGTTACGCCAACATTTTTAAAGTAGTTCGCGCCACAGGGCTGCCCAATTATTTATCAGCTAAAGTTCCTGTACCATCAGGTTTAATTATTAACAGATGGAAAACTCTACTAGTGGATTATCCAGATAGGGAGATCATAGCGTTTCTTGAATATGGATGGCCATCAAATTTCACAGGTTCTTTTATACCAAGTCCAACCTTGCTTAACCATGCTCAGTCAAAGGAAGATTTGTTTTGGATTGATAATTACGTGAAGACTGAATTATTCCATGAAGCACTGCTAGGTCCCTTTAATGATCCCCCTTTTTGCCCATGGGCGCAGATTAGCCCAATTATGACCCGCCCCAAGAAATGTACTGATGAACGGAGAATAATCGTAGATCTTAGTTACCCAAAAACGGGGCGTAGTGTAAATTCTGGGATTAATAAGGGTTTTTATCAGGGTAAACCTTATAAATATAATTTGCCAACAATTATGTCATTGGCTAAGGAGATCACAAAAATTGGAAAAAATTGTTTTATGTGGTCAATTGACCTCGCAAGGGCGTACAGGCAATTGAGAACCTGCCCCTTGAGTGTGCCTTTGTTTGGAATTAAAGTGGAGGATAATTACTATTTTGATATTGCTTTGCCCTTTGGATGTAGGACGTCTAGTATGGCTTGCGCTCGTACTACAGCTGCAGTGGTATATCTAATGAGGAAAATGGGATTTTTTACTTTATGTTTTTTAGACGATTTTGTTGGGGTAGAAAGTTCTTTAAATAAGGCACAGGAAGCGTATGATTATATCATTAAACTGACTACATGTTTAGGCCTTAAATTGTCCATTAAAAAATGTGTTCCTCCTACTCAAAAATTAATTTGGTTAGGTTATGAGATAGACTCAAAAAATGTATATGTGCGTATCCCTGATGAGAAATTATTGGACATTTTGTTAGAATGTAGGAAATGGACTGTGGGTGCATCTGTTACTCGGAAAAATGTGCAGAGGTTAGTCGGGCGGTTACAATTCATTTCTAAGTGTGTCATGTCTGCACGAGTTTTTATGAATAGCATTTTAGATTTTCTTCGGGGTACACCATTTATAGGGAAAGTTAAGGTTACAGTTGATTTGGTACGGGATATATTTTGGTTTTTGCGTTTTTCAGAAGGTCAGAACAGGCTAGTTTTGTTGCAGCACTTACCTGACAAAAAATGGATCATTGAGTGCGACTCTTCATTGATTGGTGGAGGTGCATTCAGTCAAACACATTTTTATTCTGAATTGTATTCCTCAAAATTTTTGTCACAAGACTTCCACATTGCTCAATTAGAGGCCATTAATTTAGTAGTAGCATTGAAAAATCTATCCCCTCCTGATCCACATAATTATCAGATTATCATTAATACGGATAATGCTGCTTCCCAACAGGTGCTGTCTACTGGTGCTGGGAAGGATCCTGTCTTGTGCGCCTGTGCCCGCGAGATTTGGAGGTTCGCGGCCACATATACTTGTGTGGTACAGGTAGTTCACAAGTCGGGAAAGGACCTAGTACTAGCAGATGCCTTAAGTAGGTTGTTCTTTGATAATAAGTTTCAAGTAATCGCGGACAAATTGTGTCAAACTAAATTACTAACTAAAATACATGTTTCATTTGACGAGCAGGTTTTAGATGTCTCTTTATAACTAATGTGGGCAAGTTAATAATTTTCTTTTTTGGCTTTATCAACTTGCAGAGTGTAGGCGGGAATTAGTACAGAGGATAGGTGTGTACTTCTCGGCAGGACTAGCAGAGGGGACTTGGAGAAATAAAAGGGTACAATTTAGGGAGTATCTAATGTTTTGCAATAATATTGGAGACAGTCCTAAGAAACCCAAACTGAAGACGGTAATGTTATATGCTTTGTATTTAAATGATAAAGTAAAGTCGGAAGGTGCAGTAAAAAAATTATATGAGTGGAGCAAGAACTTGGATAAGGTTAATGAGAGGAAGTACAGAATCGTTCGACTGTTATGCTATGTCATTAATTAAAGCTGGAATATGTAAATTAAAAAATAATACTGTAAATAGAGCGTATCCATTGAAGATTAAGCATATTAAAATGATGATCAAAAAATTTAAGAAAATTAAAGATGATGGACTTGTGTTGACTGTTGCGTTATTAATAGGTTATCTTTGTTTATTAAGACAGTCCAATTTATTTTATTCCGAGGTGTCCAGAGATGGCGGTCATATGCTGCTCAGAAAGGACATCACGGCACACGCAACACACCTAACTATAACAGTTAGGAGCACTAAAACTACTCATAGACCAGAGGATGTGAACAGCATTGAAATACCTACTGGGACAAGTCGAGACTACTGCCCAGTACGTAATTGGTCCAAGTACGTTCACTTGACTCCTGCGCATGAGGAGGCCCCAGCCTTCATGATGACGACCGGCGAGCCACTGACGGCCGTAGTGTTCACCAAATGCATGCAGTTAGCATTGAAGGCAAGCAGATGTCCCTGGTGGCCATTGGTGACGGGGCACAGTCTACGGCGAGGGGGAGCCCAGGAGTATGCGCGTCTAGGCATGCCAATTGATTGCATAAAGACACTTGGGGGGTGGAAATCTGATATTGTTTTTAATTACGTAAATAAACATGAGTGTATGTAGGATCATCATCCCTCCTGTTCCAAATTTGGCTGAGAGATGATGATCCAATCGTGTAATTTAATGAATGTTGCTGTGAGAGGTGAAAGTGCTAAAAATGTGGTTGAGTGTGCCAGATGTGAGCTGTTGTGTGACCGTGATCTACTGTAGCTGCTTCATCATGTCTTCTGTTTCAAGCTTTTATTACAGAAATGATAGAGAAAATTTCTAGCTATTTCATATAGGAGTATGATATATACAATGACTGAATTGACCTGCATATAAGTAATGAATTTATAATAAATAATAATTGATTCTGATAGTACCTGCACATAAGTAATGATTAATATAGTAGAAAATGACTTAGGTTGTATTACCTGAGGAAATAGAATAATTAAAGCTAATAACTCAATTGTATTATTGGGTAAAGCGTATATAATAATGTTCACAAAGGTGTAGGCCAACAGGCTAGTGTAAAAATTTATTAAGCATGATTAATAAATTTATTAGCCCAAAAAAGTATATCTGTGTCTGGTTTTGAATTGTCCATGTTGCCGGAAACATGCATAATTCAAAATACCTGACTACGGGCTTGATATGATAGATACCATAGATACCGTTCGGAGCATGCGTTGCTATGGACCGAGTTAACTTCCGGTAGTGAATGCAAGCACAGTTCAGTCCTTACCTGGCCGCTGTCATATACGGAGTGTTGATACTGCAGTGGAATTTTGTCCAACCCACCCACCCATCAGCCAGTCAGGCTTTCATGCCTGAGAGCTGAGAGATGATGATCCAATCGTGTAATTTAATGAATGTTGCTGTGAGAGGTGAAAGTGCTAAAAATGTGGTTGAGTGTGCCAGATGTGAGCTGTTGTGTGACCGTGATCTACTGTAGCTGCTTCATCATGTCTTCTGTTTCAAGCTTTTATTACAGAAATGATAGAGAAAATTTCTAGCTATTTCATATAGGAGTATGATATATACAATGACTGAATTGACCTGCATATAAGTAATGAATTTATAATAAATAATAATTGATTCTGATAGTACCTGCACATAAGTAATGATTAATATAGTAGAAAATGACTTAGGTTGTATTACCTGAGGAAATAGAATAATTAAAGCTAATAACTCAATTGTATTATTGGGTAAAGCGTATATAATAATGTTCACAAAGGTGTAGGCCAACAGGCTAGTGTAAAAATTTATTAAGCATGATTAATAAATTTATTAGCCCAAAAAAGTATATCTGTGTCTGGTTTTGAATTACACAAGGAATATTAGATCATGGAACCAAACATGTGCCTAGAGAGTGCATTACACAAGGAATGTCAGATCATGGAACCAAACATGTGCCTAGAGAGTGCATTACACAAGGAATGTCAGATCATGGAACCAAACATGTGCCTAGAGAGTGCATTACACAAGGAATGTCAGATCATGGAACCAAACATGTGCCTAGAGAGTGCATTACACAAGGAATATTAGATCATGGAACCAAACATGTGCCTAGAGAGTGCATTACACAAGGAATATTAGATCATGGAACCAAACATGTGCCTAGAGAGTGCATTACACATGAATATCAGATCATGGAACCAAACATGTGCCTAGAGAGTGCATTACACATGAATATCAGATCATGGAACCAAACATGTGCCTAGAGAGTGCATTACACATGAATATCAGATCATGGAACCAAACATGTGCCAAGAGAGTGCATTACACAGGAATATCAGATCATGGAACCAAACATGTGCCTAGAGAGTGCATTACACATGAATATCAGATCATGGAACCAAACATGTGCCAAGAGAGTGCATTACACATGAATATCAGATCATGGAACCAAACATGTGCCAAGAGAGTGCATTACACAGGTCAGCAATTTTCAAATGCAGCAAATGACATATTTTACTTTTTAGCTCAAATGCATATTGCTTTTATGAATTTGAAAGCTTAATCATTGTATCCATTGTTTTGTTATTATAGATTATAATTTGTAATTATAGATAATAACAAACAACTTAAAGTTGCATAGTCCAATGCTTTTGAGTTTCTGTCATTTTTCTTAGATAAATATATGCAATTTATTGATATAATCTTCCTTACTTTAATTTGAAATAACTTTTATTTCAAATGGTTAACCTTTAAGATATTTGAACAACAAATATGGCAGATTAATTTTGGAAAGCATGGCAAAACTCTAACACCTGGTAGATTATCAATTTAATCTATTTTATCTCAGAAAATGACAGAAACTCAAAACCATCCGACTATGCCACATTACCGAAAGTGAGTAAGTGAAACATTACATTTTCCAGATGGCAGTGGGATTCGAACCCACGGGTTCGAACCCTGGCCGAATTAAACCAATGACTTAAAAATGTATACTTGTCGCCACCTAGCCTGGCACTCAGCATTACTAGCAGGATAGGGCAAGGAGCAGTGGAATGACTAAGATCAATTGTCCGCGATTGTAATTTCCCCTACTTAATCAACTCATCATCATCATGCTGTCGGTTGCGATGCAACAAAGACTGCTTTCATTACTTGACTGCCGCTCTCCATTTAGCTCTCTGCTGTGAGAGTTGCATCCATGAGTCGGTCTTAATGTCTCTCAGCTTCAGGTTTCTCTTGATGGTATCCTTGAACTGGAGACGAGGGCGCCCTCTCTTTCTGTAACCAGAAGACAGTTGAGAATAGAGGATCTGCTTTTGTAGCCTGTCTGATGACATCCTCATGATGTGTCCAGTCCACCGGAGATTCTTTTTGATCAGAAGATCTTCCATAGAGGGCAGCCCCTTCCGTTCGAGGATTTCCTTATTTTCCAACATTTCATGAAAGCTGCCTGCAAAAGTGTTGAAGTGCTGCTGGCTTTTGCAAGTTACCAGCAGCACTCTCTCGGGGAGCAAATAGAAGTTTCACACCGGCAAAAATATGTCAAGACAGGCGCAAAACTATTTGTCCCTGCAGTGCCTGGTCGGGAGATGTTGGGAGTTCCATACATCAACCGCCCTTAATGCTGCCACAGTGACATGGTTTTCTGTTTAGGGTTTGCTCCCGTAACCTTCGGTTCTGACAAGAACCTGTACCACAAGGCAGTGGTTTACAACTCTGCAGGGCAGGGGCGTCAAACTCCCTGAGGTATTGCTATACCTGCATACTAATCAACTAATGTAGCAACAACAACAAACAACAACAACAACAAACTTACCATAATCATAGAAGCAAGAGCAAGCCTTCTTCCGGAGTTGATCCACTGATGTGCTTTCAGGATGAATCAGGTTGGCGCTGTACCCGTAGCATTTGTGGCACATGTCTACATTTAGTGAAAAATGCAGATAATTAGCCATTTGTTACTGAATACTAACTTGAAGGTAGATAAAAGATTCAACCCATACTTGGACCTACTACGGACAGATTTGTGTAACTGTCATAAAGTATTGAATTGAATTCCAGTAAGGGCTGAAAAACAACCCATTAGAAAAAGTGTTAAAAGGCTGGCTAAATGAAATCAGCACATCAATTCTTAATTTACCAAGCAAAATAATTATATTATGTTTTTGTTTTTTTCTTCTTTTTTTTTCATATGCATCTTCACATTTACCCGCTACTTTTGAGTTTCGAAATATAATAAAATATGTCGTTTAAGCTACGTCATTAGTATTTATTTTAACATAATGGCAAATGTCTTTTGATATTGGGTCAAGATTGGAAAGGGTGGGACGGGGGTAGATTGAAAAGTAGCTCTCTGAGGTATAGTTGTGTCAAGGTTGGAAAGGGTGTGTGGGTAGATTGAAAAGTAGTTCTCTAACTTATTATTACGTCAGAATTGGAAAGGGCGGGTAGATTGAAAAGTAGTTCTCTAAGGTATTATTGTGTCAAGGTTTGAAAGGGTGTTGGGGTAGATTGAAAATTAGTTCTTTAATGTATTATTGTGTCAAGGTTTGGAAGGGTGTTGGGTAGATTGAAAATTAGTTCTTTAATGTATTATTGTGTCAAGGTTTGGAAGGGTGGGGGTAGATTGAAAAGTAGCTCTCTACGGGTACAACCTGCCATGTCCAACTTGGGTGTATGCTTGTAGAACTTTGTAACGATTTTTTCTGTAAACAGGAGAAAGAGCAGAAACAAAATGGGAAAATGTACTAATATTTACCGCTTAGACCTGATTGAAATTATGCATTAGGCCTAACAAAAAAGTGGCGCGGTTAAGGAAACTTGCTAAATTCAGTTAAGTAGGATTCTTTTCGTACTTTGTTGTTCTTTTTGCAAGGATTACCATAAGTCTATTCTTTACAAGCAATTTCAGTGTTCAATGCATAAATAAAGTTTAAAATAATTAAAAGTGCAGATCATGAAAATTACATTGTAAAAATAAAAATAAATTATTTTGTATTCTTTAGATTAGTTGATTAGGCAGGGGAAATGAAAGAATGCTGCTAAATAAATTCTGAATATATGGCATTATTTATGTTATTACGTATATATATGCAAAAGAATCGTTAATTGGTTGAACAAACTCATTACATGACAGAAAGCATGGCCATCAATTTCTTCAAACCTATGGTGGCACCATATTTTGACTATGGGGAAATAATATTCATAGGAGGGAGTAAGGCGCGACTACATAAACTGCAGAGGCTCCAAAATAGAGCACTATAAATATGCCGAGGGAAGAGTAAAACCCTTCCCGACGCAAGAGCTGCATAAGATAGCAAGAATATAATTCCTCACAAACAGGCAACAGGATCACCTAAAATTGGATGCATACAACAAATCTTGAACCATAGATGTCAAGGTTTGAAAAGTAGCTCTTTAATGTATAAGCAACAATGGTCCATTACTACCAATGGTAAAATCAAAATGCAGTGCATATGATTGCAGTGTGGCTAACATGAGTGGCAATATTGGGAATAAACTGCCAGCGGCAACACAAAATACAGTAAACATATCAGTGTTTAAGAAACTACTAAAAAAATAATGCCCATCCATTGATGTCCCATTATGGGTAGACTCCGGTCAATGCCATATAATAAAAGAAATCAACAGCAAATACGAATTATTATTAAATCTAATTATGTAGAAAGTAAATAATTCTTTAGAAGTAACATTGCAAAGGGTGGTTCATGATCAAGTGCTTCCACCTAAACAAAAAATCCAACCATGGCTAGCTAAACGTAAAGCTGCAATGCCCGATGACAACATCATATTTTCAAAACCAAAACAATTATTGAGATTTGATTCTACAAATCTAAAGTAGATACTGGTGCACTTATTAAACATTTGGTGCCACATAGAAAAGAATATTGAGGCAATTTAATACAGCCTGTTACTACAGAACTCTTGGTGTGCTTGCAAAAATAATGTTTGCATGGTTGCACTTCGAATATCTCAAAAAGTTTGCCATTTAAAATCAAATTCACATCAAACTAAAGCAAGGTAAATTGTTCATGATGGGCCACCAACATGGATAATTTACACGCGCACGAGGAGCCCTACCCTCCCCCCCCTTCCCCCTGCCCACACCCACGCCCTCCCCTACCTCCTCCCTCCACCCCTCCGACCCGACGGTGGCGCCATCTGAACTCAAACCCACCAACTAAAGAAACCCTGCCGGAGACACCCAGAACTACCACACGAGACCATGACGTCACGATCTCGCCTCGCGAGACCCACCCCTGCCTGACCCACATACTGCCTATATAACCTGAGCAGCTCACTACTCCTGCCACACACTTGCTATCCGGACCGCACCTCGTCCACACCTCTCTCTATCACCTCTCCGCCGGCCGGACACCTCCTTGATATGTCTGAAAAGAGTTCCAGGAGGGGGTGCCTGCCGGCATTTTCACTTTCTACCCTTACTCTGTCCGTGTCTATGGCTCGCCGGCTGGTTACCATAGGGCAGATAGGCACGGGCCTTTGACTCAACTCTCCTCATTTCTCTTTCCTAGATCTGCCCATTCGATTTCTCCCAGGCTCACTTCTTCCCCTAACCAGGGTTGTTGTGTTCTTGGGGGGGGCTCTTGACCTTTTTTCCGTTTCTCTGACTGGTTCTTGTTGCTGGAACGACCGCTGCTCCCACCTTTGCCCGCCTTCCTCGAACCCCTGCTGACCGATAATGATCAGCCTAGTATATTTATCTCAGAAAATGACAGAAATCTGAAACCATCAGAGTATGCAACTTTTACTTCTGTTGCATGAAGCTGTTTGTCATTTATTTAGGGCATGGTGGCCGAATTGGTAAAAGTGCAGGCCTCGTGTGTGGAAGGTTGGGAGTTTGGTTCCCGGTTGAGTCAAACCAATCACTTTAAAATTGGTACTTGTCACTTCCTAGCCTGGTGCTCAGCATTAATAGGATCGGGCAAGGTCTGGTAACCTCAGTGTCAGGATAATGTGACTACGTGGGATATCGGGTCATGGTGCCGGTGGCCTGATTTCCCAGTGGGCCAGCACTATAACGTCGCCATGAGTGCGCGCTGTCACCAGTCGATACCCGGCCTGATATCACCTTAGATGTTGCCAGGATGCAAAACTCCAACAACCAACCAACCAACCTTTATTGAGGTCATTCACTCACCTGGGTTGTAGTACTCCTGAACCTTGATGGGTGCAGGCTGGATGTTCTTAACGTTGTGCAGTTGTCTCACTTTGAACTCGATGCACAGGGTGTGGTTCTTGGTGATCTGGTACAGATTGGGTTGTTGACAGGATATCAAACTGTGTAACTGGTGATATTAAAGTTGCATGGTCCGATGAAACATATTTTTTTCAAAACCAAAACAATTACTTATATTTGATTCTATATATCCAATTAGGTAATGGTGCATTAACTAATGCTTTGGTACAGCATATAGAGAATAATCAGTCAATTTATTACCCCATCCCTTTGGACACCTACTTTGAGACAGCCATTAGGTAGAGGGGGCACTGACCAATTAGGTCGATCTCGTGACCTCATTAGTGGCCCTCATTCCAGTACCATATATGGGTTTATTCAGGTTGCAGGACATAAGGCCATTCCTCATCACGTGACCATCGCGAGATGTGAATCTGGACCACAACAACTGCACTTTTGGTAAGCTTGCCGAAATTATTTTAGGTTCTTTCAGCTCAAATTGCCCCAGAATTAGGCGGTTTTTAATCAAAGTGACTCCAGAATAATGTATATTAGGTTATAATGGTCAACCTGATACATTTATCTAAAAAAAAATAAGGGACAAATTCTAAGGCCATCCGACTACGCAACTTTAAACAACGTCTACACACTTCTTCAACTTCTCTTCTGGCATCACTCCTGTGTAAGGTATGCTGTGTTGTGTTGTGTTATGCTGTGTTGTGTTGTGTTGTGATGTGTTGTGTTGTGTTGTTTGGTTTACTACTGTCACTACTACTGGTACAGGTAATAATTGAAAACACACAAGACCACCTTGTATATTTAGGCATTTATTCTTGTCAGAGTTATGGGTTGTATATTAGAGTCAGTTTGATCAAAGAACCTATAACTCTAAGCCGGGTATCAAACCCACCACAACGTGGCACTGCGAAATTTACATTACCATGGGAGAGATAGGGAGTGAGCTGTCTTAGTATTATAGGGTCTTTGGTTTGATGTACAAGACTCCCAGACGCTTAACCCAATGAATATTAACTTTAAGCATGGGTGGGTGGGATTGTAAATTTCGGTGAGCCTGTCATATACATCTTGATGGTTTGAACGCTAAGGAGGATGTGATTACATAGGTGGCACAACAGTTGGCCGCCGGTGCCACAGTTTCCACCGTCCACCAGTTTCCGTGGTATGCATCGCTTCTGCGCATGCTTCAAAATTGAACAGCATCGTCACTAACCTTATAAATTTAATATAATGTTTTTGGTAAAGATGTGTTCTATATGTGTACCAACCGATTTGTTTCTAGGTGGTGTGGTTTTAGAGATATTTCACTTTTTCTGTATGAAGATTGCTCACGGCCATTGACAATGCATTTGAGTGTAGGCGTACCGTGGAAACTGGGGGACGGCAGAAACTGCGACACCGGGCAGGTGGTGATAGTTCATGTCCTTTATCGCTAGGTGGCAGCAGTGCAGGAGTGCATAGAAAAGAGTGTTGTCGATCCCATGTATTCAATTACCCATGCTTAAAGTAAACATGAACAATGCTACCCTTCTCGAATACACAGCGCGTCCTGATATGACCTTAGATGTTGCCAGGAAGTAAGACCCCAACAAACTAATGAATAAGGTAATATTATTCATCGAAATTGGGGTTTTAATATTTCTTCTTATACACAAGGGGGCATGTGATATGTCACAGCCCACCAGCTGGACAGCCCATGAGAGGTAACCAACTGCTAGACAACAGCCAGATAACATCAAATCCAAACATAAACCAACTACCTATTACGTACAAGCCTATAATATGTAAATAGAGTAGGCTAGTCTAGAATTAAGTGTAGGAAAAAATAAAAAGAGGAAGACTCTTACCAAGAAAATCCAAAAAAACTAACATAGATCACTAACCACAAACCACAATCTTAAGAAACATAGACCGATAACTGCCCAGCATTGAAAACAAGCTTGATCATCCGAGCTTATATGCTAATATGCTATGGACAGCACAAACATCCCATTAAAAAAACACCAAAAAAACAAGTCAACATTGGTCACCGTCATTAAAGCTGCATAGTCTGATGAAAGCGTCACATTTTCTGAACTAAACCCTTATCTAGATTTGATTTTACGTATCCAACTTAAGTAGGGCCTACCGATGCACTCATTAATTATTTATTGCTGCATAGAAGGGGATAATAAGCAAATGTTAATAGAACCTGTTACTGCCGAATCCTATGGCGTCAGAGATTTTAGACATGCATGCCAAAATTAATTTTTCGCATTTGTGCTTCAAATATCTCCAAATTTAGCCATTAAAAAATCTAAGTTACTCCTTCAAACTGAAGAAAGGTAGATTATAATGATCAAGCTAATATATTTTTCTAAATAAATGTACTACAACTCAAAGCCATCGGAGTAGGCAACGCTAAGCTCACCTTGGGGACATGGAAGATGACAGATCTGTGTGTGGGGGTGTACTCCTCCACTTCCTTGTTGTCCCGCTTAATCTACAATATACAAACATCCTGTGTATGAATAAAGTAATGCACAAACAACTACACTCAATGATCAGACGAGATTCGATTAGATTAGAGTGTTTAAGCTGTATGCTCAGGGCAAGTCGGAGACTCCACCATCAGTGCCCAGTACATGGGGTGAGGATGCTCTGTTTAGATTAGATTAGGGTGTTTGAGCTGTACGCTCACGCTAATCCCCTCTCTTCCATTCCCTCTCTTCCATTCCCTCCCTTTCCATTCCCTCCTCTTGTGTTCCCCTCTTGCGTTCCCCCCTCTTTCGTTCCCCCTCTTTCGTTCCCCCTCATTCGTTCCCCCTCTTTCATTCCCCCTCTTTCGTTCCCCCTCTTTTGTTCCCCCTCTCTCGTTCCCCCTCTTTCGTTCCCCTCTTTTGTTCCCCCTCTTCCGTTCCTCCTCTTCCGTCCCTCCTTTTCTGTCCCTCCTCTTCCATTCCCCATTCTCCATCTTCCGTTCCCCCTCTTCCATTCCCCTTCTTCCATTCCCCCTCTCCCATTTCCCCTCTCTTCCGTTCCCCTCTCTTCCGTTCCCTCTCTTCCGTTCCCTCTTTCGTTCCCCCTCTTTCGTTCCCCCTCTTTCGTTCCCCCTCTTTCGTTCCCCCTCTTTCGTCCCCCTCTTTCATTCCCCTCTTTTGTTCCCCTCTTCCATTCCTCCTCTTCCGTCCCTCCTTTTCTGTCCCTCCTCTCCATTCCCCTCTCCATCTCTGTTCCCCCTCTTCCATCCCCTTCGTCCATTCCCCTCTCCCTTCCCCCTTTCCATTCCCTCTCTTCATTCCCTCTCTTCCGTTCCCCTCTTCATCCCCTCTTTCGTCCCCCTCTTTCGTTCCCCCTCTTTCGTTCCCCCTCTTTCGTTCCCCTCTTTCGTTCCCCTCTTTCATTCCCCCTCTTTCCGTTCCCCCTCTTTCGTTCCCCTCTTCGTTCCCCCTCTTCGTTCCCCCTCTTCCGTTCCCCTCTTCCGTCCCTCCTTCTGTTCCTCCTCTTCCATTCCCTCCATCTTCCATTCCCCCTCTTCCATTCCCCTCTCTTCCATTCCCTCTCTTCCGTTCCCCTTTCCATTCCCCCTCCTTCGGTCCCCCTCTTCGTCCCCTCTTTCCTTCCCCTCTTTCGTTCCCCCTCTTTCGTTCCCCCTTCGCCCCTCTTTCGTTCCCCCTCTTTTCGTTCCCCCTCGTTCGTTCCCGCCCCCCCTCTTCTTTCCCCCCTCTTTTTTTCGTTCCCCCTCTTTCGTTTTCCGTTCCCTCTCTTTCGTTCCCCCTCTTTCGTTCCCCCTCTTTCGTTCCCCCTCTTTCGTTCCCCCTCTTGGGGAATGAAAGAGGCGGAATGCAAGAGGAAGGGAATGCAAGAAGGGGGAATGAAAGAGGGGGGAACAGAAGATGGGGGAATGGAAGATGGGGAATGGAAGATGGGGAATGCAAGACGGGGAACGGAAGATGGAGAATGGGGAATGGAAGAGGGAGAATGTAAGAGGAAGAATGGAAGAGAGGCGAATGGAAGAGGGGGAATGGGAGAGGGAGGAATGGAAGAGGCGAATGGAAGAGGGGGAATGGAAGAGGAGGGACAGAAGAGGAGGGATGGAAGAGGGGATCGGAAGAGGGGGAATGGAAGAGGGAGAATGGAAGAGGGAGAATGGAAGAGGGAGAATGGAAGAGAGGCGAATGGAAGAGGGGAATGGGAGAGGGGGGAATGGAAGAGGAGGAATGGAAGAAGGGGAATGGAAGAGGGGGAACGGAAGATGGAGAATGGGGAATGGAAGAGGAGGGACAGAAGAGGAGGGACGGAAGAGGAGGAACGGAAGAGGCGGGACGGAAGACGGGGATCGGAAGAGGGGAATGGAAGAGGGGGGAATGGAAGAGGGAGAATGAAAGATGGAGAATGGAAGAGGGAGAATGGAAGAGAGGCGAATGGAAGAGGGGGAATGGGAGAGGGGGGAATGGAAGAGGGGGAATGGAAGAGGGGGAAAGGAAGATGGGGGAACACAAGAGGGGGGAACGCAAGAGGGGGGAAAGCAAACAGGGAGGAACACAACAGGGGGAATGCAAGAGGGGAACGCAAGAGGGGGGAACACAAGAGGGGAACACAAGAGGGGGAACGAAAGAGGGGGAACGAAAGAGGGGGAACGAAAGAGGGGGAACGAAAGAAGGGGAATGAAAGAGGGGGAACGAAAGAGGGGGAACGAAAGAGGGGGAACGAAAGAGGGGGAACGAAAGAGGGGGAACGAAAGAGGGGAACAAAAGAGGGGGAACGGAAGAGGGGGAACGGAAGAGGGGGAACGGAAGAGGGGAACGGAAGAGGGGGAACGGAAGAGGGGGAACGGAAGAGGGGGAACGGAAGAGGGGGAACGAAAGAGGGGCAACGAAAGAGGGGAACGAAAGAGGGGGAACGAAAGAGGGGGAACGAAAGAGGGGGAACGAAAGAGGGGGAACGAAAGAGGGGGAACGAAAGAGGGGAACGGAAAGAGGGGGAACGGAGAGAGGGGGAACGGGAGAGGAGGGAATGGAAGAGGAGGGAATGGAAGAGGAGGGAATGGAAGAGGGGGCATGGGAGAGGAGGGAATGGAAGAGGAGGGAATGGAAAGAGGGGGAATGAAAGAGGGGGAATGAAAGAGGGGGAATGGAAGAGGGGGCATGGGAGAGGAAGGAATGGAAGAGGAGGGAATGGAAGAGGGGGAATGAAAGAGGGGGAATGAAAGAGGGGGAATGAAAGAGGGGGAATGAAAGAGGGGGAATGAAAGAGGGGGAATGAAAGGTTCAGAGACTCCACCATCAGTGCCCAGTACATGTGGTGAGGTAGATAAAAGATTCACCCAGTACTTGTAGTACACGGGTGTCAAATGGTTACTTATATCAGAACAGAGTTGGTGAAATGGGAGAGAATGCAAAAAGATAAGATGGCGGCCAGAGAACACTGTAATAATGTGAGTCCCAACACGGTGAGTTGTCAGTCGCTACTGTTTTATTACCGTCCCCCTCACAGCGGTGCGCGACCCACTACACTGGTCTCTACCACGGGCTATACGCACACATCACATCCCCCCTTCATACAGGCGATACGGCCGGATGATACATGGCCTGTGCGTTGCTGTGGGGACTCCCTACCACAATTATTTAATAAATCACATAGATATATTCACTCCTACACTGTTTCCTCCCCTCTCCTAAAGGCAGGTTCAACAAAGTGAGACAAATTATTCAATTTAAGTTGTGGCCTGACCTGCACACGGTCACCTAGTGCATCTCATATTTATACACAGTCAACCACGCGGCAACTCGGTATCAGATGACCAATGACAATTTACCGTTTTAGCACTCATTTCATCTCAACCATCTGACTTACTAACATCTTGAACCAAACGCCCTGTACCGTCACATAGTTTTCATATAACCATATAACATTGACAATTTCATCCGTGACCCCGTCACCTGCCCTACTTCATAGGTCTAATCTAACAACTGGCCTAATTGTTCGACCGAACCGCGATGTTTTGATTGGGGGTGGGTTGATGTCCCTAGTGGGTGGGCCTGGCCCTAGATTATCTAGTGGTGTTTCCCTTTGTGGTGCTTGCACTGTTTGTCCCCTGAGGCACTTTAATGAGATGCACTCCGTTCCTGTTCAATTGGTTGTTCGACTCATTCTCTATTTGGTACTCGCGCCCCGTCGGACCCGTGCACCCTCTAATGACCCCCTTTTTCCACAGCCCGCGGTGATTCCTATATTTTACTTTGTCCCCCGTGTTTAACAATCGGTGTGTCTTACCCGATTTTTTGTCATGGTAGTATTTCTGCCTTTCTTGGATACGGGCTGTTTGTTGTCGTTTCACGTGTTGCACCTGTGGTTTAAGGTTTTGATCTACGTTGGGTATTTTAGATCGCAACCGCCTGCTCATCAGCAATTGAGCTGGAGAAGCATTTAGAACGTGTATCGGTGCATTTCGGTAATTCAATAAGGCTAACTGTATGTCTTTGCCTGTCTCGGTGCATTTTTTTATCATACGCTTCACTGTCTGAACAAACCATTTGATTTGCCCATTGCTCCTTGGGTATTGCGGGCTCGAATACAATGGGGTAAAGCCGTAATGCTCTGCAAAGTCCCGGTACTCGCGGCTCGTGAATTGCGGACCATTGTCTGACGCCACTATTCTGGGTATCCCATGTCTAGCAAAGTTATCTTTCAGCACATCAATTACATTGTTAGAGGAAGTACTATCTAACTTGGCTATCTCTGGATACTTTGTATAGTAATCTACGGTGATGACATATGTGATATGATCTATCTCAAACAAATCTACTCCGATTTTATCGTATGGGACACATCGGACGCTATGGTTTATGAGTGGCTCATTGTGTGGTAGCTTTCTATTGTTTTGACATGTCTCGCATCTGCTGGTTCGGTCTTCAATTTGCTTATCAATATTTGGCCAAAACACGCTCTCTCTAGCGAGTTGTTTCGTTTTGGTAGCACCCAAATGCGTCTCATGAAGTATATTCAACATGTTGTTTCTCACTTTACCTGGGACGATGATTCGGTTCCCTTTCATTATCAGACCGTTATTTACTGTTAACTCATCTTTGAATGATGCATACTGCCGCATACCTGCGGGCATGCGCTCTACGCTATCGTCCCATCCCTTCTGTATCTGCTCGCGCAACTCTACCATTGCCTCATCCGTCTCAACTTTGTGCCTCATGTCATTAAGGATACTCGATGCTGAAGAATTGACCGTGGCGACACTTACACTATCATCAAACAAACTCACAGTACCGCTGTCTTTACTGTGGGCCCGCAACAGAGTGTCTGAAAAAAACATAAGCGTTCCTTTAAGATATGTCAATTTCAGGTCATAGTTCTGTAACCGCATCCTCATGCGCTGCATCCGCGCGGACAGTTTATGGATCGGTTTTTCCATGATTGCCACTAGCGGCTTATGATCCGTTTGAACTTGGACCTCTTTCCCATACAAATAATCATGGAAACGCTGGCACCCAAAACAGATGGCCAGCATCTCTTTCTCGATAATCGCATATTTTGTTTGGGCTGAATCTAATGCGCGAGAAGCTAGAGCTATGGGTTTGCTATCCTGCATGATGACCGCCCCTAATCCTGACTGACAGGCATCGACTTGCAGCACTATTGGTTTATTTATGTCATAGTAAGCTAGTACTGGTGTGCTTTGCAATTTATGTTTCAGCCTCTCAAATGCATCTGCCTGCTCTTTCTGCCAGTGCCATGCGACGTCCTTGTTAAGGAGGATGCGCAGGGGTTTAGCGATCTCTGACAGGTTGGGTATGAACTTATGTACATACCCCACCATCCCCAGAAATCGTTGCACGCCCGCTTTGTCACATGGAGCTGGCATATCCACAATTGCTTGAATCCTGTCTGGATCCGGCTCAACGCCATCCCGTGTTAGTTTGTGACCCACATACGTAACAGCTGTCCTACAAATTTTGGATTTTGCGGGGTTCAATTTCAGGTGGACAGACCTTGCTCGTGCCAATACCGCTCTCAGTCGCTCATTATGCTCTTCGATTGTAGAACCATAGATGAGGATATCATCGGTCACAATGCCTACTCCAGGTAGGTCACCCATGATGCGGTGCATCTCATGTATGAAAATATCAGCCGCTGTTTTTACCCCAAACGGGAGACGAGTGTAACGATACCGCCCCCACGGAGTATTAAAGGTGCATAGGAGCGAGCTAGAATGGTCTAATTCGATCTGCCAATACCCCGATTGTGCATCTAGAACCGAAAAGTACCGTGCATTTGCGGTCTTTGCAATTATTTCTTCGATTGTGGTAGTTGGATAGGGCCCTCTGAGGATTGCATGGTTTAGCTTAGTTGGATCCAGACAGATTCTAATACCCATTGCTTTCTTCACTATAGTAATAGAATTCACCCACTCTGTTGGCTCAACTTGCTCTTTAATTACCCCCAACTCGATCATGCGCTTTAGTTCTGCTTTTACCTGACCTTCCACTGCATAAGGAATACGTCTAGGGGGATCTACCACTGGTGTTATACTTGCATCAACATGAAATACAGCGTTTGACTTGATCAGCCCCAGGCCCCTGAAAACATCCTCATATTCGCTTACCACATTTTCCGCACCCTCTCTACTGTCCCAATCGATCACCTCAAGGTCGTCGATCCTAGCGAGCAGTCCCAATGTCACACAGGCTTCCTTTCCTATGATCGGGTGAGCCCCTTGGACGATCTGGAAGACAACATCCTGTCCCTTGATGCTGACGATGGCCTCCCCATCAGGCTTGACTCGATGCCCCGAGAAGGTGATGAGGCTGCATCTCGGCTGCATCTATGTCCATGCGATCGAGCACCTCTCGAGGCAACACGTTCGCCTCGGATCCTGTGTCAAGCTTGAATCTTGTTGGACGCCCCTGGACCGTAAACTCCCGGAACCACAGTTTCCTCCTGTCGGCGCCTTTCTCCAGTTCACCCACAAACAAATCTGCCATTAGTTCATCCATCCGTGCACTGTCATGTGACGGCTCTTGGTTGTGAGGCTCCGGCATGCCTACAGAAAGCTCACTGATCGGTGTCGGCCTGCCACGGCAGACCTTGGCACAATGTCCAATCTTCCTGCAGGACATGCATGTCTTCCCCTGTGCTGGACATGCTCCTGGACGGTGCGGGTACCCACAGTTACCACATGTGCCACGATCCATGTTGTTGTTGTTGTTCTGGGCACCCCTCGGCCTCCAAGATGGCGTCGCTGTTCGCGCTGGTCGGGCACCTCGTGATGTGGCTGGCGCACCGGCGCTCCTAGCCAAGTAATCCAACTCCTTATCTGCCGCGTCCGTATCTCTCCCATCCAGGTGCTCTGCTCTGAACTCACTCAGTTTGCACAAGTCCACGCAGCATCGTAGCGTCAAATTTGCAGTCTGCAGCAATTTATTGCGAAGGCTAATATTTTTCACACCGGCTACAATCCTGTCATGTAGCAGTGAGTCCTGAATAGGGCCATACTCGCAATCCTTGACCCTATCTCGAAGCACAGTCAAATACTCCGACATACTCTCACTTGTCTGATTATAGGTATTGAACTTGTATCTAGTAATAATCAGGTTCGTTTTACCCATGCAGTAATCCTTGAACGCTTGCACTAGCGGTTCAATCTTGTCTTCCTCACTCGGGTCCACCTCCATGTTGGAGAACACTCGCTGGGCCTCCGGCCCGGCCACATGCAGAAATATTGAGCATTGCACTCTCTCCTGCCGAGTTTCCATGCCTGCTGCCATCGCTTATATTGAATACGACCTGAACCACTGTTTCCAGTTGCTTGAATCATGACTGTCCAGAATTAACGGCCCGGGAGGCTTCAGACCGGGAATCTGTTTCGCTTGAACATTGGGCATGTTTCCCTCTATCTGACACCATGTAATAATGTGAGTCCCAACACGGTGAGTTGTCAGTCGCTACTGTTTTATTACCGTCCCCCTCACAGTGGTGCGCAACCCACTACACTGGTCCCTACCACGGGCTATACGCACACATCACAAACGCCGTTAATTTCAATTTTAAATTGCATTAAAGTATATGTTTTATTATATTTTACAACTCAAAAGTAGCGGGTAAACATGAAGACATATACAAAGAATAAATGTTGCTTCTTAGATTGTGAAATTAGGCTCTCATAAAGACTCAGTTCATTAGCCCGATTTTTCGACCATTTTTATATAAGGCTGGTTTTCACCCCTGTACTGGAAGTACGGGGTGAATCTTTTATCTGTTTAGATTAGATTAGAGTGTTTGAGCTGTACGCTCACGCTAAGTCGGAGACTCCACCATCAGTGCCCACTACATTTGGCGAGGATGCTCTGTTTAGATTAGATTAGAATAGATTAGAGTGTTTGAGTGGTATGCTCAGGGCAAGTCTGAGACTCCACCATCAGGGCGTGTGGTGAGGATGCTCTGTTCAGCTTAGTCATGTGTGGCAATGAATTTGAATCTGCTGGTGGTTGCTGTTTGTATCCTGGAATCTGAGGTTCATCTGGTATTGCTGTTAACACCTTGTCAAGCTGTCCTTTGAATGATTGTACAATACAGTTAGATTGGTTTCTTATGTAAGCTGCCACTGTCTTGAAAAGCTGAACTCTCCAGACAGAAAGACTTCCTTCCTGCAGAGTTTTTGTTGACCATGAAGCTTTTGTATTTATGGCTGGTACCTTACCAAGTTTACCATATCTATTTCAATGATAGATTGTTATGCTACAGTTGGGTACGTTGCCATCAATCAGGTGGCCAAATGAGTTGAGCGCCCTCCTCCTATGTTTGTAGGTCATAGGATTCGAGTAGCTGGGTTAAAACCCTGGTCGCGTCAAATGAATGACTTGAAAATGTATACTTGTCACTACCTAGCCTAGTGTTTGGCATCACTAGGAATAGGATAGGGCAAGGAGCAGTGGAATGAGGAAGACCAATTTTCCGTGATTGAAATTTCCCTGTGTAATCAACTAATGTACCCCCAAAAAGGTTCAATTGCTGCTATGTAGCCTAATGCTCTGCACTGACCTCTCAGGCAAGGAGCCAAGGATCGGCATGGATAAGGCGATTGCAACAGGCAGTGTAGATAGGCTAATGGTTAACACGCTAGCCATATATTTATTTAAATGGTAGAAACTCAAAGACATGGTGTAAAGTCCACGGCTGGAATCTGTGGTTGTGTAGTCAGGCTATAATGAAATCGATACAGGCAAGAAGAGAAAGGAAGAGTATAAAGAATGAAAGTAGAGAGAGAGACAATTTCCTCAGGTTTATTATTTATAGTGGCACATGGATCTGGTATGGCATACCACCTGACCATGTTCTCCAATGAGAATCAAGCATTTACAGTTCCACCAATGAACATCAAGCATTCCTGTGTCACCATGGCTACAATGATCTGCCCACCACCACCACGCTGTGTGGCCCCCCCTTGGACACCACCTGCCTGAGCTGAGTGTGTGGTGATCCGTGACTAACAGAGGGGGGAGGGGGTAGTGAGTAGAGCTCCAAATGCCCCTTACACACTATCTCTAGTGCCTCTTTCACACTATCTGATTAATACACAATGACTATTGACCATGAGTAAAGTATCGCCAGCAACTACATAAATACATTCATGCACCTGGCACTATATACCATTTACCATTATAGACCACTTGCATTCCCCCACCAATGCGTTTTATCAGAATATTTTACAATGGGATTATGCAACTTTGAGATGGGCTTCAAAGAAATTAGCATTTCTCACCGTGCTGATGGAGGATTTAAGACCTGGCTATTTGAAATATGCCTAGTCGCAAAAGGATTCATTTCGAAGGATCTGCCTCATAAAAACATTTGCATCAATTTACCCTTCCGAGACTCTTGGTAGGCTGGTAACCTGTTGAGATTCCCACGTCAATGACGGCTCTCCCAACATCAGACTGAGTTGACCTAATAAGAAATGGATATGATCATAGATAAATCTGAGGGTGGGTTATACCCTAGTCACACTACGCTTGCGATCACTTGCGACCACCAAAAAGGGACAGTTGATGATTGATTGGTGGTTGCTTTACGCCATGTCGGCAGCATAGGCCATATTCAGGGCGAGATATTCATCGCTTTTACATGTAAAAGCAGACAATCAATTATGTGCCAATAGACACTCATTAAATTAGAAAGCTCACAATCATATATTTGTGGTCAAGGGAAACAAATTCCCATAGAAAAAGAAAAGTTTTATTAATAATTTATTTAGTAAACTATGAGGTGGTACAGTCCAGCTGCCCTCAAAAAGGCTAACATGTTTTCCTGTTTTACTTTAGTAAAAAGGTCATGCATACTGTCTGCAGTGTAGAATTGTTGGCGCAGGGCCGCAAAAAGGGACAGTCGCAAGGTGGTCGCAAGTGGTCGGCAACCAGTCGGCGATCGGTTGGCGACCTCCGGGCGACCATTTTGGTTGCAGCTGCTGCGCCAAAAACCTCCTTTGCAACCAAAACCATTTTCAGGGCTTGCAACTGGGCAGCAAGCAGTCGGCGAGCAGTTAACGACCAGTCACACACTCAGTGGAGGGCATTTTGGTCACCGAACTGTCGCCAACCTCTTCCCAACTGCTCATCGACAGCTCACCGACCACTCACATAACATCTTGAACTCATGAAATGAATTAATGAACTAATTATAGGCAGCATAAATACACCATCCCCCTAAAAAAAATGATAATGCATATAGAAAGAAGTCACGATCAAAGCATTAAGAATTAAAAATGTATGGTTTTTGGGGTGTTTTTTTTCTCTCTCTCTCCAATTATGATCTCATGAGACAGGAGCCAGATTCAAATAGAATGTCTGTCAGTTGAAGCTTGGGTTGAACACTCACCTTGTGCACACTTTGATGCTGAATTCATTGATCATCTTTCTTCTTTCGCAGCCCAGTATGGCGTTGCATACGTCTTTGCTGCATGTAAAAAAAAGTCACGTATGTCACACAGCTAAACCTAAGGGCAAGTCGGCCAAGTTTTGGGAGAAGGTAACATACCGCCAGAATCTATTCCTTACATGAATAGTCACTATTTTTTAAAGTTGCAGAGGACACTCCCTGAAACTAAAGAAGCGCTACTCCAGGCTGGACCTTATGCCACAACTTTTTCGGCTTTAGAGTGGTTGACTTGTGGAATGACTTGCTGGAGAGTGTCACTCATAGCTGCAGAGATGGTGAACTGTTCCAAGTCCTGACTGGATGCACACTGGTCAAGCATTACATACATCTCGGAGCCAGTGACAGTTGCTACAATGCACCACATGTGAAACCCATGTGGAGATGTGGAGGGAGTGACTCGAAGGCCTAGATGCCAGCGTGCACCTCAACATCCATGATGAAGAACACCTCCCCGCTGACACAGAGAACCCCTGGGTAACCTGAAGGCTCTGAACCAGTTGCGAACACAGGTTGGCCAGTCCAGAGTGAACATGCTGAAGTGGGGGTACTCTGACTCATCGGAAACCTGTGACTGCAGGATCAGGCAGACGATGCAACACCTACTGGTCTGCCCCATCATGGTCACTGCCTGCTCTGCTGCAGACCTGACATTGGCCAACAACATTGCCATCAGCTGCTCTAAACACTGGGAGAGCAGCATCTGAAATAGACAACTGGTGGAAGGATACGATGAAGAAGACCACATGTGAAGAACTGTCCCCTTTTCTATTAATTAAGAGCGGCTAACATAGTAACAGGTCCAAGGCCTATTATAGCTGTTTCCTATTGATTGATTGATTGATTGGTAGTCTGATGTTTTTATATTGAGTTTCTGATATTTTTATGAGATAAAGGCGCAAAAACCGAGAAATGACAGAAACTCGTTCAAGCCGAAATCAAACCATGACAATCATATCATATTTGAGTTGAAGCGGCCATTTATCATTCCGATAGTCAAGTCCATTTCTTCACAAAAACTGACACATGCCCTGTATAATGCATTATTCAATATTAAATTGATTGACCTTAGCTGGAAAATACAAACAAAAATGATATAACCACTATACATGCACAACATGGCACTATTAAAAGACTAACCGTTATTAAAACCAAATCTAACTGATATACAAACACAGCATATGATTTAACCACTAGTGTAAATTATTGCACACTCTATCTTGATGCATATACATTGCACTATGTTGACTACCTATACTGTACACTATGCAGCATAGCCTGCTCCGTCACTTTCTTTTTATGTTCAGAATGGGTTGCGCTGCACGCAATGCAACACATTCCACTTCCACTATGTACAGACCAAATGCGATCACTCCAACAGCTGGAAGACCAGTGCCCCGGCGCTGACAAAATAAGTATTCAGATGAATAAAATATTTACAAAAAAAAAAAAAAAAAAGAAGATATGTCACACCTAAACAGAGAACAATTGAAATGGATTTGTCGGTTTTTGCACCTGAACTCTTCATAGTTTATGTTGATTCTAATAATCTACCTTACCTTACTTTGAAGTAACATTTATATTAAATTATTAGTTTTTGAGATATTTGAAATGTTCATACCAGACGGGTGGCTGGAATGAGTTGAGCGCTCACTTCCTGTGTGGCAGGTTGCGGGATTCAAAACCTGGCCGAGTTAACGTATGCGTCATTTGAAGATCCCAAGCATGTACTACAGACTGGCCCGGGGGGATATGATTGAAGTATTCAAATATCTCCATGGTATCTACAAGACAGGCGGCCCCCTTATCAGAGACTCCAACACCAGGACCAGAGGACACACTCCCTGAAACTGAGGAAGCGGTACTCCAAACTGGACCTCCGACACAACTTTTTCGGCTTTAGGGTGGTTGACCTGTGGAATGACCTGCCGGAGAGTGTCGTAGCAGCAGAGTCGGTGAACTGTTTCAAGTCCCGACTGGATACATACTGGTCAAGCATTACATATATCTTGGAGCCAGTGACAGTTGCTACGATCGACCACATCTGAAGAACTGTCTCCATTTCTATTAATTAAGAGCGGCTAACAGGTCCAAGGCCTATTATAGCTGTATCCTATTGATTGATTGATTGAAACCTCTGAATTAAAAGATTTATACTTGTGGCAACCTAGCCTGGCGCTGGACATTACTAGGAGCAGTGGAATGAGGAAGACCAATTGTCGGCGATTGAAATGTCCCTTCCTTAATCGATGAATGTAGCAACAACAGAAAGTTAAGAAATCCTTACCAACTGAGTTGGGGCTCAATCACACATTTCAAGATAATTATTATGATTAATTATTAGACCTATTTTATTTTACTGTAATGCTAACATTTTGTTATCAAATCTACATGTTAACCACATAAAGTCAGCCAATCAGAGACGAAAAGGTGGACTTAAAGGGGCAATAACGAGACTAACACAACTTTACTTAAAGGGCCAGTAACATGATCAACACAACTATACTTAAAGAGGCAATAACAAGAGTAACACAACTTCACTTAAAGGGTCAGTAACAAGATGAACCCAACTTTACATAAAGGGCCAATAACATGACAAATACAACTTTACTTAAAGAGGCAATAACAAGACTAACATAACTTTATTTAAAGGGGCAGTAACAAGATGAACCCAACTTTACTTAAAGGGTCAGTAACATGACCAACACAACTTTACTTAATCGGGCAATAACAAGACTAACATGTCTTTACTTAAAGGATCAGTAACAATATGAACCCACCTTTACTTAAACGGTCAGTAACATGACCAACACAACTATACTTAAAGGGGCATTAACAAACACTAACAATATGAACCCAACTTAAAGGGTGAGCAACATAACCAACACAACTTTACTTATTCATGGTCATCATTTCTTAATGGCATTTGTCTGGGTTTGCGCCTGAACTCTTTATATTTATCTAAGAAAAATATTAGAAACTCAAAATAAAACCATCGGATTAAACAACTTTGAAAAATAGTGACTCGACCAGTGTTCGAACCCTAGGTTCGAATCGCGCGATCTACTAAAGTGGGAGATGGACGCTCAACTCATTCGGACATACCGTCAGGTGAACAAATGGTTTGAAGCCTACGTTGTTATGTTGATGGTGAATGCTGACTGCTGGTTTTCGGCAGGGCTGGTGTGTGAGTAGTATGAGGAGTTGAGAGTCAGACGCCCTGCACCTTCTCCTGTGCATTGCACACTGATGTCCCCTTCCACTGCATTTGGCGACTGCGCAAACCAAAACAAAACAAATGGCTCGTTACATAGGTTATTAATAGATGTATTTCCTGTGACGTCTGCATATGGAAATGTTGTGTGGTCACCACTCTACAGGAAGGATGCTGAGTCAATTGAGAGGATCCAAAGAAGGGCAACGAAGCTTGTACATGGATTCGATGCAATACCCTATGAACAACGTATGCGTCATTTGAAGATCCCAAGCATGTACTACAGACGGGCCCGGGGGGGATATGATTGAAGTATTCAAATATCTCCATGGTATCTACAAGACAGGCGGCCCCCTTATCAGAGACTCCAACACCAGGACCAGATGGCACTCCCTGAAGCTGAGGAAGCGGTACTCCAGACTGGATCTGCGACACAACTTTTTCGGCTTTAGGGTGGTTGACCTGTGGAATGACCTGCCGGAGAGTGTCATAGCAGCGGAGTCGGTGAACTGCTTCAAGTCCCGACTGGATGCATACTGGTCAAGCATTACATATATCTTGGAGCCAGTGACAGTTGCTACGATTGACCACATCTGAAGAACTGTCTCCATTTCAATTAATTAAGAGCGGCTAACAGGTCCAAGGCCTATTATAGCTGTATCCTATTGATTGATTGATAGATAATTAGGTATGTGCATGCGCAACTTGGCTGCAAAGCATCACAGTAACTCTATTAGTTTTCAATTGCAGAATTTTGTACCTGAGTAAAAGAGTAAATAAACAACACAAATTCTTAACGATAAGTCGCAAAGTCAGATTTAAAAAACTGTCTTTTAAATGCATCTCCATCATTTGTGATAAATAACTAACAACTATTAGTCTTAAAAAATGCACAAAACAACATGATCTACGAAAGCACATGATCTGCATCATGTAAATGTAAACAACAGCACATGACAAACCAATCAGAATGCGGCATTCTGGACATGTGACCCAGGTGACAGATGAAGTAGATCACTTTGCACCTCATAAAATTCAAATATCTACAAAATCACACCATATAATATCAAATCGCTTTGCAAACAAATAGAGAACATGTTTACCAATCTAATGGTACTCATTTGATAAAGAATGCCATTTGTTGCTTCCTAGCCTGGCGCTCGGCATTAATAGGATAAGACAAGGACTGGTTAGCTCAATGTCAGGATAATATGACTGAGTGGGATATCGGGTCATACTCATAGTGATGGCGGCCTGATTTTCCAGTAGGACAGCACTATAAAGTCACCTTGAATGTGTATTGTCACAAGTCGGTATCCGTCCTGATATTACCTTAGATGTTGCCAGGGCATAAAACTCCAACAAACAACCAACCAGTTGGGTGTACAGGCAAAAACAAGTGAACGCCCCAAGGGGGGTGCCGACCCAATCCACCGTACCATTTTTAATGGTTAAATAAAAAATCAAATTAAAAAGAACCTAACGTCAACTTGAGTTATTCTATATGCATAGCCATATCTGCGATAATAACAGAAGAGTATTATTGCAAGTTGGTGTGAAAGACATTGAACTTCTCACTCGTGAGCAAAAAGTTAAAAGTCACCCGGTACACCTCACCCAGAAAGAACAAAATCCGGTATCAAAAGATCTCCAAACACACCTTAGCTTAGTTTTTTTTTCAGTTTGTGCAACTGAACATGTGGGGGTGGGGGTGGGGGTGGGGGGTGGGGGGGAGAGTATTGAGGTCTGTGATGTATGAATGACATCATGGGAGGGAATCCCTCATCACATGACCTAGAGGGGTTCCCCACACTCAGGGGAATCCATGGAAAACACCAACATGGCCACCACAGAAAGCTCTCAATTGAACTTTTAAAGTTGATTAATGTACATGATTTAATCAATTATTCACACAAATAGTATCTGGTTATGATAAATAAACATTTGAACATAAATATTTAACATTTCAGATGGCAAATTCGGACATTTTTCTCTGTAGGGTTGTTTAAAAGCCTTTTCAGTTCTGCTGGACTAACTACAACATAACAGTAGCAACCAACCTCAGCACTCTCCCCCCACATATGCAGTTGCATAAACTGAAAAACCTGCAAAGTATGCTTGGAGAGCATTTGTCGGAGTAGGATTCGCGTGTGTACGAAGAATACCCAGCCCCTTTAAAATAATCTCTTTTTGTTATGTGTAGTATAAAGCAGTTATACAAATATTATTATTATTATGGAATCTTTTATTATATATGTTGCATATAAACTCACAACAAACTTCTGGTTGAGGTTAGAGATTGTCCATAGGTGGTTGATGGGCGGGTCGGCGTTCCTAGCTTGAATCCTACAGAGCATGTTAATAGTCGTATTTGGTACACTTAGACTATAGTCGGTCAGTGCTTGAAGTCCCACCACCGTAGTCTGCAAAGAAAGCAAGAAGATTAATTTAAACTTTGTCATTTTTAATGGTATCTAATTAAAGGGTTCAGGTGCAAAAAGAAAATGGAAACATCCATTTTGTTGTTTTCTGAATAACTACTAAAGCGGCTGTCACACCTCACCGGATTGGGGGAAATGGACAGAAAATGAACAATGTCCATTTTGTATCCGTACAAGTTTTGAACATGCACAAAACTAGGAACGGATGCCGCCAGACTAACGTCTACGGTTCTTGTCCGGTTTGGGTTTGTTTCGTCCGTTGGCTAGCCGTTCATGTCCGTTTCATGTCCGTTCGTCCAGAGGCCATTGACTCGATAGCGCAATATTTTGAAACATTTTAATACATTTTGATACTTATCACCACCGGACTAGACAATTCTGTCCGTTGCTCAATCCGCAGAGGTGTGTGTGACAGGGGCTTAAATAGGTTGTTTGATCCCCGGCTCTGTCTGGGCGGCGTGTCGATCGGTGGTCGCTGAGGGGTTGTCGGTGGGGTTCACGGGGCTGTCGGCAGTGGTGAGGGTGAGGCGCCGGGGAGGGCCGGCCGGGGGGGGGGGGGGGGGGGGGGGGGCGGCGGATCAAAAATCTGCCGAGGCGGCCGGGGTCTGGCGCTCACGGGCTTGCTTGGTGAGGCAGCCGGCCTCGCTGTGCATGGTCAGTATGCGTCGCACGTTGGCGCAGTAGGCGCACACGTGCCGGTGCCTGTCCCCCACCTCGCCGTGGGCCTCTCCGACGGGGGCCCGATCGCACGAGGTGGGCTCGCGGTTCCAGGCGGGGCAGGGGGCCCCGTGAGTCTGCCTATCGTAGGCGATGCGGGTGTCGACTTGGGCCCGGGGCAGGTGTGCGCCTCGGGCACAATCCTCGCCTCGGGGAGCTGGTGCTGCCGGGGCGGGTTGGGTGAGGGCGGCGGGCCTGGTGAGGGAGTCCATCCTCAGCATGTTGAGGGCAACTGGATCGTGCCATCCGTGGGGGAGCCTCCCGTCCGCTATCCAGGTGAATATGGCCTCGGAATAACGGCGGACGGTAGGCCACGGATGCACCAGGATGTCCCTCATCACGGTGAGGTGGTGGTGGTGGAGGCCCTGGACGGGGTGCGCGGGGAAGGCTGGATGGCTGGCGAGGGTGAGGAGGGCGAGGTTGTACTCGTCCTTGGTCGCCTCGCCCGTCCTCACCGGTTTCCGCTCAGGGCCCCTCTCCACGAGGTCCGAGGGGAAGACGTAATCCGAAGGAATGCCTTGGCGCCTGACGGTGCGTTGCGCCTCGGCGGAAGCGAGGATGTCGCGAACGGCGTTGGCCGCGGATGCTGGGGTGTGCTGCTCGACCACGTCCTGGAGGTATGCGGGGGGCGGAGCGGGCCCGCCTCGGGCGGCGAGGCGGTCGTACCGTTGGTAGTGGGGGTGGGCTGCCCCGGGCAGAGTCGCTTGAGGTGGCGGCGGGGGCCGGGCCCCGGCGGCGGCCCGCGCCCGAGGGGCTGGGGCGGGCGGCGTGGTGTAGGCGGCCTCAAGTTGCTCCGGTGCTCCTCGGGCTCCCCCCCGACTCGAGGGCGTCCATGCGCGTAGTCAGGCAGTGCAGGGCCTCGAGTATCGCGGCTGTCTCGGTGCCCGAGGGGCGGCCCGAGGTCGCCGAGGGGAAGGCCGGGGCCGGAGGTGTTGAGGCGCCTCCCGGCGAGCCCAAGGAGGGTCCCGGCGTGGCCAGGGCGGTCGCCCGGGAGCTCTTGCGCCCCCTTCCCTTTCCGTGTCCGGGCATGCTGGAGGAGCCCGAGGGGGTGCAGCGGTCCGAGGTGAAGCAGCGGTGATGGAGAGCCAGACAGGAAAAGGCAGAGCGCGGAGGAGGCCGACGGGCGGCCTTATAAGGGAGGGCAGGAAGGCGGTGAGTGCGAAAGCCGCGGGCCGGGGGAGGGGGAGGAAGAGGGGTGAGAGGCGGACATCGCGCGAGGTGCGAATGCTGCGTGACGACCGGGGAGGCGGGGGGAGGGTCTCTTCCTCTCCACGCATCAAGCGCAATGCTCGCATTACGACCAATGCTACACAGTTATGACTAGTCATATTTGATTATAATAATTGTGAATGAATAAAGTTGTGTTGGCCATGGTAGTAGCCCTTTAAGTAAAGTTGTGTTGGTCATGTTTAGTGACCCTTTAATTAAAGTTGTGTTGGTCATGACATGGTCGTGTATTCTACGTGGTTTGATGGATAGTACTTGAAAGCATATGCTTGATTCTGGATGCCATGTTGGTAATTCTTTATTTCCACAAGGTGGCAGCACACATAGACAATAGATCACTGAGGGCATAATTGATTAATCAACTCGGGTCAACCGAGCCACTTTTTGGCGCATGCGCACATCCTACAGACTCAGGTCGAATAATCGAATACGCTCTCAATGCTCCGGGTGGAAAAACTGGTGGCTTAATTCAAAACCTTTTTTTGTTGTTAATAAATGATATAACCACAGCAAAATAGGATTGAAAGTATTTTATGATGGCATAGTTTAGTTATATTTCCATTTCACTGATCTAGGTTATTACCCCAAAAAACCATGTATGACTGGTTCTGGTCGCTGTTATCCTGCGGTATGGTACCAGCGCAAATGTGACATCATCGCTCCTAGCCACCCCTAGCTAAGAGGTGGGTTACTGAGGTCGGGTCATTTTTCACCTGGCACGTGTATTTGTCGACTCCACTCGCGGTGTTCGATTTGAAATTCTGATGACTCGGGTGACCCGAGTCGCCTGGGTCGTGTTAATCGATTATGGCCTGAGTTGGTATGGCGGCCCATAAGTAGAGCATATATCATGACATTGGTGAAGTTTGATCCTCCCATTACAATTGAAGTTTTAACAAAGCATCCCATGGATATCTTTTTAGCAGTTCTACGCTAAGAATGGTTGATTTCTATTGAATGTGAATAGTTCACTAATATATAGCGACTATTCAAGTAAGAAATGCAAGATAAAATTAAATGAGTAGATTTGCTGCTCTGTGAATTATAGCCACCAATACTGTAATTCGCAGAGCTGCAACCAACCAATCAGAATGCATCATTTTACTGTGCATCTGCATGTGCAGAATTATTTTGCCTTTTGTTTTCATCATAATGCTTTCGAGAGCTGCTTTGCTCTGCAAATTAGCAGAAGAATGATTATTATTTGCAGAGCTGCTCTGCAAATTAGTGGAAGAATGATTATTATTTGCAGTAACAGTGACTGCCATCCATTCGCCATTTTCAATTTTAGCACTCTATTATTATCAAGTCACGCTCATAATTAACAGAATTTGATCTTAGCAGTTTAATAATAATGCTCATAAATAACAGAATTTTATGCACAGCTCTGCAAATAACAATCATTCTTCGACTAATTCACAGAGCAGCTCTGCAAATAGCCTCGTCTATTTCTAACACGCCTACCTGTGGTGTGGGAAAAAGTCCATCGGCATTCCTCTCAGACATCAGCCACTCCACATACGGCTTCGCCTCTCCGGCTCGATGCAGCTCAACCATAGTAAGAACCTATCACGTGATCAAATGGAAAGTACAGTTTAGAATAATTCTATTCCCGCAAGATGCTACACATCTCATACGAAAGACCATGTTAGCAAGGAGGAAGTATGTGCCAAGATTCAGCAGGCAATGGGGGACCTCTGACTTTTTAGTTCAAATTCCTGCCGTTCGCATCGCCAATGAACTAGTGGGCCTAAACAGCACACTGTAACACTGCAAACTCAATGGCTATGAGCAATCTTCATACAGAAGAAGTGAAATATCTCTAAAACCACACCACCTAGAGACACACTGCTTGGTACACATATAGAAAACATATTCAACGAATAGATTATATTAAATTTATAAGGTTAGGGTTCTGCATTTCTATTAATTTTGAATAAAATAAACGTTTTGCACTGCGCATACCAGCAAACTCAAAGCATTGTCAATGGCCGCTTAGGCCCACTAGTACCGACGCGCCACCAAGTGTCAGAAAAATTAACTGCGCCACATGTCCCCCATTGGACCCCACAAAGATCGCCTCAGAATCATACAAAAACATAAACTGTAGTGGTATGGTTACCTAACCCGTTCCTCAGGTCTCGGTAAAACCATCTTTTAAGGCACAGTGAAAGGGGGAGGGGGGGTGGGGAAGAAAACATGGTGGACAAAGGAAGAGGTGGGAATACAACATCAGGGAATGCGCAAACCTGGACTTCGGCAAAGTCTCAGAGGGCAGTGGAGAACAGGGGAAACTGGAGAAACCTGGTTGCCACGTCATCTGTGGTGCCCCAATGACCTTTGCAGTTAAGGGATTGATGACAATGATGATGATGATGATGATGATGATTTCTATTCCCTACATCAGTGTGGCTTAATATGGGAGATATTTACAGGATGAAGTAAAGCTAGGGTTTCCATACAGGGGTCTTTGTGCATCTGCCGCCATCTTTCTCAAAGTGAAATGTCAGGTCTTCAAATTGGCAAAAGATTGTAGGATCCATATCAAATTCTTCTTGGTTGTCTATAGGTGGCGACGATGACAGCAACTCATCATTTGTTGTGAACTCTTCGATGACTGATGTGTCCAATTTGTGATCAGAATGTGTGGACATGTGTGTGTAGCTGCAGTCAGCGAGTCTGGTAGATGAAGGAGACAATCGTTTCTCTGCTGACACTTTTGTTCAGCTTAAGATATACGATCAGTTCCAAACTGTGTTGTGCCTATACGAATAGAGGCGCAGTTAAATAAAACAAGCTTTCCTTTACGAATAGAAGCATGCCATGGACTCCTGTCCTTGGCCACTATTTCCCAGGTTACTATGATCTGACCTACATAAGCCGAACATGGTGATCCTACATATCCAACTTAGACACTGGTGCAGTCATTACAGGTTTGTTGTCATATTGAAGGCAGTTATGACCAGACGGGATTCCTGAATCTATAAGAGCGCTGGCTCGCTTCCAATGCCATGACATACCAAATTTATACTTGTCACTACCTAGCCAGGCACCCGGTATTAATAGTATATGGCAAAGACTGGTTTCCTCAGTATCAGGATAATGTGACTGCATGGGATATCGGGTCATGGTGCCAGCGGCCCAGTCTTCTAGTGCGGTAGCGCTATAAAGTCACCATCAGTGTTCACTGTTACAAGTTGATACTCATCCTGATATGATATTAGATGTTACCAATATGTAAAACCCCAAGAAACAAATTAAATGGGAATACTAAGTCAATTTAATAGAACTCATGACTGATGAAGCAATCAAAAGTAAAATTTGGCCTATTTTCACCTCAAATATCTCCAAAGTTTGCTATTTATTATAAGAGTTATTTATAATTACAGGAAAGTAGAATACAATGATCAACTTAAAGCTGCATAGTCCGATGAAAATATCAAATTTTCAAAACCAAAACAATTATCTAAATTTGATTCTACCTAGATACCAGTGCACTTGTTAGCATTTGTTGCCACATAGAAGGGAATACTGAAGCAATTTGATCAACTATATTACTGCAGAAGGCTATGGTGTCAAAGTTTTGGCATGCTTGCCGAAATTAATTTGGCATGTTTGCACTTCATATATCGGCTATTCTATCAAACTGGGCACCGCATATTTGGTTTCCACATTAAAATGCTGATAATTTGTTCTTTCTTTTATTGATTGCAAGTCAAATAATTATTGTATCCTCTGTGCATTAAGTATGTTAGGAATAGTATATTTATTGCAGCTATCCCAAGAAAGAAATTAAAAAATTTACTTATATGATTTTGTGCTAATGTGAAAAAGTGAAAATCTACACATTTACACTGCGCATGTAGCCACACTTTTTTTCAACTTATTTTTCAACTTTTTTCTTGTAAGTCATAGCTTAACAGTAATCAATAAAATCCTGTTTGACTATGTAGTATATGTTAAAATGAGGTTCTGGATGTGTCCTTGATTTTCCTGTTACACAAGTGATATTAATGTATTACACAATTTGTATGAGATCTAATTCAAAAAGTGAAATTCATTTTTTTTCAACTCTGATATGACACAACATGCAAACCTTCATAGGACATCAGATTAGGCAATTATTTGGAAGGTTTTTTGCTATTATTTGGAAGGTTTTCACTTTTGGTTTGCATGTCACAATTTTGTGACCAGTTTTAGAGAATGACCCATATCTCCAAGTTACTTCAAACTAAAGTAAGGTAAATAGATTATGACAATCAACTTAATATATTTATCTCAGAAAATTACAGAAATTAAAACCCATTGGACTGTGCAACTTTAACATATTTATCTAAAATATAAATGGGAGAAACACAAACCATCGGACTATATACAACTCTAAGGTTTAAACACTTATATTTAAACTTGTAAATACATACTCCATATGCTGTAGTTTCCACGTCCTGTTGGGTAGATGTGTGGTTGCTTGCATTCTTCCAGAATTTTCGAGGTGGCACGTGACCTAAGATTTCAAATAACCAGGTGTTTCTCTGTAGTGACAATTAAGCAGCTCAACAGGAGAAGCGATTAACTTACAGATTAACTTACAGATTAATTTACAGATCCTCTTCTGGCTGATCTAGACCCTATCTAGAAACTATTTTTTGCACACATAACGAGGTGGACAGAGCTTTGAAGTCATATAATTGTGGGTGTCCTGTCCAATGTCTATCCAGCCTTCTTTCAAATGAAGATTTGATATAAGAGAATAGAACAGTGAGAAAGAAGCCTATGTGTTGCACATAATTGATTGTCTGCTTTTACATGTAAAAGTGATGGTTTGAACAAAAAACAAACATTTCTCGCCGTGAATATAGCCTATGCTGCCGACACGGCGTAAAGCAACCACCAATCAATCAATCAATCAATCAATCAACCTATGTGTTGTTAATACCAAATTATCTATCATACCCACCAGCCTTTCTCGGTCTGATATGTAATTTGTATTTACATTTGGCTAAATTAGTTGTTGTTAAATGTCATTAAATGTAATTTTCTGTCATTCATTGCCATTTCTTTCAATTCCTTGTTATTTGCTGTTATTTTTTCATTCACTATTCTTTGCTATCATTTAAGTCATTTGCTGTCATTCACTGCCATGTCATGTCATTTTCTGTCACTTGCAAGTCATTGCTGGGGTGCAGACAATAATAAGGTACACACCATCCTGTCCCCTCTGCTAGTTTGGATTTCCACCGATGTGTATAACTTACAGCATCATCAAAGGCCAGTTGCTTTCCTACCATGTCTATGTGGTGTGGGAGGTTAAAAATCCCTTGGGTCAGTAAAAGTGTAGGCTCGGGCTTTCTATCAACCAACTGTCTAATGGTGAAAATAAGACTATTCAGACTTATCCATGATAGGCAGTATAAATCTTCAATATATATAAATATACATCCACCCTCTCATATCACATCTCCAATCCACACTGCCAATTCCCTATTGCCCACCGCCAATCAAAATCAACCATCAGCCAATCAGTCGACCGCATCTGAGGATTCAATGGTACATACCTGATATTAGTGTGGCAGTGGTCAACAGCTGATGCAATAATTTAGGCGCGGATTCATGACCGCCTTTCGCCAAGACATAGGTTACGATGGCTTTGGTATAGTGGTACCTGACAGTTCTCGCCTTCGACACCAGGTAGTGCATTGAGTCACTGAGGTGGGTGGCGTCTTGCTGTAAATGGAAATGATTTATCAGAAATTGTATCACACTTCTTTTTCTTTTCTTTTCAAAAGTTTTTATTCCAGTTGAATAACATCTTTTTTTCAGCAGCAAGGTGGAAATGGGTTGTTATCAGAAAGTGTGTACCATTTAAAAAATATATCTATATTAAAGTTGAATAACATATTGTTGTTCAGCAGCAAGGTGTTGGTCTTCCAGCCTTACCAGTTATAGTGCATATCAACTATGTATGAATGACAGGATGAGATGGTATGAACAATATAGACCATAGCAGGTAGCGATCAGGCTTTACATGTATTATGGGGATCTTATTTTGTACATGTAGACTGGAGAATAGTAATTTACCATTAGGCTATATCATTGATCATACCTGTGAGGAGACACTAAAGCCCTGGTCACATAGATGTTAGTGGACATAGTTGAACGTAGTGGAGGCTAACGTAGTTGAACGTAGTTGAACGTAGTTGAACGTAGTTGAACGTAGTTGAACGCAGTTGAACGTAGTTGAATGTACCAGTATCCGTACTTCTATGGTATGTTCAAGTACGTTCAACTATGCTCAACTACGTTTAACTACATTAGCCTCCACTACGTTCAACTACGAACATGTATGTGACCAGGCCTTAAAGCCCTGGTCAGATACACATTAGTGAACGTAGTTGAACGTAGGATAGTTTAACGTGGGTCAAACGTGGTGTAAGTATGTTAAACTATGGTGAAAAACGTTAAGGTATGCAGGTTTTGGTATGGATAAATACGTTATGGCACAGATTCCGGTACTTTCAACTATGTCAAACTACGTTCGACTACGTTCAACTACGTTCAATGTACGTTGGCCTCCACTACAGTCAACTACATTCAACTACGTCCAAGTATGCTAAAGTATGCTAGAGTATGCTAGAGTATGCTAGAGTACATTAAGAGTATGGAGACTTCGCCACAGTATGTTAGCCTCTAACGTAGCACTCTTTTGAACATGTCCAAAGATTAAATCGGAACTCAAATCCTACCCCCGTTATTACCAAGTTAGCAAGACGGAGAAGTATGGATGCCGATACATTCAACTACGTTCAACTACGTTAGCCACCACTATGTTCAATTACGTCCACTAACGCGTATTTGACCAGGTCTTTAAACAATGGGTGTGACTTTCTGTTGCAGCTAGTAGTGGATTTGGGATAAAGGAGATAATGATTGCATGATTCATTAACACTGTCTTGGTCAACTATAGCTTTGTGGTTAGAATATATGTTTTATTAGTTCAGTCAGTCAGCATTTGGTTTCCACGTTGCATTGTTAATTCACGACGTCGCTTGTTGGGGTTTTATGTCCTAGCAACATCTGAGGTCTTATCAGCACGGGTACCAACTTGTCACAGTGCGCACACATGGTGACTTTATAGTGCTGCCCCCTACGGGGAGACCAGGTCCCCGGCGCCATGACCCATTATCCCACATAATCACATTAGCCTGATACTGAGCTAACCAGTCCTTGTTCTATCCTAATGATGCCGAACGCCAGGCTAGGTAGCGACAAGTATCAATTTTGTAAGTCATTGGCTTAACTCAGTAGTGATTTTGAACTCCTGATTTTCGACATGGGAAGCCTGTACTCTTAATGATTCGCCCACTGCGTCAATGATTGTAATATATATATATATATATATATATATATATATATATATAGCTATATATATATATAGCTCACCGTCTCCGGACATCCTGATTCGTACATGGCTATTAGCACGTATGCTGTCAATGCTATCTTTTCATCTGGATGATTCTGAAATACAAATATAATTAACGTTAAAGTTACATAGTCCGATGAAAGCATAACATTTTCTAAACTAAATCACTTATCTAGATTTGCTGCTACATGTCCAACTTAGACATGTTAGACACTGGTGCACTTATTGAGCGTTTGTTGCTGCAAGTCAATTTATTAGAACATGTTACTTCTGAAATCTATGGCGTAAGAGCTTGTTATGTGCATGCCAGTTTTGTCTGTTTTTCCATTAAATATCTACCTAATTTGACATTTAAAATCACGCCTACCTTAAACTAAAGCAACGCAGATTATAACGATCATCCTAATATGTTTATCTAAGAAGTAATAGGGGGAAAAAACGGGAGAAACTCAAAGTCATCTCGGACTATAGAACTTTAATTGATTCAGACCAAAGCTTTTTTTGTTGTTTTTTTGTTTAACGACCGAAACAAACAAACAACAAAGAAAAAGAGAGAAAACAAACTTTAGTCTGAATCCATTAAAGCATACAACAAAATGCATTGCATAATATTTAGTGCAGTCATTCTGCGTGAGGTTAAGGGCCTGCCACCAAACAAATTCCCCCTGTGGTTCTCATTTTATATTTGTCATACTGAACCTCTCCGGCTGTGTTGTGTACACGTTAGATCACACGTCCCTGTATATGTTACAGTCCCCCCTAACCCACCTGTGCTAGACCCATCTGCCACTGCTTTGTGCTTTCTGGTAAAGGGGCTGTCACACTACGATGCATAGCCTTAGCGTATGCCGACGTATGTGGTTTTCGACCAACATGTCAGTGTACGTCGTCATACGGTACGTATACATTGGGCGTATATCGGGTACATTCCGGGTATGTCGTTATACATCATCTTACATCACCGTGCGTCGAGGCCAACGTGTGTCGACATGTGGCTCGTACGTTGAACGCATGCTGCATCTACGTTCGGGATATGTTGGCATACATTGGGAGTATGTTAGGGATATTTTGGAATACATTGCTGCATGTTAGCCCTATGTTCAGCTGGTGGGAACGTGCAGTCCGCGTACAGTCCGCATAGTGCCAATGGATGCATAATGTACTCCTAACGTATTTTGAATGTATGCCTGCCGTATCTCCAGCGTACTTAACGTATACACCATACCTCTAGCGATGGAGTAACGTATGTAACATTGGTCAGTGTACCGTGAGCATATACGAGCGTTTTTGTGAATGGTTTGCGAGGCAAGTGAAAGCTCTCATATGCTAGCAATAAGCCAGAGATACGTTCTGGATACATTACGTATGTTGTGTGTATATTGTGTGTATGTTGTGTGTATGCCCATTTTTATCCCCCACTGCTGCAAAGTTTGACGAATGCCAATGTACTGGCAAATTTTGTAACGTTACGCATAAGTTTTGAATACGTTATGCGAACGCTATGCACAAGTCGACATGCTAGTCGTATGTTGACCATACGTTGGCGTACATTACTCATATGCTCGAACTGTCACCTCCAACCATCACTACACGTCCCAGCATGCTGAGTATACATTGCTATACGTTTCGTATACGTCACTAAATGCCACGCATATGCTAGCCATATGCTCTGCATATGCTTCATACATTGCTTGGACCGCCCGCAGCGTGAGATGTTTGGGGCATGCCGACCTATTTGAATTTTATTTTTATTTCAAAATGTTACGCATGCGCTGGCGCAATACGTCGTAGTGTGACAGGGCCTTTACTTGTGGTTTCTTGGCTAACAGCTTTTGAATCTCTAATTCACTGTCTCACTGACTCTTTGTCGCTGACTCATTTAGTCACTGACTCTTTGATTCACTGTCTCACTAAATGTGTGTCTCTCTGTCTCACTGACTCTCTATCTCTCTGACTCACTGACTCTCTGTCTCACTGACTCTCCGTCTCTCTGACTCACTGACTCTCTGATTCACTGTCTCACTGACTGTCTCTCTCACTGTCTCTCTAACTGTCTCACTGACTCACTGGCTGTCTCCCTCATTCTCTCACTGACTCACTGCCTCTGACTCACTCTCTGTGTCACTGACTCTCTGCCTTACTGAGGCACTGTCTCACTGAATGTCTCCCTCACTGCCTCACTGCCTCACTGTCTCACTGCCTCATTTTCCCAGGGCCTCACTCACTGTCTCACTGTCTCACTCAGTGTCTCACTCAGTGTCTCACTCAGTGTCTCACTCAGTGTATCACTGACTCACTGCCTCACTGACTCACTGACTCACTGACTGTCTCCCTCATTCTCTCACTGACTCACTGCCTCTGACTCACTGTCTCTGTGTCACTGACTCTCTGCCTTACTGAGGCACTGTCTCACTGACTGTCTCCCTCACTCCCTCACTGCCTCACTACCTCACCGCCTCACTGCCTCACTGACTCACCCTGAGGAAGTGCTGTGTCGGCACACCGCGCCAGTCGAGGTAGGCCCCGTCGGTCCCCTTCTGCTTCAGAAGCCAGCGGACGGCGTCGCAGATGACGTCAGGCTGGCGCTGGAGGAAGGTGCTGAACCGCCGGGCTGCTCCCAGGGTGCGCACGGTGAAAGCCGTCAGCCTGGTCAGGTACAGCAACTCCCCAGTAATGCCTAAGTCACAAATGCCTTGCTTGCGGTGGCCGTAAGTCGCCGCATCGGTAAAACCGTGTGGCGGCCGTACGGTTGGATATGGTGGCCATACAGCGACCGAACGGTTTGTTGGTCGCCGCAAGGGGTTGCGGTTTTTTTAAAGTTGAAGTTATCTTAACTTTGGAAAATCGCAATACTGCAGGCCGCAAGCATGCCGCAAGGACACTGCACCACCGTATGGTCACCTTGCAGCGGGATTGCGGTTTTTACTATTCATTGTTTATTGTACAGCATGGTGTATTGTCAATTGTCTAAAAGCAAAACAAATCTGCAGAAAGCAAATGTGGTCAATTTAAGTTCTTTTTCAGTCAGTGAGTGCAGCCATGGAATCCGTTAATTTCTTTCAACCTATTTAAGCTACAATATGAAAGTTAGAATGCCAAATTAAACAAATATATATTATAGATTAAAGATGTGAATCTTTTATCTACCATTGCGTGGACATAAATCTGATGAACATGACTTTCACCTTAGATGTTCTTCATTTAGATCAAGAATTATCAATTCTAGATTTAGATCCAGAGGTAGGCCTAGAGGAAGCTTGTTTATATTTTGTTCTTATTATTTATGCTGGTTGAAAGAAAGAAATATTGCGGCGACACAAACCACAAGGCGCCTTGCAGTGACCGTATGATTTGTGAATAGATCAACCGCAGACCGCAACACCATAATATTTGCATTAACCGCAAGACACACCGCAGACCACAGCATCGTATGGCAACTTTAGTATTTGTGACCTAGGCATTAGCGATCTAGGTATGGGGTGTTGTTAGCGGGATTTATCATATTCGCAGGTGGTTTGTTACCCATACTTTTATTTTCTTCTTTAAAAGAAAAATAATTCATTTATTTATTCATTTAAAATCATGGGCCTCATCTTCTTTTTTTATTACATTTTTTATACTAAACATTCTTTTAACAGAATTATGGGTTATAATTAAACTTGCCAGATACTTGGCCATTTCCCGTCTTTCAGTCCAAACGCGCCCTCTGGTGAGCGAAACGCCATCATCACAATCACTCCTGTAAGTGGACCATGTGGGTCAGGAGCATCATCAATGGAACATTCACATGGCCATTAATGTATCAAATACACCCTGAGGAAATGCAATCTCAACGCTGAAACCTGGGAAACAGTGGCCAAGGACAGGAGTTCATGGCATGCTTTTATATTCGCAAAGCCACAGCAAAGTTTGAAACTGATCATTTATCTGAAGCGTCAGCAGAGGAAAGATCCTTGCGATATAGTGATATAGCGATTGGCAGACAGGAAGTGTGAACACTTATTTGTCTCTCATTTTTGCTTGAGTACAAGTAATAGCAACACAAGGAATAAATTAGTAGCATGTGGTGAATAAGTGGTCAAATTTCCCTGGATCATCTACATTGCCTTCATCTACCAGACTTTCTGATTGCAGCTACACACACGTCCAATGAGCCACCGCACATTCTGAGCACAAATTGGACTCATCAGTCATTGACGAGTTTACCACAAATAATGAGTTGCTGTCATCATCGCCACCAATGGACAACCAATAGAGAAGACTATCAAAGTGATGCTGTAAAACGGAATATTGCTAATCTGCGGTTAACAAAATATATATATCATTCTTTCTTCTGTTTTATTTTAAAGGTGCTTAATTCGATGGGCTTCAGTTTCTGTCACACTGCTTAGAAAAATACATTAGGTTGACTGCTATAAATAATCTATTTTACTTTAATTTGGAGGAACTTTTATTTTAAACATTAACTTTTGAGTGTGTTTGTGTGTGCGTATGTTTGAGTGTCTGTGCATATGTGAGTGAGGGTGAGTGTTTGTGTATGAGTGTGTGTTTATATGTGTGAGTGTGTGTGTGTGTGTGTGCAAAACAAACTTGAAAATGACAAATGAAAAACAAATTTATACTAAGCTAACCTGGCACTTGACATTTATAAGGACAGGGCAATGAGCAGTGGAATGAGGAAGACCTTTATTTTCCACCACGATTGAAATTCCCCCTGATTTAATCAACTAAGTGTAAAAATATACGGATTTTCGGAGGAATTATATATTGGCAGAGAGCATTATTGTTCTTGGGCGACGGAGTGGGGACAAGGTTATGTAATCTAAAAGCAATGTTGTCCCACTCACATTGTGACATGATATAAGCTGTGTGGAATATATGTTATACATGATGCCTGAGATTAATGAAGAGATGTTCTTATATAAAAGACAGTTCATGTTTGGTGAAATGTTCCTCTATGCATCCATAAAGAATGCAATTGGAGAAAAAGGACATTTTTAATATATATATATATATATATATATATATATATATATATATATATTTGTAACTGTCTGCAACTACCTGTTACCATGGTGGCGATGGGCCAGCACACCAGCCTAATCTGCATATACACAGAGACGCCACCTGCAGCTGGGTTGAGTGGCAGCCACCCATACTGGGGGGTGTCACCCTCCCAGGCTGTGGGTGGTGCCTGATTGGCTGGCTGTTGGTGGTCCAGTCCCCCTGCGCCCCGTGCCACTCCTGACCACTCTAGCCTCACTTTGATATTGATTATTCTGGACACTGCTTCAGGTACACTGGAGAGTGATCACTCTACTCCTGGCTCTTGAGTGAGACACACCTACTCTAGAGCAGGTCCCCAGACACTGTCTGATGCTCCCAAATTTCATATATCCAAATTGAGATGTGTGCAACAACCAGGGGCTCTGGTTCAATGGGCTGTAGGCATTGACTCATAGACACTAGAGAAGTAATGAGACTCTGTGTGGACAGCAGGTAGGGGGTGAGGGTGATAGGTCACTAGTGGGTTGATGCCAATAACGCACAACTTCTTCACTGTTAATCTTTGTGACTTGTCTTCCCTTTCTTCCTTATGAGTTGTTTACGGGTTGTTTAAGGGGAGCATCAAGGGTGAAATGAAGGGGAAGAGTTTATGGTATTCTCTGGTGCTCATGACGGCCGGGCATCCAGTAATATTATATAAGGTACCAAACAAATCCCACAAAAACCGATAACAAAACAAAAACAAAATAACTATTTTTAGACTTTAAACTGTTTTTAAGACTTTAAAAAAAAATTAGTTTTACCTTAAATTAAACACTTCTTTAAAAAAACTGTAAAAAATAACCTGAAACACTGGCGCACCTTGGTCGATGGTGCGCGCGGTGGAGTCGGGCAGGCTGAGGCGGTGCGCAGAGTAGCGCGCGGCGCACACTGTGGGACCCAACTTGCCAATGTTCTCTTCGCCGTAAGCCGTCGGCCCGCCCCTCATGTAGTGGGTCGCCTCCTCCAGGAACGCGCTCACCACGTCCGCCATCATCTCACCTACAAGCAGGTCACGCGGAAGTAGGTGACGCGGAAGTAGGTCCCAAAAAAGTAGGTCTTGTAGAAGTAGGTCATGTGGAAGTAGGTCATGCGGAAGTGGGTTGTGTGGAAGTGGGTCATGTGAACTCGAAGTAGGTTATGTGGACATATTCACATGGAAGTAGGTCACATGGAAGTAGACCATGTGGAAGTGTGTCATGTGGAATTAGGTCATGTGGAAGTGGGGCCATGTGGAAGTAGGTCATGTGGAAGTGGGTTGTGTGGAAGTGGGTCATGTGAACTTGAAGTAGGTTATGTGGACATATTCACGTGGAAGTAGGTCACATGGAAGTAGACCATGTGGAAGTGTGTCACGTGGAATTAGGTCATGTGGAAGTGGGGCCATGTGGAAGTAGGTCATGTGGAACTGTGTCGTGTGGAAGTCGGTCATATGGAAGTAGGGCATGTGGAAGTATTCATGTTGAAGTAGATCATGTGGAAATAGGTAATGTGGAAGTAGGTCATCTGTAAGTAGGTCAAGTGGAAGTCACTAACCAAGGCGACTGCTTCAAAACTCTTCTAAACCACCATCAGCAATACTACATGTGGTTTGGGGGTCAGGGAATACAAATATGCCATTGCTGGCTTGATCAGACAAGATGCAACGTGGGAAATATGCAAATTAGTTGCCACACCCACAGAGAAAATTAGATCAAGAATAGATCCCTTCAAAATCAACTGACATTGATAATTGATATATCTTTTCCCAAGCTTTGGGAGTCAAGGAACTAAAGAAAGAGGACTCATATTTTGTGAAGATACATATGATTTTGGTGGTCAGTTGAATGATTCAGAAACCCGGTAACACCATTATGAAATAACCGGTGTAAATTAATGGATAGGCTACAGAAATGATTCTTGATTACAAAACTCCTTTGTTTCTCTGCATGTCCATATTGCGAATACCACTTTCAACTACATTCCGAGATGGCTTTTATCATACTTGCAATGCTGCGTCTCATAGTTTGGTTTTTACCCGTCATGCCAAGCGTTATCCTGTGCGTTCCCTGTATCGCATCCGGTGGTACTTGAAGGGAAATCAGAGAATACTGGGTTCTGGTTCTTGGGTCGGTGCTGACTGCAAGCAAGAGAATCCATTGATGTGTAATTTACTAAGGTGGAGACACGACTGGTATAATGTGGTCTTTATTGAATCATTGTTATTCATCATTACGTATTCTATTGTCATAATCAGGTCTATAGAGGGTATTCCTGTGACGTCATCAACCAGATGCGGGGCCATTGTGGCGATATCAACTAGTGAACAACCTGCCGGTTGCAGTAACATAGTAGATCATTCTTTCAGTTTTATTCAAAATTAATAGAAATACAGAACCCAAACCGTATAAATTTAATATAATCTGTTCGTTGAATATGTTTCCTATATGTGTTCCAATCGATTTGCTTCTAGGTGGTGTGGTTTTAGAGATATTTCACTTTTTCTGTACGAAGATTGCTCACGGCCATTGACAATGCATTGAGTTTGCCGGTACGCGAAGTGCAAAATGTCTATTTTATTCAAAATTGATAGAAATACAGAATACAAACCTTATAAATTTAATATAATCTTTTCGTTGAATATGTTTTCCATATGTGTTCGGCTTATTTGTAGGTGGTGTAATTTTAGAGATATTTCACATTTTCTGTATGAAGATTCCTCACTGCCATTGACAATGCATTGAGTTTGTTGGGTTTGTTATTGTGGTTGTATCGCCACAATGGCCGCACGTCTGTTTAGCGTGACGTCAGTGCATATCCTCTATTGTCTCAGCGGTTCATTGCTCGACATGCTGGCCCATGATCATCCCCCACCCACCCACACCCACACCCACATGTACACACAACTCCCCGGCCAATCATACCGGGACCACGTCCCACATCGCTGGCATCGAACCCTCTTCCTGTTTCGCTTCTATTTATCGGGGTGGGTGGGTGGGTGAATTGGGTGAGGTTTTGCTCGGGCTGTGGTTGATTCAAGAATGGCAAGTTGCTCGCCGGCCAGTCACATGACCGATTTAGCGGGAAAAGACCATTGGCGCCATCTTGTATCTCTTATGTGAAGTTCAGATGGTTTCCGCTAGTCGTCTCTGGCCCCGGTGTAAAGATTTCAAATTCCCCCCTGATTCAAGTTCCCCCCCGGGAACTTGAAAACGTTTTCAAATTCCTCCCAGGGGAATTTGAAAACGTTTTCAAGTTCCCTCCCTCGTTTTAACTTTCCCCCCCCCCCCCCCCCCCGGGGAACTTGAAAATGTGCGTAAAACTACACCAACCATCCAGCCTCCCCAGGCCCTCTCAGAGGACTGTGGTTGGGCTCCTTAGGCTGCATTTTTCCTTCCCCCCCCCCCCACCTCCCCCTACCACCCCTGGAAATTGTTTGGAAATTTTAAATTTTCCGTGAAATTTTCGATTTGTTTAACTTTTCAATTTGTTGTGCTTTTTTGAATAATTTAACAAATATCGAATTTTTGTGTGAAATTCTTTATTTTCGTGAAATATAAATTTTGTTGGTGAATTTTTGTACGTGAAATTGTTCGATTAACAACAAATCTTTTTGGGAAAATTTTGGTGACTACTATTACTATTTTTCATAAATTTTCGATCTTTTTAAAACTTTTACATTTTTGGGTAATTTTCTTTATTTTTAAACAATTTTAAATTCCCAGAGGGGGGAATTTGAAAATAGGGGGAGGAATCTGAAAACTGTTTTTAAGTTCCCCCCCCCCCCGGGAATCTGAAAACGTTTTCAATTTCCCCGGAGGGAAGTTAAAAACGTTTTCAGATTCCCGGGGGGGGAACTTGGGAAGGGGGGAAGTTGAAATCGTTACACCGGGTTAGGCCGCTTGGGGTCATACTCATAGCAGAGAGCGTGTATATAAACAGATGAGAGGGACAACTCCCGTGAAAAACGGTAACACAGGCTACAGTGGCGTTCCTGGCGGTTAGTGTTGAACAAGCCATGAGTTTGCCGGTACGCTCAATGCAAAACATTTGTTTTTTTTCAAAATTAATAGAAATCCAGAAGCCTAACCTTATCAATTTAATATAATCCTTTTGGTAAACATGTTTTCTATATGTCTTCCAAGCGGTTTGTTTCTATGTGGTGTAGTTTTAGAGATATTTAACGTTTTCTGTATGAAGATTGCTCACCGCCATTGACAATGCCTTGAGTTTGCCGTACGTGTAGTGCAAAAGGTGTATTTTATTCAAAATTAATAGAAATTCAGAACCCTAGCCATGTAAATTTAACATAGTCTCATTGTTAAATATGTTTTCTATATGTGTTCCAAACAGTTTGTTTCTATGTAGTGTAGTTTTAGAGATATTTCACTTTTTCTGTACGAAGACTGCTCAAGGCCATTGACAATGCCTTGAGTTTGCCGTACGCGTCGTGAAAAACGTCAGTTTTTATTCAAAATTAATAGAAATCCAGAAGCCTAACCATATCAATTTAATATAATCTCGTTGGTAAACATGTTTTCTATGTGTATTTCAATCAGTTTGTTTCTAGGTGTTGTAGTTTTAGAGATATTTAATGTTTTCTGTATGAAGATTGCTCACTGCCATTGACAATGCCTTGAGGTTTGCCCATATGCTTAAGCTGTTCAACAACCACCACTTGGAGCGCCACAGTCGGCAGCTGTTACATGCTCTAGTATGGGAGTTGTCCCTCTCATCTGTTTATATACACGCTCTCTGCTCATAGGTAGAGTGAGCATATATGATTAGATCTTTGTAGCAGCTGTCGTACCTCGGCCCGTCAAGTATAAATGAGGAAATCAATGAACCTGCGAAACCTGAAAACTGGGCACACATCCAGAACATCGTTTTAATACAAAAGAATTTTTAAAAGATTGTATTGATTACAATTAAGCAAATGAGGTTCTGTCTTATGAGAAAAATGTTTTTAAAAGTTGTGTTAAATGCATGGTGTTGATGTGTAAACCTTCATATCTTCACCTTAGAACAACATCATGAGCAGATGAGTGAGTATACCTTTGATACATTTTGTGGGATCGATTAAATACATGTAGCATTGCCAAAGTACTAAATACACAGAGCTACCCAAAAAAACAATTAATTATCACCATCGTAACGTGGAAACCAAATATGGGTTGCCCCGTTTCAAAGAATGACCCAATTTACACAAGTAACGTGAAGATCTGGTGTCTTTATTTGTTGGATATTCCTGCAGAAATAATTAATAAATGCAACTAAGATTTATGTTTTTACTATTTACCATGAAATATTGTAAGGTGGTGGGTTGCTTAGCTAAATGGGCAATAACATGACTAATACAAGTTTACTTATTTGCAATCATCTATTCTTACTAGTGGCGTTCTCTGTGGCGGAGTGGTTAGAGTGTCTGACTTTTTTCTAGGTCAGACTCCTAATCTGAGGGTCGGTGGTTCGATTCCCCTTGCCCCCAGCTCTGCCAATTTGGATTTCCACCGCTGTGTATAACTTACAGCGTCATCAAAGGCCGGATGCTCTCATACCATGTCTATGTGGTGTGGGAGGTTAAAAATCCTTTGGGTCGGTAAAAGTGTAGGCTCGGGCTTTCTATCGACCAGCAGTGGAATGAGGAAGACCAGTCGTCTATGACTGAAATTTCCCCTGCTTAAACAACTAATGGACCAAAAAAAAAAAAAAAAGTTGTATATCTTGAAACAACGTATTGTCTGGAAGTTATTTAACACCGAATGAAGGCTGAGGGTCACTTTGCCCACGAGAGTCTCTGCCCCTGGTTCCACCACCAACCCGCCCTCTGACGGCAGTGGGAAGAACTAACATTCTGAGTATGAACTTATTATGCACGATACTCTGTGGTGAAAAAATCTTATAGAAGATTTCCACCACCAACCCGCCCTCTAACGGAGTGGGAAGAACTAGTTTCGTGGGTAGGATCACAGATAGTAGAGGGATAGATGGTTAAGTGACATCATGAAAGCGTGATAATTGGCCATTTTGAAAGTGTGATAATTGTCCACGTCATTCATATGCTATAGCCTAGAAGCAAGTATGCCGGTGTTTACAGATATAGTCCACCATCTTGTGATATAGAATTATGGCTGTTCTGTAGGTTCATCGTGCATACTCAGCTCTCGACTTCGGAATGATTCAATGAATCTAAACAAGGCAAATAAAGTTTTAATCCCAACTACTCGTAGTGGTAGCACTCGCAAGGATTTTATGTTACCCCTATTATCACTCATTATCATGCTTCCAATATGGCAGCCATATTTTTGGATTGCATGTTGGGAGAGCCTCAAACAGCCTCGCTTTGCAATCCTTATATATAAAATCCTTGGTAGGATCTTGTCACGCATGCTCTGTGGAAAAGGTATATTGTCTTCTAGTTCCCCCAGTTCTGAAATACCTTGATAAAACACGCCGCCCTCCGTGTAGCTGTACTGACTGCCGTCATGTGGTCCGCCATTTTGTGGATTCACCGCGATGTACACGGGTTTGAGTGACGTCATTAAACCGGTTGGCTGCCAAAAAGAACATAACTTGAATCAATATAACAAAAAGGAGTGCCACTGTACCATGTGGTCTACTTGGACCTTTGTTTACACTTCAGCATGCATCATTATGAGGGAATTCATTGGCGCTGCATAACTGATACAAACAAGTTGCTTAAGCCCCAGTCACACATGGCCGGACGAGCCCCGGATTTTGAGCCGGATCACCCACGGACCAACGGCCCGGACTGTCCCGGACCGCCACGGATAAAATCACTGTTTTCGTCGATTTTTGCCTCGCAGTCACACTTTCCCGGACGAGCCCCGGATGAGCCCCGGACCAAAGACCGACCACCCCGGACTGCCCCGGACCGCCCCATACCACCCCCGGACCGCCCCCGGACCGCCCCCGGAACGGCCCCGGACGAGCCCGGACTGGGCCGGACCGGCCCCTGACTAACCCGGACGAGGCCGGACCACCCCCGGACTGCCCCGGACTATCCCGGACCTCCCTCGGACCACCCCCGGCTGTCCGGGAGTGGTCCGTGGCTAGGCCGGGGGTAGTCCGGGAGAGTCCGGGGATGGTCCGGGGATGGTCCGGGTCAAACCATGGCTCAAAATGACCCTGGACCACCCCCGGACAGGCCTGGTCCACCCGGGACCACCCCCGGAATAGCCACATCACCCCCGGACCACCCCCGGACCAGACCGGACCAGGCCGGATTGAGCCCGGATCGCAAAATCCCCCGGACCGCCCTGGATGTTTTAAACATTTTAAAACATCCGGGGCCGAGGCCGGACGGCGCCGGACGAGCCACGGATCAGGCCGGATCGGGGGGTGTCGGCACGGACGAGCCACGGACGAGCCACGGATCATCCCGGATCGCCCCGGACCACCCCGGATGGCGGTCCGGGGCTCGTCCGGCCTCTGATCCGGGTATGTGTGACCTAGGCTTTAGCCCTAACCTGAGACAGCATGCTAAAATAGCACCTACCTTATATGTCCCAATAGATGCGCACTGCGCGCCGGATGACGCATGAATGCGCGTCTATTCAAAGTTATAGAATTTCATGGATTTGTTTTTGCTGTGCCTCTGTGCATTCAGTCTGAATATGATCGTAAATTTTTATCTGTTTTTGTTGTGCCTCTGAAATAAAATGGGATTGTCTTATTTTATGTGCATTCAGTCTGAATATGGTCATAAATTTGTACGTGCTTTCAGATCTTGAAATTGGGAGTGTGCTTCTATTGGGTAGCATGCTTCTATTGGGACATATATGGTATGCTACTATACTATATATATATATATAAAACCCAACCCAACCCAAACCCACCAAGAGCCCTCACACCGTCACTCTCAACGTCAAAAGCGTCAACGCGCGCCACATTCAACTCCCAAACCCCAAACCCGACTCATGCGGTATGCGAATGCAAAAGCAAATGCGAATGCGACGTAAAATGGAGAAGCATGTGAAGGCACGGTGGTGCTTCCATATATCGCGAATGCGAATACGAATGCGGCAAGTGAATCGACCCATGAACCGATCAGTGTGAATGCGAATGCAATTGCAAATGCAAATGCAAAGTGAATCCTGCTGGGTTTGCCATAGAAAACAACAGTAACTTTGACTTTCCTTCACAAATTTAGAGCAAAAACAACAAAAATGGCATGGGTATCTATGCTGCATGCCACATACTGCGTATAAAGCATACTAGTGCTTCCATAAGTTCAAATGCGAATGCGAATGCGGCAAATGGATCGACCAATGGACCGATCGGTTCGAATGCGAATGCTGTTTGCCATAAAAAACAACAATAACTTTGACTTTCATTCACAAATTTGGAGCAATAACAACCCAAAAATGGCAGACATATCTTTTTGGGGGGGGCTTGTTTGTTTACCGAACCCCCAGCACAAAAGGTAGACATCGGCTATTCGGGGTCGGTATGGGTAATTATGCTGCATACCGCATTTGCATTTGCATGCCGCATACGGCATACCGCGTATATGGAATCTAATAGCTTATATGAAATGTTAGATTAGCTTAGCGTACCCTGACGTGCAGAATCCTGCTGACGGTGTCAAATGGCTGCGTCATCGTGACGTGTACAGTCACGTGACCAGTCGAACGCGGCGTGATGAGCCAGGTGAAGGTGGCCGCCGACCCGGGCTCCACGATTTCACTTTGAGAGACGCGATCTTCCGTCGCAGTGCACAGATCATCCGTCGGTAGGAGCTTCACGATGATCTGCACAAAGACGTGACTGGATCAGATAACCGATAGTAGAAGGATAGATGATTAAATGACTTTATGAAAGCGTGATGATTGGCCATTTTGAAAGCGTGATAATTGTCCACGTCATTCATATTATAGAAACACGGATGCTCTGCCACTGTGAGCACCCCCATGAGACTACAAAACTCTCCCCTTCATATCACCTGTGATGCCATTAGCCTAATCAAACCAACTCATGAATCAGTACTGAAAGGAGGAAGGAAAACTAGTCACACAAATGAACAGTGAATAAGTTGTGCTTTATTTGGCAGCAACTCCTGTACATTCCCCTACATGTGACCTAGCACCCTCACTCCCCACCTTCTGTCCACACTAGTTCTCATTACCACTTAGCCTGTGTACTGAAAGCAGTGCCCACAGCCCATGGGACAAGAGTCCTATGGCTGTGGATACACTCAATTTGAATAGTTGAATTTAGGTAGCATCAGACAGAGTGTCTGGGGTTCCTGCTCAAAAGTATGTGTGCTTCACTCAAGAGCCAGGACTAGAGTGCCGGTGTCCAGGATGCCTGGAGCATCGATCCTTCATTTACATAAATGCGGTGCATCTCCTCTATTTAGTGTGGTCAGTTAGTCAAGGCAGTGTAGGTGACTGAGCAGTCCCACCGTCAGCCACTCAGGTGGCCACACAGCTGGGGTGGGAGCCAACCCCTCAGTGGAGGTGGTTACCACCCTACTCAGCTGCAGATGCCGCCCTGAGTGTATATGCAAATGAGACTGAGGTTGGGCCTCCCTTATGGCCACAGGGGTGAACCAGCAGTTGGATACAGTTACATTCAGATATATATATCCATATATATAGACCAAGAACGTCCCTCCTTGGTGATGGTACATGCTTAGAACTACACATAGGAAATGTCCACCACTTGGGCAGTTTCCTCTAGAACACAGACCCTCCTTCCACTGCCATGGCACATGCTAGTACTACCCAGAGGACATTTCCATCACCTTGAACTGTTTCCTATATAACACAGCTCCTTCTTAATCTTAGGGAGCATGCATGAACATATATTTCACATAGTCTATTATCATATCATACTGTGATTAGGCATCATTGTATTTTAATTTACATAACCTTGTCCCCCTCTGTCATGCACTAATAAAGATGCTCCCTGCCAGTATATAATTCTAAACCGAAAATCCGTATATTTTTACAATATGCTATTGTTTACTGCTAGGCTTCTTTGGTGGTTTTATTTTGTATTAAACGGTTTAGAAATGCAGCCAGAACAATTTTGATCAAATGACTGATTTCCCTAGTAGTAGTACCACAGATAGTAGAGGGATAACTGTGTTTACACGGGCAAATGTAAAACGATTTAGACAAAGCGATTTATATGAAGCGATGTAGTGGCGCGTTTACATGCAACTAGTTTGAAGGCGGAAATCGATATCTGCGCATGAGCAAGTCCAGACTAACCAGCGCCAGTTTGGGTTCATCGACGTCACCACGACAGAGTGTGGGTTCGACCTAGATCTGTATGGACTGAATCGTATTGGTTTGGAACGGTCAAAACTTCTGCTGGGCAGTGAAACCCTAAAAATAAATGTTGAAAAAAATATCTGTGCACAGCTAGCGGTTTCATAAACTAAATTCTATAATATGCGCTTTTGATCGACCGGAAAGTCAACAAACTAAGGTCTCGACTGCGCATCCGTGTGACGCGCTTAAGCTAGATTGATTCATATAAACGACCTCGCTAAGTGGTTTATATAAAGCGAATAATATGAATCGATTCAGCCCTAAAACGCCACAGCGTCGCATTTACACGGCAAATGTAAATCGATCTAGACAAGTGGTTTTATATGAAGCGTTTTAACTCGCCCGTGTAAACACGGCTATAGATGGTTAAGTGACATCATGAAAGTGTGATAATGGGCCATTTTGAAAGTGTGATTGTACGCGTCATTCATATGCTATAGCTTACTGCTTATGTCTTAGAAATGCAGCCAGAACAATTATGAAAAATGACCAACGTCCTTAGTAGTAGTAGGCCTACCACAGAGAATAGAGGGCTAGATGGTTAACTCGCATCATGAAAGCATGATATTATGTTGCCTCCATCATCGCTCATTATCACGCTTCCAATCTGGCAGCCGTATTTTCAGATTACACGCTGTGACAGCCTCAAGCAGCCTCGCTCTTTCATCCTTATGTATAAAATCCTTGCTCAGAAGGAGTCTGGCAGCGGCTTAAAGTTGCATAGTCCGATGGTTTTGAGTTTCTGTCATTTTTCTGAGATTTAACATATTAGGTTGATCGTAATAAACTACCTTACATTAGCTTGAAGTAACTTTGATTTTAAATGACTAAATATTTGAGATATTTGAAGCTATGTCAAATTAGTTTTGGCGAGGACGCCATAGGATTCTGCAGCAAGAGGGTCTATTAAATGGACTTCCATGTGACAACGGATGCTTAATAAGTGCATCAGAATGTAAGTTAGATATGTAGCATCAAATCTAGATAATTGTTTTGGTTTTGAAAATTTGATGCTTCATCGGACTATGCAGCTTTAAAATTGCTGCTGTTTTGCTTGTTGTTGTTGTTTTATATCCTAGCAACATCTAAGGTAATATCAGCATGGGTACCGGCTTGTGACAGTGCATATTCATGGCAACTTTATAGTGCTGCCCAACTGGAAGCCCAGGCCTCTGGCGGCATGACCCAATATCCCACATAGTCACATTATCCTGATACTGACCATTATCCTGATACTAACCAGTCCTTGCCCTACCCTATTACTGTCGAGCGCCAGGCTAGGGAGTGACAAGTATTAATTTTATGAGTCATTGCTTTCACTCGGCTGGGATTCGAACTCCCGACCTTCTGCACGGGAAGCCTGCGCTCTACCGATTCGACCAGATTAGGGACTGGGAGGGATGGCCGAATCGGTAAGAGCACTGGCTCGCTTCCCGTGGGGGGGTCATGGGTTTGAACCCCGACCGAGTTAAACCAGTGGCTTACAAAATGGATACTTGTCGCTACCTAGCCTGACGCTCGGCATTACTAGGATAAGCATGGACTGGTTTGCTCAGTATCAGGATAATGTGATTCAGTAGGATATTGGGTCATGGTGCTGATGGTCCAGTCTCCCAGTGGGGCAGCACTATACAATTGCCATGAGTGCACACTGTCACAAGTCGGTACCCATCCTAATATGACCTTAGATATTGCGAGGGCAGCCTCAACAAACAAAGATGATAGGTTAAGAAACCTAATATGTATCTAAAAAAATAGCAGAAATTTAAACCATCATCTTATGCCACTTTAAATATTTCCCTCCTACACACCCACATGTCTTGAATTGCAAAAAGAAAGCTCTCAATTACTAAGATGCTTTGGCTTTTCTTTTTTAATATATTTGTTGATTAAATGGAAGAAATTTCAATCACAGATAATAGTATTCCTCATAGAACTGTTCTTTATCTAATCCTCCTAAGTATGCAGAGCACCAGGTTATGAGTATAGTGACAAGTATAAATTTAGGAAAATCTTTGGTTTGATTCGGCTACAGTTCAAACGCGTCTTTCAAATCCTGTAACCTGCCACATGTCAGATGAGCGCTCGACTTATTCTATTGCAAATGCATCAGAAGTGGGGGCGTGAGCAATTAGCGAAAGTTTGTGTACGCGGGTGTTGTGTTGACGCCAGTGTTGTAGACGGTTGCCAGCAGTTCAAGCTGCTCACCCAGCACCGCCTCGTACGGCAGGTGGAGCCTGAGGAAGACGTCCTTCTTGACGAGCTGCTCATGGGGGCGGTGTGAGACACACATGGCGTAGTAGGCAGACATAGACACAGCCCTGAAGCTCCAGGTAGTGATAGTGTCGGGAAGCTGCACTAGTCTCGTTACCTCCCCACGCCTGAAAGGGTCACAGCCGTCTTGGCTTATTTGCAGTCTTACATAGTCAGATGAAAGCATCAACATTTCTAAACCAAGGTACCAATCTATATTTTATTCTGCATGTCCAACTTAGATAGAGATGCACTTATTAAAGATGTCTAGCGTGATGGCTTTGGGTTTCTGCCATAGCTTGAAATAAATAATTTTAGTAGGTTAATTGTTATTATTATTAAAGATGCATAGTGTAGAAATATACGGATTTTCGGTTCGGATTTATATATTGGCAAAGAACATTATTATTCTCGGGCGACGGAGTGGGGACCAGGATTATGTAAGAGAAGCAATGGGTGCACGCTCGCTTTGTGACATAAGCGCCCATGTGGAGATGTGATAACACATAGCGACTGAGATTGTGGTGTGATGTTCATACTTAAGAGACGGTTAATAATTATTTAAATGTTCCCTTCCGGCACCAGAAAGAGTGCATTGAGGGAGAGAGGCATTGATATATGTTTGTTGTAACTGTCTGCAACTACCTGTTACCACGGGACCGATGGACAAGCACACCCAGCCATCCTTCATACATTATGGACACCGCCTGCAGCTGGGGTTGAGTGACAGCTGCCCCCTATTAGGGTGTCGCCCACCCAGGCTGTAGGAGGTGTCTGATTGGCTGGCTGTATGAGCCCAGTCACATGCATTCGTTATACCTGACACACCGACCCCACAAGGAGACACACTCCACTTTCTACACTTAAACGAGCAACATCTATTCCAAAGACACTGTGTTGTGTGCAACAACAAAATCCTGATATGTAAGATCAAAAGAGCTGGACTGGGAAAAAGATCATGTAGGTTCATATCCAACTACTTAAACAATAGACAACAAGTCACAAAAATTAAAAAAACAGAATCCTCCACGAGAACTGTTCAGAACAGGAGTGCCCCAAGGTTCCCACTTTGGGGGACCACTCCCTCTTTCTGATAATTTATTTAATGGACCTACCTCCATTGCTGCTCTACCCAGTGCTAATTTGTACACCATCTTGTTTGCGGGATGATGCTTGTCCTCAACAGTGCACAATAAAAAGACATTATTCTGGGAGACTACTATGGTTAAACCAGGGTGTTACAAAAGGTCAATATTTGGTGTGTGGCTGATAAAAACCGACTTACCTTAAACAGTCACCCAAAAATCTGAATATGTGATATTTGGAACATAAATCTAGGAAAATCGCTCGCGCAAAATATAGAGCTATTGTTATAGGCAATGCCAGTGCTAAGAGAAAGTGAACTTGTACACAATACTTAGGAACCACCACTTGACTCTACACTGGAATGACGCACCAGCAGAACTATCGAGGCTGAACCACAACATTCTAGGTTTGAGAATAAACAACCTTTAGAAAAATAAGGTGCTACATGAGTGAGAATACAGCGCTAACAACTGTATAAGGCAACTATACTGCCAATAATAGATTATAAATTGATCTTAATCTATGGCTCTTTTAACAAACAGACAAGAAAATAATTACAGAGAACTCAAAACCGAGCTCATTAGAACAGTATATAGGGGCAAAGTTCATCTCAGTGAATGAGATGCACTAACTAGATCTAATATCACATTACCTGAGCCAAGGAGAGATGCACATCTGCTATCTCTTATGTTTATCAGAGCCAAGGATGAAACACTACATAGGACCTTACTACCAGAGTTACCAGGCAGGGGGATGCTACACTCCTCAAAGTTCCTAAACCACTCACAAACTAGACTGACAAGAGCCCCTATCTACAAAGTCAGCAAATTATGGAATGAAACTCCCAGTCAGAATTAGACATGCACAAACACAACTAGAATTCAAGAACCTGGTAAGAATTCACCAAGCCAATCAGGCCCTTCTACAGGCCTTAGTGATGAGGTCGCCATATTTAATTAGCTATCTATTATAAGCACCTGTGGCCACCTGCCCCCTCCCACCACCCCCGTGCTCCTTTGCTGCTGCGCAACAAACCAAAGTTATCCACCGTACAAATCTATTTGCCCCAGCAAATTCGGAAAGGTGTTCAGTCTGGTAGTATTTGCTATAGACCGGGGGGCCCTATGGTACTGGGACGGCTCACTCCCTAGCTTCTCCCACTTGTGATGTAAATTTTTGCCGGTGCCAACCTTGTGGTGGGTTTGATCGACCCAGCTGCTGGTTGGTGTTTCACATGTAAACACATACGGTTATATCATGCATGGAGGCAGGTAAGCGTGGGAATACACATCAATATCGGATTGCTATGAACAGGCACACATCATCGTCCTCTCGTCGCCATCGGTCACACAGCTTTCACATTCATATATACATTTGTGCATATATTGTGGCATCTGTTGTAGCCGGGGGAACAGCCAGCACACCAGTGGTGGGTTGATCATTTTGATTACACAGTACAGGCTGAGTGAGCTGGCTTGGTATTATGGGGTCTGTTGTACAACATAGACACTAATAAAGTCTGTACTAGACTACTAAATGACTGAAACATACAATCCTCCAAGCATTGTTTTATCCATCATTACTAACAACCTACTTACTCAAACTACTTCATGTAGTCAAAAAACACACCTGAGGTATTAACCTTTTAAGCATAACCCTATAAGCTAGCCCACTCTATCTAACAGAATAAACAAACCATTCTACTAACACTCACTCCATCTCAAAATGTTAACTCCAACAAACATGATAGTTTTGCAATTCACAACATAGTAGGCATACCAACCTATGAAGGAAAACTTTGCACCTAACTCCAACTCCGTAATGTAAAGGTCTTATCAATACACATGTAGTGTTCAAGTGTGTTAGGAATATGTACAACATATAACTGCTATTTTTGTTTGTATTTTATGAGAATTGTTAAAACTCTACCATATGTAAGTCTTTGAATGTTTGATATGTTTTTTTCAGCTTGATTTGGGCTAGCTGCATATATTGTAAATAAACTGTATTGTCACATGGCTGGTAGTCCAGTGCCACGCGGCGCTGACAAAAGAGACGCGCTGTATTCCAATGAATAAACGTATTATTTCCAAAATAAACTATACACTATTGGTACCCAGGGTCCAATGGGCTGTAGGCACTTATCCTGATATACACAAGCAAGAGTCATGTGGATCGGTGTGGGCAGTTGGTAAGGAGTGAGGGTGATAGGTCGCCAGTAGGTGAACAGGGGTTGATAACGATAAAGCACAACCTCTTCGCTGTCAATCTTGCGCGACTTGTCTTCTTTTATTTCTTATGAGGTGTTGAGAGTAACGACAGGTGGGAACTGATAGACAGTTGTCAGAACACACCTGTGGAGACTAGTAATGTTTGGGGTTCAGACGGCCGAGTCCCGTCTTATTACAATAGTCTGCTGGTTTTGAGTTTCTGCCATATTTTGAAATAAATAACTACATTAAATTAATTGTTATTATCTACCTTACGTTAGTTTGACATAACTTTTATTTTATGAAGCATCAAATTTCCCAAAACCAAAGCACTAACCTATTGATTCTACTTATCTAACTTAGATACTGGTGGACTTATTAAGCATTTAGTCAAATATTCCGATATACGGCAGGGGGGTGGTATTATGTGAGGTGTTATTTGTATACCTAGCAAAGTGAGCTTGTATGTATATGTATATGTATATATGTATTGGTTGGGTTATAACTGAGTTCATGTGGATGACATAGTGAGTGCTGGCAGGTTGAGTGCAGTGGCACTCAGGACCTGGCCCTTCTGCCTAAGTAGGGTCAACACAATCCAGTAGGGGTCAACATAATCATGCTGTGAGGAGCAGCTGGAGCAGTGTTGGTGGTGGCCAGGCAGCCACTGGTGGTTGGCAGACTACTGGTTGCCATGGGGACTGGATAAGCTGGACTCCTATTGGGTGACTGGGGTAGTGTGACACCCTACCAGGGAACCTATGTACTATGAAAATATAGATAGAATGCTTGCCGTTCCCTTACTCTCATTCACTCTTACTTTCTCTTTCCTCTTGTCTGTATCATATTTCCCTACAGCCTACTTGCACAACCACAGATCCGGGTACCAACTCTACAAATGGTTGCCACATAGAAGGGAATACTGAGTTAATTTAAAGGAACATGTTACTGCATAAGCCTACGGTGTCGAGAGTTTTGGCGTGCTTGCCAAAATTAATTTTGCATGCTTGTGCTTCAAATATCTCCAAAGTTAGCCATTTAAAATCAAAGTTACCACAAATTAAAATAAAATAGATTATAACAATCAATTCAATATATGTATCTCGAGAACTGGCCGAAGCTCAAAACCATCGAACTGTGCAACTTTAACATGTATAACAAGATTAGTTGAATGATCAAATGTTTGACGTCCAATAGGCAAAAATGAAAAGCAATGTGCTCTAGAGGCGTCGTGAAATAAAACAAACTTTTTATTTTGTGAGGCCGGTGTCACAGTTTCCGCCATCCGCCAGTTTGTGCGGTACGCATCGCTTCTGCGCATGCGTCAAAATCGAACAGCATCGTCACTAACCTTATAAATTTAATATAATGTTTTTGGTAAAGATGTTTTCTATATGTGTACCAAGCGATTTGTTTCTAGGTGTTGTGGTTTTCGAGATATTTCACTTTTTCTGTATTTTCTGTATGAAGATTGCTCACGACCATTGACAATGCTTTGAGTTTGATGGTACACGCAGTGCAAAACATTAGTTTTATTCAAAATTACTAGAAATCAAGAACCCTAACCGTATAAATTTAATATAATCTATTTGGTAAAGATGTTTTATATATGTGTACCAAGCGATTTGTTCCTAGGTGGTGTGCTTTTAGAGATATTTCACTTTTTCTGTATGAAGATTGATCACGGCCACTGACAATGCATTTGAGTGTAGGAATACCGCGGAAACTGGCGGACGGCGGAAACTGCGACACCCGCGCTCTACCCATTAGGCCAACACTGATTGTGTAAGAATAAGAAGTGTATACTCACTCATTCAGTTGAACTGTCTCGATCAGGAAGCTTTCCGGGAAGTCATCTCTGATGTTCATCAATTCAGCAACTCTTACAGCAGGTGGAAAACTACCAGACCTGACATTGGCTTCTACCGGGAATTCAATAGAAACAACATGTAAAATATTCTGATAAAACGCATTGGTGGGGGAATGCAAATGGTCTATAATGGTAAATGGTGCATAGTGTCAGGTGCATGAATGTATTTATGTAGTTGCTGGTGATCCTTTACTTATGGTCAATAGTCATTATGTATTAGATAGATAGTGTGAAAGAGGCACTAGTGATAGTGTGTAAGGAGCACTTGGAGCTCTACTCATTACCCCCTCCCCCCTCTGTTAGTCACAGATCACCACACACTCAGCTCAGGCAGGTGGTGGCCAAGAAGCCACACCAGATGGTGGTGGTGGGCAGATCACTGTAACCATGGTGACACAGGAATGCTTGATGTTCATTGGTGGAACTGTAAATGCTTAATTCTCATTGGAGAACACGGTCAGGTGGTATGCCATATCAGATCCATGTACCACTATATAATAATAAACCAGAAGGCTTGGCTCTCTCTCTACTTTCATTCTTTATACTCTTCCTTTTTCTTCTTGCCTGTATTGATTTCATTATAGCCTGCCTACACAACCACAGATTCCAGCGGTGGACTTTACAAACAGGGCAGGGGTTAGAAACAACTGCTTTGCCCATGCGCAAACGGTACAGGAAAGCTTACACTCAAATCCACCATTCCGGTGGCAGCCAATCACAGCTATCACCCTCACCCACTCCAATTGGATGACCGCCAACTCCTCAGCCAATCACGCTCCACCTCCCCAGGCGAATCTTCCTCGCCCTCCAATCCTCGTTTCGCAGTCGTCCTACTCTTTGAGTTGCATAGTCCGATGACGTTCCAATTTTTGCATCATTTTTTTAGATAAATATATGAGGTTGACTATTATAACCTACTATTCATTATTCCGGAATCATTTGGATGAAAAATTACAGATTTTGGAGCAATCTTTGCTGAAAGAACCCAACACCATTTCTGCAAGCTTGTCAAAAGTCTGGTTGTTGTGGCTCAGATTCACATCTCACGATGGTCACGTGATGAGGAATGACATATTAATGTGTAGGTAGTCTTGAACCTGACTAATGCCAATGACTAATGAGGGTAGGTGTAATAAGGTCAGGAAATTGACCTAATACACAATATTCACAACGCATGCGACATCTGATGGCGATGACAAACACTACAGTTGTGAGACCATTACCACAGCGCGTACAAAAGCTATGGAAATTACTAACTTTCAAATGCACGTATGTCAGTCAAATGTTGGGATATTTTGAAAATTCCAAAAGTATATTGCTTTTGGGTCATTGGAGCTTCCGAGAAAAATAAAATGCTCATGTTTGGACCCTTTTGAAAATGTTAGGAGGGTACCAAACTAGTCAGTCACTATTAATACACAATATTCACAATGCATGCAACATCTGATGGCGACGATGAACACTACGGTTGTGGGACCGTTGCCCCAGCGCATGCATGTGAATATTGTGTATTGGTTAGTGGTCTGCCTAATGGTTGTCTCAAAGTAGGTGTCCAAAGGGATGGAGTCATAAATTCACTGATTATTATGATTACGCTGCCCCAAAGCCTTAGTTAATGCACCAGTTACTAAGTTGGATATATAGAATCAAATGTAGATACGTGTTTTAAATTTGCTGATTGGGTACCTGATGTTTGTTTGTTGGGTTTTACGTCCTAGCAACATCTCTGATCATATCAGGTGGGGCACCAACTTGTGACAGCGCCCACGCATGGCAGTTTATATTTAAAGTTATTTATTTAGATTTGCTCATTGGCTACCTGATGTTTGTTTTTGGGGTTTTATGTCCCAGTAACATCTATGGTCATATGAGTGTAGTAGTCCAGACATGAGCTCCACTACCATACGGTGGCAGCAAGGACTCCTCCGTCACCGCCACAGTTTACAGCGATAGGTGGTGGTACAGTAGCTGGCAGGCAGCGCCATGACAGGGCTGCCACCTATTGCTTGTGGCTAGCGTAACCTCCCCCCCCCCCCCCGAGGAAGTTGATGTGGGACCCAGCACTTGATCGTGGATGCCACAGTTAGCGGAGTTTAAGAAGTAAGAAGCAAACGTACTCGTTCTCCTGATTGCTTGGGGGGTCTACAGCGTGAGGGTCAAGTGCCGGGCGGCCAACAAAGGGGCCCCATCACACTGGTGCCGTGACGATCACATGAGGATGGGGAGTGATCGCGACTTTATAGCAATGGGAAGGTGTTTGTGAATTGTGCTTACCTGTACGACCGCTGCTCGGACCTTGGGTCTGGGTTGCATTGAACAAGTTCAGGGCACAGCATCTGAAATCAAAACATCACATTTCATGAAGAACGTCGGAATTCAGACACTGGATCTGCTTGAAAGGAGCAGTAATAATATGATCAACACAATTTAACTTATAGATGAGTTCGTAATTTCAACTGCGCATGCGCTAAAAATGGGTAACCTATATTGTGACACTCCACCCGCTCGAAAGTTTCAGGATGTGGTGGACATGTTTAAATTTCCTCCAGTGTGTGACGCGAGGGGAAGCGCCGGCCAGACAATTTATCCGACAGCTGGGGGCGGGGGGGGGGGGGGGGGGGGGGGGTCACTGCAACCAATGCGCACAGAGGAAATATAGGATGTACATGTTACCCTGTGCATTTTATACTCGTATAATGCATTATACATCACTTATATATATAAACACGTCCACTACGTTTCAACTTTCAGGATGTGTTTATATATATATAACACATCCACCATTTCCATGATCCACCACCGTTCCATATCCACCACGTTCCATACGTTGAATATAAGAATTGAATGAGGGCATTTGGTTTGTGCGTCTACAGGATCGGGGACATAGTTAGTCAGTTGAAGCCATGTAGGTTCTTCAATGAGTGCTTCTATCAAGGTAGTGATGATCCCGACTGGGCTTATATATGGTCCAGGTGGTATTGGTTTTTAGAGCCATAGACCCCGACTTCAGCAACAGTCATTATAGCGTTAACAATAAACGCGCCAGCGACTGGGAGAGGGGCATTATCGATGTTAAGCTCAGAGATGAGATTGCACAGGGGATTGTCTCTGTAGTAGATGTTAAGCCACAGTGTGTCCATGGCATTTTCATCGTGCCAAAAGATGATGGAGGAGGCAGGTCAGTAATTGACTGCAGTAAGCCCCATAATACATCTGTGAATAGCACGACCGGGACCGTCAGTTGTAAGTTCTCGTATCAAGGGGTTGATGACGTAGCAGATAAATTAGAGCGGGCAACTTCCTAACATCTATAGACATAAAGGACGCCTATTGGGAGGTCGTTATCCACCTGGCCGATCGTGGGAAACAAGGAATCCATTGGCACTTTAAGGGGGATGAACGGGAGACCTATATTATGTATGGGCCTGCCCTCAAGCCCTTTTATATTTAATAAGATATCGGATTTTGTGGTCCGGTGCGCCATGAATTATTATGATGAAGCTGAGGGGAAAACCGTTCAATATAAACATTCTGCAAGTTTATGCACCAACCTCAGATCACGATGATGAAGAAGTCAACGAGTTCTATGACAGCATCAAAAAGGTAATGGAATACACCAAGTCTGGAGAAATAACAATTGTTATGGGCGATTGGAATGCGAAAGTTGGAGAACAACATGAATATCCAGTAACAGGAAGATTTGGCTTAGGTGAGAGAAATGATCGTGGTGAATACTTGATAAATTTCTGTTTGACATCAAAACTAGTAATTGCTAACACCTTATTTGAACATCCAAAGAGAAGACTATATACATGGAAGAGCCCTGGTGATGTATGTCGGAACCAGATCGATTACATTCTTGTCAACCAACGATATCGAAATTGTATCAAACAGGCAAGGACATATCCAGGTGCTGACATATGTTCGGATCATAATCCAGTAGTAATCAGTATGGTAGTGAAATTGAAACAGCAGAACAAAATTAAAAACAACATTCAAATGGATATGAACATGTTAAAAGATGCAAAATACAGAACTAAGTATAATGTCTCTGTTCATAACAAATTCAGTGTACTGATGAATGAAGAAACTCCTCAGAGAGAGTATAACAACATTGAAATGGAATGGGAAGCTCTCAGAGAAAGCATGGTCAAGTCAGCAGAGGAGGTGTTACCAAATAAAAAACGAGAGACAAAGCAATCATGGATGACGCAAACCATACTAGAAAAGATGGCAGAAAGGAAGAAAGTGAAAACCACTGATCCACCTAAATACAAACACCTGAAGAATGAAATAGAAGATGAATGCAAAAAAGCTAAAGATGAATGGTGGAATAAGAAGTGTGAAGTAGTGGAACAACTTGAGTCTCAACATCGTTCAAGAGAGATGCACAAGAAAGTGAAAGAGATAACAGGTCAAGGATACAGACAGAGAAGCAGTAAATGTATCAAGAACAAAGACGGCAAAATGCTCTTTGAAGAAGATGAAATAAAGTCCAGATGGGAAGAATATGTAAACAAACTATACAATGATGACAGAGGGAACCCACCCACAATTGAGAAAGAAGATGGGAATATTATATTAGTATCAGAGGTTGAGAAGGCTATCAATGATCTAAAGGCAGGTAAGGCTCCTGGAAGTGACCAGATAACATCAGAAATGATAAAAGGACTAGATGAAGTGGGGATTCAAATCATTCATAAGCTAGTAACTGACATCTATGAGACTGGATTTATACCATTGAATATGAATGAATCCATATTTGTACGACTCCCAAAGAAGCTAAAACCAACATTGTGTACTGAGTACAGAACACTAAGCCTGATGAGTCATATGTTGAAGATGATCCTGAAAATAATTTTACTGAGAAACAGACAGAAAATTGAAGAACAAATCAGTAACGTACAAAGTGGGTTTATATCTGGAAGAGGTACACGTGAAGGGATTTTCAATATGAGAATGATTTGTGAACGTTATTGTGAAGTGAACCAGGATGTTTATGCCTGCTTTATTGACTATGAGAAGGCCTTCGACCGAGTCAATCATGAACTGTTAATCAAATGTTTACAAGATATTGGTGTCAATGGCAAAGACATTAAACTAATTGTGAACTTATACTGGACACAACGTGCATTTATAAAAATGGAGCAGGGCCTATCGGATGAAGTTATGATTAAACGAGGAGTTCGACAGGGGTGTGTATTGTCACCATGTCTATTTAACCTGTACACAGAGATGATTTTCAGACACATTGAAGATTGCAAGGGAGTGACAATAGGTGGCATGAACGTCAACAATCTTAGATATGCCGATGACAGTGTAATACTAGCAGACAGTGAGAAAAACCTACAAGATATAGTGAATAGAATCAATAAAGCTGGAATACTATTCAACATGAAGATGAATGCCAGGAAGACCAAAACAATGGTTATAAGTAAAAAGACAGATAAACCAAATGTCAATATAACCATAGATGGCACAAACATAGAACAAGTATCCGAATTCATATATCTCGGACAAAAGATTACAAATGATGGGAGATGTGAGGAAGAAATTAAAAGAAGGATAACAATAGCCCGA